>OZ005744.1:191113333-191161366 GCA_963930735.1 Dioctria linearis | reverse complement strand
TGATAAATCTGTTTCAGGAAAAATGCAGAATTTTCCTATTTTTCTGGAAAATTTTCGACTTTTCCGGAAAATTTTCCGACAAAAAAGTTTTATAAGCTATGCGGAATCATTTTTTCCGTCCTACTGGCATCAATACTTTCTCTTCAACAATCATGAAAACTTGCATGAAAAATCGAGGAAAATTCATGTAAATTTTTAAAAAAATTCATAGTAATAGGAAAAGTCTGTGGAAAACATGGAAAGTCGGGAAAACTCATGTTATATGGGATCAATTTGGAATACAGCTAAAAAGCGCTGTTTAAAACATAATTTGAATTTCTGAAAACCGTTGCAGTACTTCAACGATTTGATACTCGAAATATTTTTGTTTTCGGATCGGCACCAAACATGACTTAAAAATTGTTTTAAAATATCTCATAACATGAAAAAGGCAGAAAATAAAATAAGTAAAAAACGAGTTTTCAAACAAAACTGAGGCCAAGCTGCATGAAAAAGTAAAAAATAAACTTTTCTACATACACAGAGGTGGACTCAGATTTTATTTGCTGACAATCACCGATATATTTCAGTATGATCAATCAGTGGTAATACGTGATTTGATTCATGAAGAGAAAGAATATTCAAGAAAAATGTCCCAATCAAAAAATCTGAGGCCACCTCTGTGTGTGAAGAAAAGTTTTTTTTCTACTTTTTCATGCGGCTTGGCCTCAGTTTTGTTTGAAAACTCGTTTTTTACTTATTTTTTGGACTAATAACTCCGATTTTGTAACACGTGGAAATTGTATTGTTTACCTACTTCATAAGAAGGAATTAAAATGAAAAGGAGTGAAAAAATCGACAGTTATATGTGTGATCCGTGTTTATATAAGTCATGCTAAAAGACTTAGCTACAGTAGATGCAAAAGAGATAAGTATCTGCATTGAATGCCGTTTAGACTAGTTTTTTCGCACAATAGGTCGGCTCTAACTCGGTAGGGTTATGTCCGATCGGAAAATGGGTCAACTATTCACCTCAGCTCTTTAGCAGGTTCAATACATCATCTCCTGGAGCCCATACCTGCCCATAACTTCTAGTTCACATAGCCTGTATATTTTGTCTCTACAAAGTCGATTTGTGTTCATACCTTGCCTATGGGAAAGTTCCTTCTGCAGCCTGTTAAAGTACCCAATTGGATTCCTGTTCACTAAAAAAAAATGGAAGATCTTTTAATCACTTGAAAGTTTATAGCCTAATTACACCATTTGTCAAAAAGACAAAGATAATATTTGCCGAATTAAATTAACGTATTTTCTTTTTTATTTACAGAAAACAATGCTACTATTGTTGTGTCCCTATATGGTAAGTACAATCAAAGTGTGTTTTTAATTTTATTGTAATAAATGTATTGCTGAAAAGGTAATTTTTGTGGTGCCAAGCTGGGCAATTATTACAAACAATTATGCTGCATTAGAAAGTTTAAGGATTAAAAGGTTGAATATCTAACAAGACCTCTCATTTAGGACTACGTTTTTCATTAGCACGCCCAGGTCCAAGTGATTAGTATACTGAATTTTTTAAATTACATTCACAATATAAATATTAAAAAGAAGCGCAGCCAAAATTGACCCTGTGGAAGTACTTTTACTCGTTCCGTGTTCTTCAAGCATGCATACCTGAAATGTAAGATTTTTGCAATCTTTATTATTTCAAATAACTTTTACATGAATAAGATCATCTCTCCAGTCTGCGATATTTATTCTCTATACAATTTTTACGGCGAGAATTTAATTTGTGTAACTCGATTCTGACATAAAACCTCCTTGTTCTCTGTTTTTGATAGGCTCAATTCTATTTCTATTGATCCGTTTGTTTTTAAGCTAGGCGATCACATTTTCTCATTTGAAAGTAGAGAGCAGATTTTCTGTATACAGGATTTTGCCAGAATAAGGTGACCGCAGTTCTAAAAAAATCCTGTAAAGGACATTGAAATCAGAGTCAGTTCTGTTCATGTTTTTGATTCAGTTTGATTCTTCTAGGCAAAACAATGTGTTAATGTTGTTTCCTTGCTCCTCTTGAAATCAGACATTATTTTGAAAATTATTTTCTAGCATCTGTTATTTTTTTTTGTACAGACACACTGTTGAAAATTAAAAAAGAATACTTTTTCCAGTAGACTAAGTAAGACAGAACCAAATTCCAAATCCTGAGAGAGACGTTGAAAGCAGTCTTAGGAACTTTTAAATTGTTGCTGATACGTGATCGTTTTAAACACTGTCTTCGGTAGGTATATGCATATTAAAACCTGTGCATGCAATTTCGCACTTCCTCTGGAGTCCGCAAGAGTGTCAAAGGAGTAAGCGAAATTAATGTAAATGTCATCAGCACAATTATGGATGGGCTTGAAAGTAAGGGAAAAATAAAATAGACGAAGAAATAACAGACCCCTGAGGCACGGCGGCATTGATAGGTTGAGGTTCAACCGTGACACCATCTAATAAAACCCGTATTAGGCGACCAGATAAAAATCTTTAAATTCGTAATAGAAGAGGAGGGGGATAGCAAGTGCTTTACATTTGGCGAAAAGGACAGGGTTCCAGACTCTATCAAAGGTCTTTGAAATATCTAGGGCAATGGTTTTGGATTCACCAAAAATGTGGAGACTACGATTCCAACGTTCCGTAAGAAAAGTCATTAAGTGTCCAGATAAGCTTCCACTTCGGAAGCCATATTGGCGATCATTGATGAGTAGATTAGTTTTTAGATACTTCCTTAATTTTGAGTTAATGATAGATTTAAAATTTCTTGGTCGATAACTATAGGGGTTGCTACTCTCTCCTTTTTTGGGAATAGGCTAAACGTGGCCTATATTTGGAGCAGTTGGAGATCTACTAGGTTAATAAGACAGCTAGAATAATTGGCGCAGAGGCTTAGCCAAGAATGAGCCGTAACCTTTAATTAAAATGGCCGAAAACCATCAGAACTTGCCGCTTTAGAGACGTTAGGCGCATTAAGCACTTTGTCCACATCCCTCGAACGTATGTGTATTGGCTCCTATACAAATCTACACGGGAGTCGATGCAAAAGAGGTTTCTCTGAAATGGGTAGAAACCGAATTAAGCGAATCTAGCAGCCTAAAATCTTATCTTTATCCAGGAAGTCAACAACCACTTCACTGTTGTAAGAGACATTTATGGTATATTTGAAGCGACTTGTTTGGAATCCTATATACGAAGGGAAGGAAGCATTGTCACGGTGCACAATGATTCGAATTCGATCGAGATCACATTTTCGAATTTTTTCCAATATAGTCCGTAGTTACTGGATGGTCTTCCTAACATGCATACATAATGTAACCAGATTGACCAAAAAAGCTATAATTTCCCTTCAAATGCTCCGTGGTTGTCCTCGATCTTTGGTTGGCATGGCTCCTCCGGAAAAAATGCATTAAGCCAACTTACCTTTACTTCCATTCCCTTTAGGTTTTGTCATGTGTTTTTTTTTGTTTTTTTTTTTTTTAGAAATCCACACATGCTGTCATAAAATTGTGCGGTATCGAATTATCTATTCTCAAACATATCGGTATATACCACATATGTAGTTCACTTAATTGTTATACGTGAACAGATTATGTGCACAGTATTGACATTATTGCCAACGACGACTGTAGTAGGGTGAGTTTCATGAAATTCGTCAATGAGAGAAGTATGTCAATGTCGAAGCTGTGTTTACCCCTATCTTGGGTCAGCCCCAAATACAGGATAAATAAGTTGGTGGTTCTCTTTTGCTGATCGTGTAAATGTACTCGACCCAGTTTAACTTTTCCACTTAAATTAATTTTTCTTCCAATACAGACCAAAATTAACTAAACAATAATTTCTTCGATCTGTTATTCTCATTTATCTACTAAAAGATGACATATTACAAATGTAATGAAATTAGGTTCCTTTCATTTATAGGGAAACCTAGGTATATCACATGTTGTTACGTATTTAAAGAATCTAAATGTCAGAAAGGGGAATAACAATTTTAGGCCCAACACCTCCAGACATCAGAGATATCTTAAACGATGAAGTTTTAATAGCTATATCCATCCCCATACTCACTTTTTAGTTTTTCCTTCTTTTTTATTCGAACTGAGGTACTAGATTTTTCGCACCTTAGATTAGCTCTAACTCCCTAGGCTTATGTCCGATCGCAAAACTGTTACTGTTCGCCTCAGCTAAATACAGCTACAATTCGTAAAAGAAAAGATTTCTTTGCATACTTTTAAGATGAGGGTATAGATCCCCGGCGAAAAGGGGTGGTTTTCCGTATGTTGCACATCAAATTAAATGTTTCGCCGAGTACTATCTATCGGGTGGTGTACTTTTTTTCTGATTGAGAAAACTTTCTCGGGACGTTTTTTACCACCGGAAATCCAATTTCATACACTTGGGTCACATAAATTCCAGTTAATACATTTCACATATATTTTTGCAGGTCTTTCTTCCATAGCCATTAGTTCTCTGTTGTGAACATTTCTCTCATAGTAAGTCATCTTCCATAACTCACGGATTCCACGTAATCAGGAGAAGTATAAAAACCCAAAAAAGTCGCTCAATTACGTCCAATTGCCAAGGCTTTCCCCAGTTTAATTGAAATAAACATTGTTAATAATGTTTAAGACATCTCTCATTTTTGTTCATGCCGGGCCTAAGGTTGTGTGAAAAGTGGACATTCCACTTTTAAAGGTTGCATTTCACACTCCAAATAGAAACAATCCTATTATCCTCTTTAAAAGTTCAAAGTAAAAAAGCAAATACTGTAAATTAAATGTTTTATGCCCAGTTAAATAAAAACTAAACCCACTTTTATCGGGTGTCGAGTACATTTAAATCCGACAAAAGGCAATTTCATGTTAAAACAGCATTGGAGCGGAATGAAAAACAGCTTTCTGCCCAATTTTTTTTTATTTTGTTTGTACAGTTCAAATCGCCTCTATGAACTGGATAAAAATTCTAAAACTGTTTTCTCTACCGTGATATAAATTGAATACACCCTGCTGTGGCCGAAAACCGAATATTGAATATAGTTTTCATGTGTACTGCCACTATGTGCTGCATAATACAATGGGCATGTGTAGTGGTGTGCGTTCGGAATGTCCCATCAAAATTGAGCATCATAGCAAATTCAATATTGTAAAATAAACCAGGAAGAAGTAATACCTAACAATTACCGCTACCTGCAAGCACATTGATATCTTTAGATTCAATCAACTTTGCTTGCATGTCAAAAGAATTTTCAAATACGCACTAAGGCTCTTTCACGATATTGGATTCACTTCTCTCTGGGGGCCCCCTATTAATCGCTAGACAGAAGCTTTCCGGAATAGGCAAAGGAAAAAATCTACTAATTAGTTGGAGTACAACTTCAAAGAAATTTTTTTTTGCCTATTTTCTCCAAGCTTAGATACTCTATTTACTAACTGCGAGTGCTTGAATCACATGTACACAGGTACAGGACATGCGAGATATTTTACTTTGGTCCTTACAATTCACTTAACAAACTCCTTTTCCGCCTTTTCTGTAGCAGCATCACAGAAATTTTTTAATAGAAAAATAAGCACATCTTCAATTTTTACTCCTTGCTTTCATCGGATTTTTAAATGAGAACTTATTTTAGTAGGGAAAGGGGTGGGCAATGGGTGGGAGAGGGTAGGTCCTTGATGGGTTGATTATCGTTGAAAACTCAATGACGATAGTACCTAAGCCTGGTAAATTTTGTTTACGTACATTAAATTTTCTGCGAGAGTGTTAATGGCGAGACTGCTTTCTTTACGGAAAGTCTTAAATGGGATTGAAGTTATGTTTGGATGTATGTATGTACCTACTAAGTGCAGATTGAAATGTTTGTATACATAAAAGACCACCCCCTACTTACTCAAGATTGAAGAAAAAAATTTCAAAAAAGAAATTCATCATGAAAATAAATAAGGTTTTTTTTTCCGTTTTTCCGTTAAGTTAAAATTGTAAATTGAGCTGTAGCAAATGCTTGTTGTTTGATTTTCCTTCATTCAAAAGTAAACAAGGCGTTTCTTTGTACCTAGTTACACCATCAGTACACACAGATGTACATACATGTATGGGTAGATGAGGGTACTATATTAAAGAAAAGTTACATTAAACTAACATGAGAATTGACGCTGGGCTTGTGGCCCAGTTGGTAGCCCATAAAGCCGAAAATGTATAGGTTAGTGGTTCGAGTCTCGCTAGTGGCCGTTTTATTAATTTTTTTAATTACCACTTGTATGTGTTATGGCGGTTCTAACGAATGCTTAGCCTGATCGCTAACCGATATTTATGACCTATCGAGAGTGGAATTGCTTATATCTGGCTATCTACAGATTTCACCGACTTAACCTTAGGGTTTGAGGTGGGTATTACCAGGATCAGTGGCAGGCACGGAGGACTGGGTCACCCTATTAACTTCTTATAATAATAACATAGATAACATATAAAATAATTATTTGAATATTTAATTTTTATTCGTAAGATAAAAACAATTATATGAAAATCAGCCCTAAAGACAGACAGACTTTGTTTCTTTATTGACCTGTATATCGATTTGGCTATTAACTATTATACAGGGTGTCCCGTTTACAGTAGTCCAAAGCAATAGCAGCGATAGGGCACATCACTAGATAATGTCTGAATGTAATATAGGGTTACACAAAAGTTTACGGTTTACAAGTTATTTAAAATTTTATAATTTTTGAGATATTTCCTACCTTCACTTACAAAACTCACCACAGTGCTTAAAATATTCACTAGATTACGTTAAGACTAGGCGCAGACGTACCTTAGTAATGTAGCTGCGAGATAAAAATAATAAATAAAATATAAATAAAAAAATAATAAAAACAGGTTTATTTAAATTTACATTTGGTTTCGCAAATCCTGTTTGGAATTTCTTTAAAAACTCTCCATATAAAGGAATCTATGGGACTTTGGTTGGGTGATCTCGGTGGCCATGTACCTAATTATTCCACCGCGATCGATTGATTTTTGTGGAACGGAGCAAATCAAATATGATCGTGTACTTAAAATATAGTGGGAAGATGGGCCGTCGTGTTGAAGCCTGATATGTTTCACCACGAATATTTAACAGGACGTCTTGTAATAACTCGTTCTTCAAAAAATTGATATATTATTCTTGAACGCTGAAGACGGTATAAAGGCAGCTAAAATGAATCTATGAACTCGAGATTCTATATCTCACTCCACAAATTTATATTGAAGCACCAGTAGTGAGTGCACTGCATATTGGGCACTCTAAGTCGGATGAATATGGCTGCATCGATCCAAAGAATTCTATCAAAGAAACTGGGATCTTGTCAATTCTGTCATGATCGGATTATCTCGAAGTAGTAATGCAACATCTCATTACGAAAATCTGTCATGATCGGATTATCTAGAAATAGTAACGCTTGCAATTATTGAATGGAATGGGTTCATAATTTTGGTACATAACAATCCCCGAATAACTGATCGTACGAAGATAATCGTAACAATTACAACTATTACTCGACATGAACTCGGTAACTAACAGGTTTCCAGGTTCTCGAGCTTGCTTTGTACAAAGCTGAAAAAAAATGCATAACTGTATAAAAAAACGAGCAGCACAGGTTTTAAGTAAAGTCAACAACTCAACAGAAATATCCTTTTCGAGCTGATATAAGAAAACATAAAAATTACAGTTTGGAAAACATTGAATACATTTTCAAAGAGTAATCCAGGTACTCGAATATGATGCTCAATTTTAATTTCTACCTCTTCTTCCTCAACTCGCATAAATCTCTCGTAGGAAATTCATCAGTTACTTAACAGATTCTGTATAGAATTTGTCCGTACCTTTTTGAGAGATGCATGTCGTTATTACTTATGAGCTTCATACAAAACACATTGAAGATGTTTGAGATAATTATAAAGGAGAAATAAAATGGGACCAATAGGGCTACTTTGAGGAATACCGGAAGAAGGTGCCAATCTATTTGAATATGTTGTCATGTTTCAGACGCTTCTTTTTCAATATTTTATTTATTTTTTGTTTTTAATTTTGTTTTCTTTTTTTACTGAAATGTTTTTCTTCTTCTTATCTTCTGAGTAACATTTCCCGATAACAGTTTCTAGATGTACATACTGAAAAGATTAGATGCATCTTGTTGTGCATCATCGTCGAATAAATTGAATTGAATACCTACAAGATATAAGTTAAACTGCAGTTCTGACAGTTAGTAAATACTTAATCAGCCATATTAGTAAAATAATTTTAGAAATGCCTTTTATTATAGAATATAATCGTCGGAAACTTTCCATATAGGATTGATAACTGTAGATATAATTATTTTGTACCTATTTTACGGAGTCACTTTTAAAGCAATTACTGAACAAAATCTCGTTTCAAAATATCCGAATTAAGTAGAGCATCACATCGATACGATAGGGACAAGATGATAAGTTTTTCGACTTTTATCGGCGCATTTAAGCGCAAAATGACATAGAATCGTCTTTCTAAGCTTGCCTATCCCAACGCCAATTTAAAACGAATAATTGTCCTGGTCGGTACACGAAAAGGGATTGTCAAAAGTTGGACGTTTGGAGTTAATGTTATTTTCCCTAAAGCCGCATTTAATTACGTAAAATATTTCGCACGTGTTAATTGTGCCAGGGAATATTCAGTGCATGGAATAGAATGCATGCGATTCTCTCTTCACACTGCCGTTTAATTTTGCCAGTTCCATACATAAGCTAATTTACCTGCTGGGCTTTTATGCACCTCTACCACTTTGCACGTGTAGGTTCTTGCAATGCTGTGACATAATGATATTATGCTTCATCATGATGTCCAATTTTTTTGTGAAATTTTCCCTGTAGTAAAATATTTAGGCATTTTCGGGCAGAGTATGAGAACAGTGTCTGCTTTAGGATTGGATTTTAAATTTTGACTGTAATAATCGTACATTTACCAAGTTGGTGCATTGCTTTTGGACATTTTTGATTCATCGTATGAACTATCCAGAAACAAAGCGTCTATAAATAGTGGTGAAGTGGGATATTTGATAAGGAGAACTTCTGGGTTACGAGCAAATATATATGTAGGTACTAGAAACTTTATTTTATCTACTCCAACGTGGCTCTTGTGCCTAGCTTTAGTGCTCGCCCAAAATTAAGAAAACAGTAGGATCCGTAATGAAGTCGTATCACAATGGACCGCTGATGGTTTAATATGGCTGATGGTACATGCATATATTATAGCGGTCACTCTAACCTAACTTAACCTAAATAAGGAATGTAGATGATATCCCACCAGTATATCGAATATGGTGATTACGCAGCACTCTTTGAATACTTCTGGAAGTTTTAAAGCTCACTCGGTTTTAAGCAGTAAATGCCTTCACAGATTTTGTCGAGACTGAGCGGGATCGAGAAATTATGAACTAATCACACGCAGCGAAGCGGGACCGAACGACGAGGAAAACGCTGTATGCTGCGAATCTAAAATGAAAAACTCGCGGATTGCACGCGATCGCTACCTAGAAAAGACGCGTCAGTGCGAGTGGTGGCATATTCCGCCATAGTTTCAAGTCCCGCAAAAATTTCGCTCCTGTTCCCGCTCTGCTCCGTTGGGCTGTGAAGGCTGTAAGAGTCTCATGCAGATCATATAAGTTTTGTTATATTTCATCTAACTCCATAATGTTATCTCTACCTATATGATTAGGACCTAGTCCTTAAGTTATCTTATTATTTCTGGGATTCCATAAAACGGATCGTAACACAAATAGAGATCTATCATCCGAGCAAAGTTTCTATTACCTCGACTGATGCGAACATTCAAAAGCTCTCTTGTTTTATGCAGGTATAATGTATAGCTTAGCATTATCATCACATTTATATGTGCCCAATACTGCTGTTCAGCTCGTATAGCTTTATGGAGGTAATACTCAGAATGCGGACCTTAATTATGACTGAGAAACAACTCGTTTAGGATGCTATCATTCTTGTGCTTAAAATCCACGAGAAGGAATGGTTTCTTATTTGACTGCTCTAAGTATTTCTTCATTGTTTTACATAAGAGAAAAGATGTGGTAGGTAGAGCTCTGGCATATCAACAGAGCTTGAATTTGAAAGTTCATCTATCAGGATTGTTTCTAGGCATCCAGAGTTGAGACACATGTATATAATGTCATTGGATCTACACAACAAAAATTCATCATAGCATATTTATTAAAGGCACAGTTAGTTTTCGACAGATCTAAATGGCTCTGCTCTCATCCCTTTACCTTCATTTATATATGTAAAAAGAAAAAAAAATCATTGACTTTCTCTTACCTACCTGACGTCCCTATAATTTTAAGATATTTTCAATAAATCTTAGTCATCACTCATCAAGGATAGAGTGTAGTCATTGCGTACCAATGGACTCAGCTGTAATAGTTATTTAATTAGGAGAGAATCTTGTTTAAAACTCCCGACAACGTTGCGACCACTAATTAGAAACATGACAGCTTGTATATGAGTGTACCGACTAAAACTCTATGGCACAATCTTCGTAGCGCCAACGTTTATGGCAAAGACAAATTCTGAAAATCACATCAATCCGAATGAACTTAATTCATATTTTGTTGAAAGCCCTCTACCGCCTGGTGACATAATAGCACCTGAAATCTCGGCTCTAGCTTCAGAGTTTTCCCCTGGATTCTGTTTTCGTCGGGTTGATTACACCGAAGTATATAATGCCATTTATTCCATTAAATCGGAGGCTGTTGGCTCTGATAGTATGTCACCAAAATTTATCAAATTAATTGCTCCGTGCATTATCAGTCCACTACTATATTTTTTTAACACTTGTATTACTAAGTCCATATTTCCCAGTGTATGGAAAATTGATAACGTGGTCCCAATATCTAAAAAACCTACCGCTGTATCCCCCTCCGACTTCAGACCTATTAGCTTGTTGTGTTTCCTTTCGAAGGTATTTGAAAAACTTTTATGTTATCAAATCCAGAAGCATTTACGTGAAAATGAACTTTTGAGCAATCTTCAGTCAGGCTTTCGGCCTGAATATAGCTGTGAAACGGCTCTCCTAAAAGTGTCTTCTGATATTCGCTCTTCACTCGACAAGCGAGAGCTAGCTATATTGTTGCTTCTGGACATTTCTAAAGCATTCGATAGTGCTTGTCACAACAAGCTTCTGAATAAACTATCCAGCTATTATAATTTCTCGTATAGTGCTGTTAACTTAATGAAGAGTTTTCTTACACAGAGAGCTCAAAAGGTAATTCTTGAGAATGGTAACCATTCTGACCTCCTTTATCTCACCAGTGGAGTTCGGCAGGGATTTATCTTAGGTCCACTGTGTTTCAGTCTGTACATTAACGACTTACCTTCGGTGATCCGTGATGCTAACATTCACATGTATGCAGATGATGTGCAAATTTATATTTCTCGTCCTATCGGACTCATCGAAGACTGTGTGTCCCGCGTTAATGATGACGTGAGTGAAATATGTAAATGGGCTTTAAATAACAATCTCAATCTTAACCCTGCCAAGTCTCCTCTCATGGTCCACTAGACACTTTGTCATTACCAATCAATCAAAATAAATGGCATCACTATCCCATATGAATCCAGAATCCGTAACTTGGGCGTTATTTTAAATTCTACCATGAAATGTTGCGACCATGTCGATTTAACTCTATCTAAAAGCTACTCCACCTTGCGTCGTCTTTGGCTCTCTGCTAGAATTCTTTCTCCCAAGTTGCGTTGCCATCTAGTCAAATCGCTGATCTTGCCATATTTTAGTCAAGGTTGTCTTGTATTTTCTAAGCTTGATTCTCGATGCTTTAGAAAATTGAATGTAGCACTTAATGACTGTATTAGGTTTATCTTTGGACTTAGTTAGTTTTTCGTTGCTAGGGTGCTCGCTGAAGACTTACTTTGAGCGACGAATTTTAATGTTTCTGTACAAACTAGCTTTTTCTACACAGCCTTCTTATTTGTGCAATATGGTTCAGCCTTTTTAATACAAGTAGGGGATATAAATTTCGACTGCCCAAATTTTACACCACTGTGTTTGAAAGATCTTACATTGTTCAGGCCATTCGAATCTGGAACGCTTTGCCCAATAGTCTGCAGAGGGCGGGCTCGTTCGGCGCATTCAGGAGACTGCTTATTTCTTACCAGACTCACTTCACTTAGTCAATGTTGTAGATTTGATTTTTGATTTTATGTATGCATATTCACCTTTTTACGTATCTCATAGATCTATTTAATTTTAATTTTAATTTTCTTACTTTTCTTGTCTACATTTTCTCTTTCTGTTTCAAATAATGGATCAAATATCTATGTTAGTTTCTAGAAAACACTTGTTATACTCGGGATCACATACTATGCTTTTTATTTTTAGTCTTAGTTCTTAGATTAACTAGGTTTTTTAAGTGTCCAAATTTTTCCCCTATTACATAAATACTTACTATAAGATTGTAAATCTTGATGAGTTTTTTACATCTTAATAAATAATAATAAAAAAAAACAAAAAAAAAATACTGCCGCCCTTTGCTATTTTCTTTACTGGATCCTACTAAAAATATTAAAGTTTCATGGTAATGCTGATCGGTAACCCGTGATTTTAATTTTGACATGAAAGGTAACAATGACGTTAAAATTAAATTCTAATAAGTTATTCAGTAAGACTGACCATCTGGAATATTTTGAAAAAAAAAAATAAAGTTGCCGATCGATGATGATGATCATAACTACCTGTGTAGGATATTAGCTACCTCCACTAGATTGCTTCTCAATCAATATCTATTTGTACTAGATCTACACATGAGAGACTTAAAACATTTAAGGACCAATCTTCATTATCACCTTACGTTTTTGTGGACCCACATGATTTTTCTCGAGGACCTTTTTGGATACTCTACAGGTCTCCATTTGTAGCGCACGCCCGTCCTCAAACCTAAGTTTGGAATATTTAATACAGTTTTTAATGATGCGATCCCTGGCTGACATGACGTAAGTTAAGAGTATGGGCAACTAGGACACTTGGACCGTGCGGACAGCCCGACTAGAGGTGATCTATTTTATTCTCCTTTCCCTAGAGTGATTAGGCCAAGTATACGTTTTTAACGAACTCGATTATTTCTTGTCGGGTTAGCTTGAAAACCTCATGTAAAGTGATTTGTAATCTAAAGGTTGCAATCGCGGGACACTCATATATGATATGCTTCGAGGTTCCATCTTTCTCTTCCCTGAAGATTACATAAGACCTCGCTTCTTGTGCAATACAAAGTGATAATAAAAATAGCTGGAATTAGTAGCCGACAAAGGTCAGGTTAGGTATAGTCTGAGCTGGTAATAATTTTTAGGTTCATACAAAATATTAATTTTATTCTTGTGATTTTATTCGAAAAAAATGTTTTGAATTTTTATACGGGCCTACGACAGTAGACGAAAAACAGCGTGAAAGAGCATTCATGTATTTTTTCTGAATTAGCTCAGGAATTTTTTTTAATTTTCTTCACCAATAATTTTGGCAATTGTTTCTGACTTTTTCCATCATTTCTTTTTGTTTAATTTGTACACTGATCAAGGATGCCCTTGTTTAAACCTTTTTATTTTGTATTACAGCAACTACTACGTTTTTCGTAGTTACACAGTCTCTCCATAGATACCAAGGTCTCTTAAAACTTGTAACAACAAGAAAACCACTAGTTAATTTATTGTGTATGCATCACCTCGCTATATATTCGCACTTATATAAATAAAATATAGTATTCCATTGGCTTACTCCCTGTATGGATTAATTCTTAGTATACAATGCATGTTACACACATTCAGATCTGGTTTCAGTCCTCGATCGGAAAATCAGTTGTAAAACAGTAAAAAGAAATTATTGTTTTCCATTAGAAATACACAAAATCAATTTTCTCTATTTTTTTTTTTATTTTATTTTATCTAACTCAGAGATATAGTCTGCAAAATCTCACTTGATCTACAGAAAGCAGTTGCTTAAACCTCGGCCCTTTGGACAATATATAGTTGGTGTTGTAGCTCCCAGAGACATAATTATCACTTTCTTAATATACACATTTTTTCACATTTTTTTTGTATTATTCTTTCCCTAGCATTAACACTTTACAGCTGTGGTAAGTTCAGACGACGACCTCATACTGTTGAGCTCCTCCACCAATAATCATTTTGCATAATCCCGAGCAAATCTCGTAGGCCGTATCCCTAGGATGTACCTGTTTATGTAAAAACAGCTTCTCTAGTTAATTACAATTAGAGACACAGTAAATAGGGCATACTATGTAGTATTCTATATCCACCACAAATACCCGGAGGAAGAGGAAGCTGGGAGACTTTCGTACATACATCACTAAGCATAAAAAACCAAACAAGAAATTTCACTCCTACTGCAGATGTAACAATACCTCAAATACCTTGGAGCTAAATGCGGCATTAGCACACCGGCATACTCCCCCATTTTCAACCAAATCACGAAAATCCTAGATAGCATTCATGATTCCCGATACTCTCTCTCATTCCACCATCAATTAATTTCTAAACATATAAAAACTTGGGCTCTACATCGATCTATAGTAGAAATACCACTAGTAGAATTTTAACATATCCCCGCATCTCTCGTCAGCAATGGGCCTCAGGCGAAAACAAGTTCGATATACTTGGAAACAAAGTTGAAACATTTGCCAACATTTTACTTGGAGTCGTTCGACAAATCTATTTATGGTCTGTTTTGCACAATCACTATATTTTCCTATCCCGAAGAGTCCTCTTTACGCCTAACTAAACTATACTATTCTGTCCAGCCTACATACATTGTTGTGTACGTTTTTCTACAGTCTGGCACATATCCATTTTCATTCATGGAAATTCTTATTACAAATTGACCAAAGGACCAAAACTATATTAAATTTGTCAGTGGTTTTTGTATGGTTTAGATAGATAACAAGAGAGCATTCATTGTGTCGAACACACACTCGGTTTTACATGCTGGACTCCGTCAGTTTTGGTTTAAGCTGAGAGTGAACAAAAGTAGATAGGAAATGCAGTTGGTGTGGCAATAAATTTCATAGAATTTTCATACGAAAATTGGAACGACTATTCGGCACCACAATTCAAATATAGCTAAGACAAGAAAAGATGTTGGTTTCGATATGTGCAATAATAATAATAATAATATTAACATTAACTATATATACTTTTGTTGGATAGAAGTTAGTGATTCTTCGAGATCTAATCACAATTTATTTAAAATGCTCACCTTCATTATTCGTAACGTATCCTGCTATTAATCCTAGAAAGAGAATTGATGCAACAAGCCCTTTTATAAGCTGATGAAATATTCCCGTCAAGATTAGCGAAGATAGAAAGTATTATGAAAAGCACTTTCATCGTACTCTCCTTAAAGAACTCTTCAAAATACGTGTTGCCGAAAAGAAAGCTGTCCGTCCACAAATTTGAAAAGTGTTCTGTGTTGTCTTAATTCGTCCAAGACTACGTAGAAACCTTAATATCCATTCTGAGAAGCTAAAATTTAAATCACGAGGTAACGACTGATATGAAATGCGTGTCAAGTAAGATGATGTAGACGTGAAGAAGATAAGTCGAATTTTAACATATAATTTATTATTCAAACTTCTACTACTGTCTAATGTCACGCGATTATGGGTACCCTAGGTAGATTTTGTATGGGTTTCAGGTTTTCAGGTTGCCACATTGACCGCTGGCAGTAGCAACAGCAGCAAATTAATAATAATAATAACTCTGCAGGATCCATCACGTGTTTTAAACCCCTTTTTTTATTACTTTTTAATTACCAAATGATACACACACAAATACCGGCACATATGAGGGGAGAAAAACACTTATATGACCGGTATTTACACCTTAATTACACCAACACTATTTCAAACACATTTCAGTGTTACAAAAGGGCATTATTACTTTTGGTATTGAATCTCCACAGTCTTTATTGAAATCGACGACGACTTTGCATAAATCCACATACTTCAACTTTTCAAAATAACGACTCCTCTTCGACTAGGACCGAACATCGACAGATAATCACCGCACACTCTGTAATCGACAACAGCTAGAACCAAACTAAACTAATTTACGCACGCATTGATTATACAAAAAAATGTGTTTTCTTCCCTCTTTTGCAGCTTTCTCTTACCTTTCATGAAATACCACCCCGTCATCACCGCTCCAACCCTTAGTGGGTCGTCTCGAATGGATGAACTGAATTGGAACAAAAAAAGCTTTTTGTTTCGAAAGTATACTCGAAAGATGCATGCATGTAAAGTATATGTAGAAGTTAACACTGCCTTTAAAAGCAGTTAACTAAGCTTGCTTTACATGAAGAAGGGCTTTCAATGCTTGTACCTTATTCGACCGACTATATTCTCTTGAACCTTCTCTATTCCGGTTGCTCTTCGTGAATCAAAAAAGAGAAGTAGTTAGTGAAGAGAGATAGATAACATTGTCGAACTTGAATAAATTCAAATATCAGCTGTTTTTGGAAAACACCTCTATTCTGGCTTCTCTTCCAGATTCACAAAAGAGAAGAGGTGAGATAACATTTTCGAAATTGAAGAATTTCAAATATCAGCTGTTTTCGAAAAGCTCCAATTTATTCGAACTTATATTATCGAATTTGGTGGGGATATTCAAGCATTTAAGATTTTAAGGCAGTGTGCCAAAAATGTTAACAGTTATCAGTACATACTTTCAGTCGTCACCGCATTGTGGTGCACAGGATCCATTTGACCTAAACCCGAACCCAATCGACCGAACGAATAAGATTTCCTTGTGTGTAAACTCTTTGTGCGCCAAGACAGTTCCGGAAGATTTGTTGCTTAAAATGCGTATAAAAGCAGCATCGAATCCCTATTCAAAGTTGAAATGTTTTTGCTTTCCTAATGAGAATTCGTTGCGGCAGGATTTTCTTCGAAAAATTTCAAAAGCAATAAATCTTGTGGAATGTGACTGTGGTTTCAGTTGTTGTTGTTTTTGTCGTTATTTATTTGAACGCTTCACCAGTTTTCCCGCTAAGTGGGCTTATATTTGTCCAGAAATTTTCCAGAATAAAAGAAATTCTCATCTGAAATTATTTGTCTAATAAATTACTTTCCAAGTATTTAATGGAAGTGAGTTTTGGAACGCTGAACGCTAATTTCAGAAAAATCCTAAAAGAAAGTTTTTAACTTTACAAATTCATCATCGAAAATAAGATTTTTTTGGTTTACTTTTCCACTTTGTACTTGATCCAAGTCTGCTAAGGTTTTGGCTTCTGTTTTTGCTTTGTTTAATGGAAATTCTTCCAAAATTATGACAGCTAAGCGTAAGCTACATAAAGGATATAAAAGTCGAGTCCCCATTGGACTAATAAGTTTTTGTTTAAGTTTTCGGAAAACTTTATGAAAGAAATCTGGAAAATTCTGTAACAATTCTGACAATTTTTGTTTATTACTTAGTTGGAAATTTTTTAACATTATTTTTAAGAAGGGAAAGTGTATTTTGTGGTGCACATTTTCGGTTGCGACTTATGCGGATTATCTGTAATGAATTAGCTGAAAAATCTACTTAAGTTGGACACAAACAACAAATATAATGTAGATGATGATGATAATTTGTAGGGTGCAGATTAGGTTATAACTGTGGCTAGACACCACCATAGATATATTAAGTAAATTGGATATCCCGATTTTTTTGCAATGTTCCCAGTGCTAATTGATACGTATTAGAAGTTTTTGGAGATGAAAAAAAATGGTCACACCGCAATGTTTAATTTTTCTATGCTACTAATCGAACTTCTTCCATGGATGTGTAGCGAAACCTGATGTTAGAGGAAAGTTAGTGCCAGTCGGAATTATTTATTAGTCTAAAAAAATTATAAGTCCTAGTAACATTTCATTTTTCTAACAACTCGCATAAGAAATTATTATTCTGAATTTCTTCTTTGTCCATATGGGAATTCTGCAAAATTCTTCATCATTTGCATTGTTTAGCACAAGAAGTATTAATTACGGCTTTGTATTACTGTTTTTTTTAATTTTACCAGCGATACAGTTCAATAAAAATAGCCACAACCATAAGTGCATTTATAGATGCTGCGGAGGAATTATTAGAGCTATCTCATATTACGATCTGGCACCTACTTTTACAACGGACCTAAATTTGAGCTATTAGAGCGAAATATACTGACCCAGCAATTTAGTTATGCAAGAGTTTTACGGCTTAATTGTCGTCTATTGTTAATAAAATTTCATCCCTTCGCTTATTTTCAGTAGTGAAAATAGCTGGACTGTAGCGTTGGTAATAGCTATTATATCTACTGGCTGATAGTACATCATCTTTACCATTACTCTGATTTTTACCCCTCGTGGTACGGCTACTCCCAACGCGATCACGACCTTGATCACGTTGATGATCATGTTCGTTTAAAGAAGTCCACAGCAATACTGTCCTCTATGTGTTGAGAGTTCTCTCGACATAGCTGCATATACACGGACCAGGCAGCTATTAAGGCGCTGGATGCCGTGCTGGTTAAATCAAAATTACCAGCGTTGAGGAATTGACTACATGGTATAAGGTGATCCTATGCTAGATACCTGGGCACATGGATATCCCAGGCAAATTGATATCCCAGGCAACGAGATGACTGATGAGTTGGCCAAAGGGGGCTCTGACATGAATAGATCCGCAACGAAAGTTTATGTAAGGATCCCCATCAGAGCCTAGTAAAAGGCAAGCCTTATGTGAATAAATAGGGAAACCTGCCGTATCACGAGGCAATTGTGGCCTGCATATGACAGTTAGAGGAGAGGAGAATTTCTTAATGGAACCAAAACATATACCAGGAATCTAGTAGGTGTCATTAATGGTCATTGGATCATAGGAGACCATGTTAGTAGCGGCGAACAATTTATGTAGGATCTACGACGATTCGGAGGTGATCAAATCCGGGGTAGCTTCCAAGTCTGGGGAGCCGGAACGCAAAGAATTATCGATTTTGATGACCAGTAATAGCTCAGTCGATAAAAGGAGGATTTTTAAACGATCCTCAGAGTACCAGCCGTACAAGGAGACTATGAAGAACTAGAAACAAAATAATTTTGACTTATATATTTATACCTATTTCAAATTTTAAAGGCCTTCACGTTACACAATTCACTTCACAGGACGTTACACAACTTTCCTAAACGAATTCTATTTTCAACTACGCATCAGAAGTAAAAACTTTACTGTTTTTTTAATCAATACAACATAACTCGAGCTTTCATCGAAATTCACATGACTTTTGAATATGAGTGCGCTCGTAGTATGTTCATCGAAAGGCTTATCGAAGGGCTTATTGGAACTTATCAAAAAACTTAACCCGGATTCAAAAGCAGGGAAATTTATACATAGGTAAATGCGCAATTTTCAAATGCAAAATGCTAGTTTCCCCCAAGCGGGGAAGAGGTATAAGTTTTGGGGCGGTCGAAATAATTGTGCATGAGAGTTGTAAGTAGTTTTAGTAAATTTTTTAAATAAAAGTCTTTCATAAAAAAGATTTTTATATACTTATAATTTTATTTTTATAAGCTGCGTTGTTTTGATTATACTTTTTCTAGAACTGCCATATATACTGGAGAGAACAAATTGTTCTGTCGATTCAAGAGAACTCTTTGTACTGTTCGCTTCATTTAAATCTTCTTTTGTGTATCTTTTGTTCTGTTCTATTCTGCGGACGCAAAAGAACACGGGTAATATATTAAAATTACCGTATACGTCCATAAATATATGGGTTCAATTCTTATGTTGTAATGAATCTTGAAGTTTTGTAATCACAAATAGATGAATTGGAAGAAATACTCAAAAAATAGAAAAGACATCAAATGGGGCTTGCTTACACGACGAAGTTTAGTCCAGAGAAAATGCACTGCACTGAGTTGAAAACAAAATTTCTTGCAATATATTTGGAAATAGAAAATATAATGAAGAAAAATAGAAGAATTAATATAGAAGACGCAGGTGGAGAGGGGGCTATAGTAGTAGAAAATATTGATAAGTCAGTAAAAGATAGTAATAATAGTAATTTAAGTAAAAAAATAACACAATTATGAGAAACTTCGATATAGCGATCACATTAAAAACAGTCTCAGAATTTAATCGTGACATAAAAAATCTCACAAATTTATTTATCATCAGTAAATTTGTACATGATAATACAAAAAAAAATTATTGTAGTTTATTGTAAGAGTAATGCACACAGTTAGAGACAAAATAAAAGGTAAAGAATAACCCGAAGCATTAGAAGTTTACAGAATAATTTCCCTTAGACATTTCCGAATCTTAGAAGATCCATTCCAGATTCAAAAAGAACTAACTAAGCTTCGACAAAGAGAACAGAATGTTCAAAATTTTATGACAAAAATAGAAAGTTTAAATTCCTATCTGAATATTGTTCAAATCTTTGAACAATGCGATTATCTCAAAATTCAACAATAATACTCTCAGCATCAGAAATAATAATCAGAGTAGAAATTAAGGTAACCAATGCAATGGCAGAAGAAGAACTCGTAAGATGCTGTTCCAAGCCGAAATAGGAGAATTTACTGTATTGCGGAAAACGAAATCCACTATTCGGAGGACAAAGAATTTCATCAGTAAAAACTTCCAACAGTTCCAACTAACATCTTTACAGAACATAATTAATTGTTACAACATATGCATTTCGATTATGAAGAGGGGTATAGTAACAGAAGAAATGCAAATAACAAATGAAATCTGCAAAATAACCGGCAGAGATAGGCACGATGGGGAGAACATCGGCAATATTCGAAATCGAGGGAATCCGAATATAATTTTCCAATGCACATCGATGGCATTCTTAGTAGAGATTTTCTTTTTAATAAGACGTATAAAATTGATATTGAATATTTCTCAGTTATTATAAGTAAGGATAATTTTGATGCAGATATTACCTCTAATAACGCAGATACCGGAAATCAAGTCTATCCGAATCCTTGCAAGAACTCAAATGACCAACATTTATAAAATTAAAGCTACACGGTGACAGACTTTCCAGTGCTTGGTATACAGAGAATAAAATCTTTTGTCTCTGGAGACCATAATAAAAAAAATCTCTAGAAAAACGTTCGGAGACGTGCATGCACGAAATTTTAAGTTTGGTCTTGAAAGTTTAAATAAATATATCCTTGGTGTAAAATTTTACGGATTAAAACAACAAATTTATGTAACTTTTTTTTTCAAAAATATCCAGGACTTATTAACGAAGGAAATTTTCTGCCCTAAATTCATTATATTAATTATTAATTTTTTTTTTATTAATTTCTTTCTAACAATTTGTCAAACTCACTCCACTATACTCCTTTTCCTTTCCGAGTATAGCTATACTTAACACGTTGACGTAAATGACGTCTCTAGCCATCCAACGCTAGTGCTTACAGATGCAAATGACTGCTATAGCCGTCCTATATTCTTAGCAGTCTAAATAAATGATTAAACTGTATATCAGTTTCATTTTCATTTTTTTTTTTTTCATATTTCTTCAATCTTGTTGTAAGAATGAATTGTGAAATATCTCTTAATAATTAATATAGTCGTCTTTTTCAGTTATTCTCAGAATTATAGCCGCAAAATTTTCATACATTTATCTCAGTCTCTTTTCAAGTGTGAAACTGAATTTACGAATAATTGAGTTGGTTTGTCAACAAAAACAAAATGAATAACGAAATATTTCTTAATAATTAATATAGTCGTCTTTTTCAGTTATTCTCAGAATTAGAAAGAGATTGCAAAAAAGGTATATAAGTCAAACAAACATTTGGCAGCAACTTACATGAATTTTGTTGATGAGGATCCCTCCTCAAAGCGCCTCTGAGAGGTTCCACTGTGGCACTGGATTCTAGCTAGCCGGTCTTAAAATATAGGCCTCATCGTTGCAGGCGCCCAATCTGTGAAAGCATTTCCTATCGATAATGCCAGGCGAATGAGACGGATTGTCCAGGCCGATTTGATCTACTTGAAGTGTGCCGAATCGCAGACACATGCCTGAAGTCCCATCAATCTTTGATCAGACCTCGACATGATTTTCCGTGCCGGAGGTCAGAGGTGTACCGACAAGCCGGTAGCCTAAAAAATCCAGTCGGCCGGTACCCCTCTGCCTTCTTTCACCGAGATTAGCCGAGGGAACACCGCGGTCAGTAACCTAACCAACTAATCGCAAAGCTTTCCCAGCCCTGAGATCTCATTCTGATCTCCGACCGACGCTTGTTCAAGGGTGTGTCTCCAAAGCGTCGTTGAGGTAGCGACGTGCCAGATTTTCTTCGTTAAATTTGCAAAGGCTTTAAGGAAGTGGAATTCCTACGACAAACTATCTGCCGTAGGGTACCATGTAGGAGGGGTTCAGGCGCATTGTCAGGCGAGGGATTGGGGTAACACGTGTCTATTTTCCTAAAGGTATCCCGACCACTAGGCTAGGGTCCTTAGCTGCACATTGGCATCCTGTAGTTTACCAGTTAAGCTGGCTGGTTGCCTTTTAAGGGCTACCAGGATTAAAATTTGCACTAGACCTACAACGTCCCAGAAATATTGATATCACGTTCTTCCCTGAAAATCTTCAAGCTCATACAAGGAGATTCCTTTCTTTGACTTAACCCGACACTTCACGAATTTACGTCCTAATTTAGCACTGGTCTGCTGCTGGAAATTGCTTCGGGCAAAATTCCGTCTGTACACTTCTTGACCCACTTTGAAACTAACAGGCTTTGCTCTAAGATTATAAGCTTTTGAACCCTGTTCAAACGCATAGTTCATATTTTCCTGCACTCTCGTTTGTCTTCAGCATCTACTCTTAGAGGTTCATTAGAAGTTCCAAGGCTCCTAAGGATGTGATAGGAACTCGCATGATCAATCATCTGCTGACCGAAAAGTATCCGGTACGGTGAGAAGCCGGTTTCTTGGTGGATTAGAGGTTCATTAGGAGTTCCATGGTTCCTAAGGATATGATAGGAACTCGCAGGATCAATCATCTACTGACCGAAAAGTATCCGGTAGGGTGAGAAGCCGGTTGCTTGGTGGATTCAGCTCCTGAGGGAGTTAGCTATGTGGCTTAGCTTCTCATCCCACTTAGTGTGACCCCTCTGGATGTTTAGCCTAATCCCTGCCAATAGAGACCTCCTCACTCGCTCCAAGGCGTTTGTTTGCGGCAAGTAGACTACCGTTCGCAAGTGTTTGACCCCATACCATGTCCAGTAATTTGGTGAACTGAGCCGAGCAAAACTGGACTCCATTGTCAGAGACTATCGTCTCCGGAACTCCGAGCACATGAAATATTTCTGTCTCGATGAATTGACATACATTAAGAATAGATGCCTTTCTCATTGGTTTGAGAATCGGGAATTTAGAAAAGTGGTCAAGAATTAGTAGTATGCAGACATTTCCTTTCGCTGACCTGGGATATGGACTTAGAAAGTCGACGTACAGCTTCTGCCATGGTCTTTCTGTCACAGACTGAACTCCCATAGTTGGTCTAAAGGTAGGCTTCTTCTTCCTGAATCGGATCGCCTGTTTTCGGAACATTCCGAATATAGACGAAGCCATCCCTGACACAGAAGTTGATTTAACTTTCTGCTTCAACTCCTCGTATTGCAACGAGTTGAAATATGGGGAGCTAAGTTCAACTTGAGGACGAGGATCTTCAGATGGTGAGAATGTGTCACAGCAGATTCGTGACAGAGCATCCGGGACGACGCTCAAGCTTCCTCTTCTGTGTTCGATGGTGAAGTCGAAACCTTGAAGCTTCAAATTCTACCGAACAAGTCTATTGCTGAGGTTCGTTTGAGATATCAGCCATTTCAAGCTCGCATGATCAGTCACTATATTAAACGGCATAAGTTCTATGAATAGCCGAAACTTCTGTACACTTAAGATCGCTGCTAAGCATTCCTGCTCTGTGACTGTGTAATTTCGCTGTGCTGAATTCAGCTTTTTGGAGAGGAGCAGAGGTAAGTTTCTGTTTTAACAATTTCAGAGACGTCTGGGCTTCAGGTGTCCATTGGAACTGACTGTGATTTTTCAGAGTGTCTGTAATGGAGGCAGTTAGATCAGCATAGTTCGTTATGAATCGTTGATACCATCCCGCCATACCTAGTAGGCGTCGGGCCTGCCCAACAGTTTTATGTTACGGATAGTTTTGTGTTTATAAAAATATATTTATTTCATTTTTACTAAATTATCCTCAACAAATATCGTTATGGTTTTTACAGCTACCAAGACGTCTATATATGTCTTTTGTGTATCAGTGAAATCGAAGCTATTAAAAACAAATGACGGCTATAGACGTCTAAAATTTTTTAGGAATATTTGGTGGAAAATACATTAATTTTATTCTGTAAGTATGATATCTTGATCGAACAACCCAAGAACCAACTAATTAACAAAAAAAAAAACAAAAAGTCGTTTTTGTCGTCCATCACCGATTTCAAAGTGAGCGTCAACGTGTTAACTGACCAGAACACAAATAATCTCCGGAGAACTGAAGACGAAAATGAACAAACTTCGGAGACCGGAGACCGAACCTGGAGTCCTTTTTGTTTTAATATACACGATGGGACTCCGGAGACAAAAAAAATCTCTAGAGACTAGGTCTCTTTAGTGATTTTTTGCGTCTCCGAAGTGTATATACAGGTCTCTGAATGCCAAAGTCTCTCAACATGTTGGTTCACCTTAATAGTTCAGAACCGCTAAAAAATTTACTATATTTACAGGTGTCCTCCGGATCCAAGTCTTCGTCTTCGTCTTGTTATTACAGCTAGTGACGTAACATCGAGTTAACCTCTATCAGAATCCATGTCTATGCCATCGAGCTTTGCTACTTTGCATAACAGTTTTGACATCTGGTTAGCTGAGTCAGGGTTTGAGTTGACTTATTTAAATAGACATCGTATTGTGAGGTTATGTTTGTTTGCTGTCTGTGAAATCAAGCTGAGCAAACTAACAAATTCGGACAGGTTAGCTTCGTCTTTGTCTAACTATTAAAATAGCTGAGCTTGTTGTGTTACGTCACTAGCTGTAATAACAAGACGAAGACGGAGACATGGATCCGGACAGGCCCTTAGTAAGCTGCTATATACTGTACATGTCTATTTTTCGCTCACTTATTCTACTACTAATAAAAAAAATCCATTAAATATCTAATCTATATTTTAGTAGATACAAACAACAACAAAGTAGATAAAACAACTCAATTTATCGAAATACGATATTAGAAATACCAAAAATATGTACTTCTGCAGAGCTCAGTAAAAAAAACAACAACAAAAATATTCGCCGGAATGTCCTGCTGTGCTCCTCTCTTCCCACCATTCAAAAGCAATAAATCTGCAGAAGCTTAAGGGAAACTTTCAGGTGCATCCTATACATATGCTATCCTTTACAGAACATATCAACATACAAACATACTTACGGTATTATTTGCTTTATTCAACTTACTGCGGCTCAGATATCAGTTTAAATAATGAAAACTTTACACACACACATACATAGAATTCAGTAGTCAAATAATATCTTTCTTTTGAAAGCTTCTCTTTTTTTTTTTTTGCTAATTAAAATGGTTCAGGAGTTAGGAATAGTTATAAGCGGAAGTAAAGACTACTCTTGCGAAAACTTTGCACTACCCCTCAAAGTAAACTTGAACTAAACAAGAGGTGTTTAAGGCTTCAGCATGTAATAAAACTGAGGACACTTTGTGTACCACCTTTTGTTAGCTTTTAAGCGTAAAACATACAAATTTGCACTTTTCCGACATGCGGCTTTCGCCTGAATCCAAATAAAAGTTTTTAGATATCAAAGCGCTTCTCTCTCCACATTTTATATATTCGCACAGGTGTGGAAACCCAATCTAGGTGCCGTTGACACACTTCAATTTGTGGCATGAATATGTGAAGGGTTACTTCACCCATGAAACTTGTTCGTATGTTTTGAGTGCAACGTGCAAATATTTTCACTGGACACTTCTATCTTTCCATGTATGTAGGTTAGGTATTACATGCTAAAATAAGCAGGCTTTTATATGGTTTGATTGTAGTTCAAAGGCATACTTAGTAGGAAGGTATTTTGTTGGTAAGAGAGGTTTTACAACGGATGAATGTGATAATGCTATCATTGATTTTAACCATTTAATTCCCAATGGTTCCATATGGCACCAACCTATTCGAGGAATCTCAAATGGCATCGGAAAACTGGAAACAATTTTATTTTTATTGCAGATTTAACTTTGATGGTTTTTCTACCTGATTTGATGCATTCGATATTTTACTTCAATTGTCTTCAAGAATTCAGTGTAATCGGTGTTCAGTAATTGAGTGAAAACGAATCGAAAAGAAATTATTTAGAAACGTGAAATATTGGATTTGTGGTGAAACTTTTTATTCGAAGAGCAGGTAATCGTTATAATTATTTATATATTTCATATGACTTGCAAATTGATTCGTCAATATTTGTAGTCCAACCAATGGTGCCATATGGCACCATTGAAATGTAATGGTAACTTCACGGTACACATAAAAAAGGTATTCCACAAACTGATATAGCAAAACTTCCACACAATGTCCTTAAAGTAAAGGTTGCTTACTCTTAAAGAATAGGTACAGTCTGCCACCAGTGTTCATGTGCATGACGTCACTACACATATCATTGGGCCATCCCACACGAACGAGTATTCGTGATGCCGTATGCAAACAGGTTTTCTAGGTAAGAGCAAGAGAGCAAGAAATGTTTCTCCAAAATTTAGAGATATTACTTTGCTTCTTTTACCTCTTACCTAGAAAACCTGTTTGCATACTGCATTAAGAATACTCGAGTGGGATGTCTCCATGGGTTGGTTCTTAGTTATGTTCCTCTGCGCTGCATTAACATCACTCGGCTAACTAATCCACATAAGCCTCCGTAGTATACTTAACCTTTACTTTATAGACTTTGGCTTCCACAATTTTGTAGAAATTAAGTGTAGTGATGCTGATGTTAGTGCCGGCATTTGGTTTTACGTCTAATTGCTTTTGTAATTTTTTTGTTATCCTCCACATAAAATGGGTCTATAGTACGAAACGAAATTGTGTAGGATACCTTGTCTTTTTATACCGCGTTGTAACTTCATACATATTGAAAATCTTTAAAACAAGATTTAAATCTTTTGTTCTCATTTTCGAAGGTGATGTGTCAGATGTGGACATATCAGATAATTCCAGTGATGAAAACTTCATTCTGAATGAAAACTCCCAACATCTACACCAGCTGCCAGAAAATATTTCTAGGGAATGTTCAGGTGAGTTTGATTCCGAGGACGATATTCCACTTGCTTATTTTGTAAAAAGGAAAAAAGTTACGAGCCCAAAATGGAGAGTAAAAGATATGGATCATGTTGCGGTCGATTTTCTTCAAGAGTTTGATGAACCAATAAGCCTTACACCAGTTGGATATTTCAAAAAAATTTTGTGGGAATACCACAATTGAGAACATGGTATACCAAACAAACCTACATTCAACGCAAATCACCGGCCGTTCAATAAACACATCATTTGAGCAAATGGAGACATTCATCGGAATCAATTTATAATGGGCATTATAAAACTTCCCAGCTGCAGATTATACTGGGCTGATTCAACAAATATTCCCACTATTTCCTCAACAATGAGCCGAAATTGGTTCGAATTAATCAAGAGATTCCTACATTTGAACAATAATAGCCAGATGAAAGCTCGTAATCAGCCAGGGTACGATAAACTGTACAAAATTAGACCATATATTGATTTACTTCGATATAATATGTTAAAAACTAAAGCTGAAGAATACAATGCCATTGACGAAATGATTGTCCCATTCAAGGGCAGAACTAGCCTCAAACAATACATGAAAAGTAAGCCACATAAGTGGGGTATAAAAATTTTCGCTCGAGCTGGAAGGAATTAGGCAAGGATACAAATACACAAAAAAGTGAGCATGGGATTAGTCGTGATATCGTGGTTCGCCTTGTAGAACATCTTCCGAAAAATTTTAACTATAAAATATGTTCTGATAACTGGTTTACATCGTATGAACTAACCAGCAGATTAAATTCAATGGGATTGCAGGCAAATGGCACCGTTCGAGTCAACCGTCTTCAAGGATGTACTTTTCGAAGTGATGCTGCAATGAATGCCACAACCACTTGACGCAAAAATACGTTGCAAAATGTGCATTAATGCTCATACACGGATTAAATGCACTAAATGTAAAGTAGGATTATGCTTAACTATAAACAGAAATTGTTTTTATAACTATCATAATAAAGATAATTGAAACCTGAGTTTTTCACTTTTATATCACAACATTTACCACTACAACGCAATGGTGCCATATATGGAACCACTTTTTCAAAATCCATACTATAACTATTTTAACGAAATTGTCATCATTTCTGTCATATTGGAACTTATTTCAACTGATTTACATAGACAAAAAAAATTATTGGTGACTCACACATTCGTGGGAATTAAAGGGTTAAGTAGTTCAAATTTCAGATGCGATGCGTTTTGATTTCTTCCTGTTAAATTGTTTGTTAGTCATGTAAGTCTTATCCCATAAAATCTATGATGGTGAACACAATGCATTGTCCTAAAAACTAAGTGGAGATTATGGGATATGAGTAGCGAAAAGGTTCAGGTTATTATTGCATCCAACTATCCATGCTCTTTAAAAAGTATGCAAAATAACAGTTAGTAATTTGTTCCACATACTCGACCAAATGATAATGTTATTTCGAAATGAAACTCAATATCTTGTTCATAGATACTTATATTTATTGACAGTGTTGTTCGACCTCACTCTTCTGATGCCTTTTGCCAAAGGGAGACAAGCGGCCAACAGGCCCTCGTTGATTACAATAAGCCTATAAAATGGACACGGATACCAACCGATGAGATATAGTCGGAGGAGAAAGTTCGATGTAATAAGCTTACAAATGCTTAAATTTATATATGCAAATAGTTAATAACTAATAATACAATTATAAAATGTTTATATAATCCTAAACAGATGATAGAATCAATAATCTAATTTGTATGGCCGAAGTTGGTATATAGAGTATATGTAGATTGATGAGATCAGTTAGATCTGTATTGATATGCGTTGCTGTTGGTATTATCACTTAAAAGGATGAGGCCAATTAAACACCTTTCTTTGAAGAGAGTCACAACTTGAAGTAGTCTGGGCATAGTGCTTTCCGTAAACAAACAGATATTTCGTTTTCACAAAACTCATCAAGAGAATCTGAGGAATTCGTTGTGTTTTGGAGTGAAGATGTATGATGCTACTTTCAATAGGACGACTGCTTGAGGATATTTTATTAGCCAGAGTGCCTGCTTTATGGCTTCGAAAGTTTCTCTTGTGGCGAGGGTTTTATATAAGTACATCTCGGAAGAATACCTTTAAATGTATTGTTTCATAATCTTCATTCATAGTTATTGATTATTGGAAAAATATTATACAACAATATTAGGTTAGCTTGACAAATATTTTTTTTCACAGTAATTTTTTTATGAAAGTTGAAAAAATTTTTTAGTGGGTTACTGATTTAACACTGAAAAGTTTGCAACATGCATTATGATAGTCTGAACGTATTTTATTAACATTGTTTTAAGTTTTTAAGTCAACGGCGGAAATCTTTGACGATCGGATGTAGCTTGAGCAACTTTCTTGAGTGAAAAGTGCATTTTTCTTCTTCTCGCTAGCGTGGAATTGGTGTGTAGCGGAAATTTTTTTCCTATGACAAAATATATTCACAATATGGCAATGGAAGAGAGAACTGCAAACATATATGCGAAATGTAGTTACTGGGATGACCCAGGTGCATGAAAATTGGTTTTCCGGCGGCGAAAATGTCCCGCGAACGTCTTGTGAAAAGTAAAAAAAAGTACGCCAACCGATAGTACTTAACGAGAACTTTAATTTGATATGCAACATGCCGCATTGGAACCAAACCTCCCCGTCGGAGGTTCCTACTAAAAGTACCTATGTAGAGAAAAATTTTCTTCTGCGAATTGTAGCTGGTAATGAGTTGATGCGAACAGTGAAATCCGTTTTCTCATGGGATATAACCCTACCGAGTTAGAGGCGATCTAAGAAGCGAAAAATCTAGTACCTCAGATCGAATGAAAAGGAGGAAATACTAAAAATGTGAGTATGGGGATGGCTATTTAATCCTCCGTGAGTGGGACGGTACCCACTTCTTCCCAGGATCTAAGAAATTTGATTCAGTACTAGATTTTCCAAAACGTACTAGATCTTGCTTTGACTCACAAGACTTCCTCAGCCAAATTGAAATAAACATGTTAAGGAAATATGTTCAGGGTATCATAATGCATCGTTTAAGACATCTGTCATGGCTGGAGGAGGTGGCGGGTTAAAAATGAGCATTCACCTTTAGGTATTTAAACAGGTTAAGGCTGAATGGCAGAAAATAAAGCTCTCGATTTAGGTATGTAGTTGTAGCGTTAACTTTCGTACAAAGCTTTGGATTTAGTGCCAAACGCAGAAGCAGTACTCGATGTGTATAAGTTATTCTATCAGCTGTACATAATGAATGATGTATTGACAGGCAAACATTTTTTCTTCTTCATTTTCTCCTAGGAAATAATTTGCCATATTGAAGTCGAAGGGTATAGTGTTCTTGTAGTGTTCGGAATTTAATTACGTGAACTGTTTTTATAGTTTTATTATTGCTTTGAGATCTTTATATAATATCCCTTTATGTAACACAAAGGTTCAAACAAATTGGATTAAATATGGGCATCATATTTTCTTAGAAACTTATTAGAAATTTTTTCTTTAGAATTTGTATTATTAGTTTTAATATGAGTACCTTGTCTGGACCGCTACCAATTTTTTTTAAGCGTAGAAAAGAAGAAATTTACGAAATTGGTGGCCGAGCCGACAACAGGCCAAAAATAGTGAAGCATTCATTTTTTAGGAATTTATCATTCTTAAGGGGGGTTACCACCAAAAAAAAGCTCACTATTTCTGTTCTCAAAAGCACAGTCAGACATAAACGCATAGAAGTATGCAATTTTAAAATTGAAACAAATCACTATATGTACATGCAATGCTATGTATATGAAGCTGTAGTATTCGTCTGCATTGTACTCCAAAGCCTTTCGGGCATCCCCACAGCAGTAGGATCGCATAGGCATGGCGAGATTTTAGATATATCTGTAAAAGTTTTCTTCGAATTTTTTGGAACTTATAAAATATTTCTGCGTGAGGAGCAGGCAAGTGGCGAACGAAATGTATGCGCTCTGTGCTGTTGGCCAGACACTTTTCCTTGTAATTTGTCTGGCGCCATTTATTACCATATAATATTGGCAATGTTCAGACTTTGTCAGTTTTACCATTTTACTAACTAGATAACCAAAGAACTACATTCGATAGATAAATTTGAATTAACCAACAGAAATTCCATATTGAGCTATGTCTGGTAGAATTTCCAACTCAATGTTAGTGTAAGACTATATAAAATTTTATCTCTATCTAATTCCTCAATATTTTTCGCATAAAATTTTTCATTTTCAAGGAATATAATTCAACAGGATTAGCATAGTCGGAGTTAATAGCTGTGGTCTTTGTGCACTTGCTTTTAGAACTCCCCTATATTGGAGAGAACAAATTGTTCTGTCGATTGAAGCGAACTATTGGTACTGTTCGCTTCATTTATAAGTCTTATATGGAATTGGAACACATTTTGAGATATTCATGAATAACCGAAATATCCAAATTTTCAGAAAAATTACCTTTATTAATTTTTCTGGCAAACCTCAAAGCTTCCCAAAATAAATAACGTTTATTTCATAAGATGTGAATTTTTAAAGTTACATCAACTAAGCAAAATTTCCCACATTTTTTAAATTTCAAAAGACCGTATCTTGGTCCTGAATGGATCGCAATCAAATATTACTATTTTCAATATTGCCAAACATCCTGTAAGATTCCATTAAAATGAAATATAGTCCATTCACAAATTTACAATTGATCGATTTTCTGTGTAACGGCCTTATAGGATTATTTCCTTTTCATATAGACAAATTTGGATACCTAGCAAATTCCTCTTAGTTCATAATATTATTGGACCAAATTTTACTAACACATCCCATGATTAAATAATAATTGGTCACAATTATACACAAATAGATTATAAATAGAACTACAAAAAAAGGTTCGCCTCCCAAGCAAAAATAAGAAATTAGCAATGTTAAAACTTAAAATGTTCCGCGAAATCTACATACGTATACCTAATGCAGAAAATGGCGACATACACTTTACGAGCATGCAGACTACAGCCCGCAGAGCTTTCAAAATAAATGAATGCTTTCCGAAAGCCCATCATTCCATCTGACGGTGATGAAATGAATTAAAAACGCCAAATTTTATGCAAAATATATTAAAACAAGAAATTTTTGCCGCTACCATTTATTGCACTATACAATTTGAGTTTTCCAAGGAAAAGGCTCAATATCTGTCATAAATTGAACTTTCTTTGCAATAATATCATAACTTTGGTAGTTATTCCTCTCTGAAAATAGCAACTTTCAAATGAATATATATTAGTAACCAACATTTTTTTACTAGTTTTCCCTCAGTCACTTTCTCTTCCACTTCAAGATCTTCCATCTTCAAGTACAAATTTATCTACTTGATGTACCATTATTACGTTGTTATGTACCAAACTTTGCAAATTTCATGAATTCGAGAGTTTTATAAAGCTAATTACATACATATAAAACCCCGTCATTACCTAAGTTTATGCTTTTCTTCAAACTATGTACAATTTTGATCATGATAATACGCACAAATTTGACACAAAGTTGTATTAACTTTTCGTGTTTTTTAATATTTCAGTGGTAACCCCCCGTAAAGTGTTCTATTTTGATACCTATGGTAAAGTGGTATTTTGTTAGCATGTATAATTCTAGGAGATTAATTTAAAACCTCCCACAAAAACGTTGGAATGTAATATGACGTTGATTGCATACGTTCTTTTTTTGTTTTTGATTATATTTTTGTTTGTTTTCAAAATTACGGCGAGCCACATAAATTTCACTTTAATTTCCATCCTTCATGTGCAGTCATAAATTATCCATTTATCCAACAGAAATATTTGTATTCACACCACCACCATAGACAGGTACAAAAACAACTGTCTCCTGGAATATTTTTCTCGGAGTGGTTTTACATTAATATTCATAATTCATTTACACCTCACTCTCGTATAATGAAGAACCATATCATTTCAACTCGATGCTAACTTTCACCAATTTAGATTAATGCGGAAATGCTGGAAATATGTATGTATGTGTGGAACTTAGTTGGTTTTTGTGTTGCTCTTTTTAACACTGTTAGGTAATGGTTATGTGGAATATACAAACAGGTGCGAATATATTATTCGAAGCGTTTTTAGTAATACTTTATAGCTGAATTATAATTTAGGATATGGCTGGTTACCCAAGTAGCCATTTGCAACCAAAGTTACGAAACAACAACAGTTATAAAGTTACTGAAGTTACAAAAGTTGCGTAAGCGTTATAAAAAATGGTTTTAAAAACTTATTTGAAACAAAAATTGTTATATTTGGGTTTCTTTTTTGCCTTTGTTTAGGGAATGTTTCAGAAAAACCAACTTGTAAATGAATGTTTGAATTAAAGTTTCAAAATAACTTAAAAGCGGCAATGTAACAAAAGGTTTCATTGAAACCCCGTTCAAACAGACATGCTTTCAAATAAAGGTTTCAAATTAACTTACTTATAGCTTATAGAAAGTCATAAAGAAACCCAATTTAAATGAATCTGTTGATTGTTGGTTTCAATTTAACCATAAATTAATAATAGTATAAATTACGTATCTAAAATACCCTTTGGTAATACCTAAAGTGCCCACAGAGTTATTTTGTTACTGATGTGTAACTTCTTCAGGAAAATACGGTTACAATGTGGTGACAGTAACAGCCGTATTGAGTCATTAATTCTGCGACGCTTTAATAGTGCAGTTATATTTTTTTAATCGTGAAGTAAAACTTAAAGTATAGGGGAAAATTAAGTGGAGTATTTCTAATAAGGATTTTTGTACAGTTGTAGGATTTTCTACATTGTTGGGTAATCAAACATGCCTTAGTAAGTTCGTATACTTTTTCATTATCCTATGATAATTTTTAATAATTTTGTCATTCAATTTCAGGCCAGAGGACTTTCACGTTTTGGGGGCTTATCTGTTATGAAGACTGCGCGAACAATTGCATTGAATTTGTTTTGATAAACTTCTTGGGGCGGGACGGTACAAAAAGGAAATTTTTATATCTTTTACCGAAAAAAATCAGCTCATTTCTGGAGTAGTTGATAAAGCACATCCACATTATACAGAACATAAACATGCTACTTTTATGAAAGAATTTTTAAAGCATTGAAAAACGCGATTAACGCGCAAGAGGTATTTATTTACACATAATTGGGAAAGGCAAGCAAAGGACATTTAGCACGGCTTTATTTTCAAAAGAATTGATTTTTTATTTTTTTATAGTTTTATTGAAGGTATTTCTTTAACTGTTTTGTTGTACTTCTTTTAACTAATTTCCAACTAAAATAAAATTTACTAAATCCTAAAAAGTGTACCTAAGGCAACTAAATGAGTGCATAATTTTTTTTTTTAGTTTTATTTCTAAAGCCTTTGTATCGACTTGATTTCTCTAGCTATCGCTATCAAGTCAGTGTTTATTTCAATCCATCTTTATATCGTTAGTTACAAAATCGTTCCGATTCCATTTCATTTTTACCGACGTTGAATTAAAACCGTCCAAATCTATTTGCAAGCACGTTTCTACAATCTATTAAAATAAGTTTTTTAGACTAATTTGAAGCCTAAAGAGTGTTTGCAACCTTGTTTGCATAACCGTTTAAAAACTATTTTAAATCTATATTGGTTACTTGGGTACCAATTAGCTGGTGCTTGTGATGGATAGATTTATCCAACCTATTTGTTGGGTTCCATAATTTACCTAGATTAATGCGTAGAATAATTCCACTAAAGTGAATAAGGATTACTGCGTTGTGGAATCGATTTCGACTTTGTTTAGGTATACAAAATAGTAGTAAAATAAAATCTCTGCACAATTTTCCAGATAAATACACCTACAAGCGAGGAAATATATACATATCTATGTTGCACAGCCTTATTTTCATATAATTACAGATCTAGCATCGATGAAGAAATAGGTCTTGAAGGTAATGGAGTAAAACTAAGAGCTTACATTATCAATTTCTAGGGAGATGGATATTATATATTGTTACAAAATTTCTTTCTTCTCCTATTGTACGTTGACCAGCATCAGGCCAAAATCTGAAGGATTGCCAACCCAGTCTCCAAATGGACTATGGGTTCGGTTTGTTGCGTCGAGAACGGGCAGTATCCAGCCCGTTAGAATCACCTTTGTACTATTGCCAGTGGGAGGACGGCGAGATTCGGCTACTTGAATGTACCGTGCTTACCAAAAATATAAAAAGTGGAAGCTGGTTACCTGTAATTCCGCCTACCTCTATTTTTACAAGGGCTATTCAGATTTTACATTTGATTCTTACTACATGTCAAATTTGTTATACATTTAATTTTTAATACATGCGCGTCAGGCAAGTTTTAATCATTTTTGGCCTGGAGGTGAGTAATATTCCATCTTTACGGGATATCTGTCAGAGTGATTCTTTTCAAGGGGATTGACATTCGTTTCCTCTATCTGTCCAAGTTTTATTCGAATTTCAATTTTCTATATTTGCCAAAGTTTTCCTTTAATTCTAGATTTTATCTCGGTCAAGATTTTAATACAATTTTAAATTTCTATATTTCGAGGTTTTTTCATTCAATTTGAACTTTCTATATCTGTCAAAGTTTTCTTTGCTACGATTATTTACTGACTTCGAGCTGTCCTACTTATCAAAATTATACTTGCTTTCTTGGGAAAAACTGAAAATTATTTACTGATATTCATTATCTATATGTCGAATTGATTTGCGTTGGTGTAAGTCCAGCAAACTGCCTCGGCTTCGTGCTGTTACGTGTGGCTTCGCCCTTTCTAACATCGGCTTAAATGGTTTTTATTTTTAATTAAATTAAACAGAAGCAAATGTTGCCAGTTTTATGTAGAAAAAAGTCCTTACGTAAAATTTGAAAACGATTCTTGGCATTTACTCTAATTTGGTTTAGCCGAATGGTGGGAGTATTTAAATCCCATCAAGTAGAGGCGAGAACATATTATTTTGGTATTAGCGTGATAGAAATGGGAGGAAAAATGTTTCAGAGAAAATTATTAAAAAATTATTATTCCACAATGAGATTAATATCAAAGTGAAGCTTGAGGCTTGGGTTCTCCAAGAGATTCTTGTTTCATATAGAGTAGTTTATATTTATGGTAGGTACCTACTTTATTTTTACAAAAACTTTTTGATTGATTACCTATGCTTATAGCCTATAATATCCCGGGTAACCAAGCCTTCAGGCTATCATACGAATTTTTCCTGTTCGAACAGTGGATTCCATGAAATATTCCTAAGAAAGTCGAAATTATTTTATGAGAATGTCACGGGTCAAAAGTTACGCTTTCCACGGGAATTCCGTTATTATTCAAAGATATTTCTCCAGAAATCATAAAAACAATATTAGAGATATTTTCCAGAGTATTTAGTTAGAGTTTGTTCGGATATTTTGCAGAATTATTCCACAGAATAATTTTCAGAATTCGTAAGAATAATTCCTTTCGAAATTTAGTGGATATCATCCACGGAGAAATTTTTTGGATATTCCCAAAAACTATTCTTAATAAATTTTTAAGAGAATTATGCACATTTACATGGGAATTCAATTGGATCAAATCCAATTTTTTCAAAAAACATTTTTTTCTAGAAACTCGAACAAATTGAAACTTTTCATTGAAAGTGGAGGATTCGAAAGTTCTCGATTCGATTATATTTAACGATAAAAAATTCCCTGGTAGTGGTGAATATGAAAAATCTAGGGATTTTGTTTCGAATTCCCTGTGATGATATCTTTCCTTAAATTTCTCCATATCCTTATTTTAAAGAAATTCATTTCAAAACTTAACAAAAGAATTCAGTTAAAAAAAAAACATGATATTAAAATAAATTATAATTATAAAATATTAAAGTATTTCATAGACATCTAACGAGGTCAATTCTTTTTGCACAGTTGGTCGATAAGGAATCGGGGAGTCCTTGTTTGCTTCTAGCTCATAAGAGGAAGATATGTCCACTATATAAAAAAAAATCTTGCATTGAAATAAAACTCCTACTTTTATCAACTTTTGTCTTACCGTTTTCCTTTGTTTTTACCATTATTTGAGCAATTTATTCATTACAACAAACTTCCAAAGAACATAATATTAAATTCGTCTGATTTCACTTCAGCAATGACACCATTAAGTATTCCACACAAATAGCCTGGCCTTTTTTCAACAAACTGCAGCATGATCAGATTTTTCAGTTCGACTGTTAGTTTACACTTTTTACAACAAATATATGGAAAAATTTGATAGAGTAAAAATAACGGTAAATTTACCATAAATCTTTGTCCCGTATTTACTCACTATTTACTAATAAAGGAAAGAGGAAGAGGACAATAGGACTTCTAACTGGCAGTATAGCAAATATCAAAACACTAATAGGACTCATTGCGGGTCATTGGGCCCTAGGAGATGATGATAGAAGACTGGGAAAAGCGACTAACGATTTGTGTAGGAGCTTCAAGTCCTCAGAGGAAATTGATTTCGTCCTACACGTATTTGCGATGAATAAAAGAAGTAGGCTATTAGGTAGCTACTTTTTTTTTAAGTCTGGGGGAGATGCAAAGTACAGAATTCAGGTATATCCTGAGATTCCTAAATGAAGCATGACGAATCTAGGGCGGTCTGGAAGGTTATCCTATGAGGTTAAGTTGCACATTGTACCCACTGGAGGTCTATATCTTATGCTAATTTGTGCACCGAGGTATTGAAGATTGCACAGTATGTTTAAGCGTACCAGGTCATAACGCCAACGAAGAGAGAGTGTTTTAACAATTTCTCAACTGTGGAAGAAAGAAAAAAAGTCACTGAACATATAAACGGCTTCGTCACTAATCAAAACAAAATTTAATTTTAAAGATTTTAATTGTGCTAATTTTTATACATTGTTAAAAAATTATACACGGTGAGAGGCCTTTGCTCTTTAGTCTCTGGTTTACAGAATCAAAAATCTCCAAAGTGTTTACATGGCAAGAGACTCTTGTCTTAGATCAAAAAATTAGGTTCTGAAGACTATAAGAAAAAGTCTCTAGAGACACTTCTTGAAGTGTATACGCGAAATTTATATTTGGTCTCCAGAAATCTGTCTTAATTGTCAAGAAAAACATTGTTAAAAAGAAAGTGAAAAAGCTTTAAAAAAAACTTATGCAGATATAAAGGACAACACAACAAAGTGTGATGTTTTTTTTTTCAAAAAAAACCAGTCCCCTATTGACGAAAAAATTTCTCTTCTTTAAAGCCATTACTATCCCAACTTGAGACTTCCGTCTGTTCGTCTGTCCGGCCGTCCGCGAGTCCGTCCGCACGATAGCTTGGGAACGCGTATATTTAAAGAACTGAAAATTTGCACACGGGCTTTAAAAAAAAAGTAAATTTAAGTTCGAAAAATGTGGACAAATCGGGTAACACTATCCTAGGGTTGCCATACACAAATTTCGTTTTTTACTGTATATTTGCACACTTCCTGAGAGCATATACGTAGCATAATTACCCTTAGCTTAATAAATCATTCATCATAGTAACAGTTACCAAATCTTAGTCAGCAGAAACTTTTCAATATTGTACTTTAGTAAAGTTCATTGCAATAAATTTTCTTGCACACCTGAGTTCAATTCCTTTAAAAATGTTTAGGTAATGTCTGCAAATAAAATAAAGACTTATTTCAGAAAGGTAAAAAATAATTGTATTGCTAGCAGAGTTCAGTCTTTTTCCGTTCGCTATTTGTTTAAAACGTTTTAGTTCAATAAAGTTAAAATTTTAAAAGTAAAGGTTTATGTTTTTTTTATTAAACCAGTTATTAACAAACGTAACTAGCGTGTCTACGTAGAGAACTGAAATTTTGTACAGAGTATTTTCATGAAAATAGTAAATATAATTTCAAAAATGGACTAAATAGGGCAACGGACTCTTGGTGTTGCCAAATACAAATTTATGATTTGTACGTATACTGTGAAAACGATCAGTCCTAGACGTTTAAATTGGATCACCATTTATACTTTCCAACGAACCGTTCTAGAAATATGCGAAAACCCTCTTCAAAAATCAAACTTGCGCAGATTGGTGACCATACGAAATTACGTACGGGTATTCATCTACAGCATCATTAGAATTGGTCTTATACCAATTCTAACTTTTTTATTTGTTTTTCATATAAAAGGCATTCTTTATATAATTTACTCTGAAATAATTTAAAGACCGTGCTCCAGTGATAGGTATTTGGATTCAAAGTTATCATTTCTTTAATCTAACTTTCAGGTATGTGTAGTAACTTCACATACCAAAAATTGGAAAATTTTAAGGATTTCAAAATTAGTTTAAATTTAGTATAATTCAGGCAGTATTCATCGCACGACAAAAAAACTTAGCTTTCAGCAAAAGAAGAACTTTGAAAAAGTGTTAATTTTGTTCGATTTTCGATGGAATTACCTCACTTCACAGTTAACTTAACAGCAGAACACACAATAGTCTCCGAAAATCTAGAGAAGAAAAGTAAGCAAACTTCGAAGAGTAGAGACCGAGCATGGAAACCCGATTGATTTGAAACACACGACGGGAGATCGGAGCCGGAGAACAAAATAATTCCTAGTAATTTAGTATCTTTAGAGATTATTTGTATCTTCAAAGTGTATGTATGGGTCTCCGGGTGTCCAGAGATCGAGAAAGTGGTCTCTTGAAGTTAAAGTCTGTCGCAATGTAGCTTCAACTTTCCCGAGAAATGAAGCTATTTTGAAAGCTATATGGCACACTAAATGTAAATGTAAAATTGTATTTCTAATTTTTAGAAGATTTATTTATGTTCCTTATTGTAAGAGAGATTTAACTTAGTACAGTCACATCGTTTTATTTTACTGTTTGTTTTTGTAAACTGACTAATTTTATAATAAATAAATAAAAAAAGACACTATGCCTAACAATTTCAACCTACTTCATTGGTAAGTAAAACAGAAAATTAGCAACATTGTCCGGGTTTCAAGCTAAAATGTCCGGGCGTTTCGAACTTGTTGTCCTAGTTTAATGATTTTACAGATGGCAGCCCTAACCTAACCCAACATAGTCGTACGTATAAAATATTTATATACAAATGAGCCGATTGCATATATCACAGCAACGGCACCGATACGGCAATATGTGGTAATCGCAGCACTTTTAATTAAAAAAAAAACAGTAATTTCCTTGCGAAACTTCCCAAATTTGTGGTCCATAACAGATGTTGATATTTCAAGCATTTTTCCAAATTACGTAACTGAGGACACTTACAATTGCCTCAATTTTTTCTTGCTCGGAAATAATAATTCAAATATGTCTTCTGGTTTTTTCTATAAGTTTCTCACAACATAAATGTCTGACGAGGTAACTTGAGTGAATATTTCTTAAAGTAACCTTATGGTATCACAGTCAAATATTACTGGGCTTTATTTTATGATGAAAACCACTTAAGCTTCTAATATTCAGCGAAAACGTGTCTCATTCGTTGAAACCCATACCTACCCTAGTATTTTGCTTTTGCATGCATTTTTGTCCATTTCCATTTTCCTTGACGTGATATTTTTTCTCGTAACTACATATATACTATCTCATAGAAATTGTTAGCTACGACTCCTTACTTATGATCCCGGGGAAGAGAACTTCTTGGCCTTCCAAAAAGTATTAAGGGAAACTTTTGTGTAGAGCTGGTAATTTCCAATTTTTCGAAGAAATCAAACAAATTACCAGCAATGAGTACAAATGGACGGTCTTCGTGCACTGAATAACGAATCTAAGGTTTCTAATTGTTCTGTGTTATGACATTATGAGGAAGGAGCCTTTCTGAACGGTAATATTTCTAAGATGTTAGGTCCGTATACAGAATATTTTTTCATGTGGAAGAAACGTGGCTGTCCTTAGATAATGAGATCATTTATCACTGTAGTCGATTACATTGTGTGCAGTAAATATTGGGTAAAATTAAATCGTAAATTTCTTTTTTTTTATGAGATTAGACTGAGGATAAAACTGCAAACACATCGCCTTTATTGTTGGTCCTTTACAGAAGGCTTGAGTGAACATGTGCATCGTAATCATATTTTGCAGTTCAATTTGAGAACTGTTAAGTCGTTTGCGCTATAATTGTAGAGGTCAGAAGCATTTTTATCTATGTCTGGCAATATGCAGGTTTTGTTGCTTAACTGAGACTTTTTAGTAGTAAAATGTGTGTTGATGTAGTAAGCTCTGCTGTGCAGAGTCATTTCTGACCCATAGTTACTGAACTAAGGCAGTTTGCTTGATTTCATAACGAATATTGGCCTTCAGTTATTGGATTATTATCGGCTTGTTACAGTTTAGCCTTTTTTTCAAACAGCCTTAAATAAAAAATTCTACCACGCTCACATTAGGCGAAATGGGTCGTCAATCAATCTCATCTGATTTGCACATTCTTCGATCGAGAAATCCATTCTTCCTGGTTATACGATATTTAACTGAGGTGCCTGGATTTTCAACCATGCCCTTCCTTCCAGCATAAATGTTTTCTTATCATTCAATCCATCAATTATTGCGTGTAGCTCTCGACATTATTGTTTACATGGCGTATTTGCTACTTTGAAGGCACATTTGATAAATGTACGGCCCATTTTTATAAAATGTCGAAGCACAACTGACATCAGACGATATTTGAGAACACTGACGTTAAAACAATTTTCGGATCGAGATTTCTAGGCCGCGCTCTTAGATAATCGAGAAAGAGGAATGTCCACCTTTCATACAACTTAAGGCACGACATCAACATACTCTGAACATATTTTATTAACAAAGTTTATTTCAGTTAACCGGGGGAAATCTTTGCCGATCGGATGTAGATTGGTGACTTTGTTCGGAGAAAAAGTCGACTTTCATACTTCTAGTGATTGCGCGGTATTAGTGAGTCGAGGAATATGACTTGCAATGAGAAAAATTTTCACAACAGAGCACTAATGCCCATGGAAGAAAGAAATGCAAAAATATATTCAAAATGCAGTAACTGGAGATTATGTGACCCAAGTGCATGAAAATGGGGTTTCTGGCTGCAAAATCATCCCTAGTTTTCTGAATAGACAAAAAAGTACACCAGCCGATAGTACTTAACAAGACCTTTATTTTGATATGCAACATGCCGTATGGGAACCACCCTTCCCTGCCGGAAGTTTCTACCCGCACCCTAACAGTAAGCAGAGAAATTTTTTCTTGTATGAATTGTAGGTGATAATTAGCTGAGGGGAACAGTGAAACCCGTTTTCCGATCGGGCATAACCATACCGAGAAGCCGATCTAAGGTGCGAAAAATCTAGTACCTCAGTTTGAATGAGAATGAGGGAAATACTGAAAAAGTTAATATGGGGATGGCTATAAATAGCTATTTAAGCCTCCGGGTATATCAGTATAGGCACTTAAACCTCTTCTCAGGTTTCTGTACTAGATTTACCAAAATGTACCAAAACAAAGATTGACCCACCAGAAGTTTTCCCTCGGTTAATTGAAATAGACATTGTTAATAAAATAATTTCAGGGTAATGCATCGTTTAAGACAACTCTCATGGCAGCTCATTTTGCGACTAAAGTGGGCATTCCGTTTTATCCATGGGTTACCTTTCGACCAATTTTCAGTAGCTTAGGCTAATCTTTCACATTTTTTCACCTATATTGATTCGCATGAAAAAATGAAAAGGTACGAAGGAAGGAAGAGGGAAAGGGGAAAGGAGAAAAAATTGAAAGCATACATTGGTAAACATAGCACTTAAAATCAAGAATAACATAACTAAATATTCACACAAAGTCAATAGAAACTGAGCCAAAGTTAGATTAGCCGCGCACCAACAAATCACAATCCAATAACGGAAGACAGCAAACACGAAAAACATTAATATAGACAGCAGATAAAACAATCTGGATCAGCAATCAATTACCAATAAAGAATGAAATACTACTAACAAAGTGTCAAATTCCAGAAGAGAAAATATAAAATTCACTTATCTAAAATAAATATCCCATGAAGAGAACAGACGCTAAAAACTAGCGCTACCCAGACAGGAAGACTTGATCCCTGCGAAACATCAAATAATTTGCATATCACACTGAAACTCACTATGAAAGAGAAAGACGGTAAAAAAACAAATTAACGCACACAATGTTAAATAAATTCATTTATAAATAATCTACAATAAAAAAAGAAATGAACAAAAACCTTTTCACTATCAAAATGGCATCAAACGATAAATCTTCTTCTACCCAGAAAAATAGAAACTGGCAAATAAAGTCTATGAGCAGCAATTAAACTTGAAAGTAAGTGAAGTTGCACACAGAATAGGCAACCCGCACGCCACAGGTTAAAACAAAACAATTGTGAAAAACACATGGTTAGACATGTCAGCACAGTTAGCCTAATTTATGTATACATAAGAACAAAATATATAAGCAAAAATAAAATCAAGCTTATCGAAGAAAGAAATATTTATCCAACCCAAATAACTGGGTAACATCATAAGTAGAAACAATCTGAATAAATGACAAACGCAAAGGTTCATGAAAATTCTGCGAACTGCATGGTTAGACATGGCAACACAGAACACGGAATTCACAGGGAAATAAATACAAGAAAAATTACAAAATAAGCTGGAATAAAAGATAAAATAAAAATAAGTAAAAAAGAATATATAAAAAATTGAAAAAGGTAATAAGCCAAGCTGAATAATATAGAATCACTGAAGGCAATAATACATGAAAGAACAAGGTCATTAATGGATGCAAAATTGATGCTGAACGCATGCATAGACATTGCAGCGTGACAAAATATATATAAAAAATACACGATAGAATTTAGCAGGAAATATAGATAAAACAAAATTAAGTAAAACAGATTAAGAAAAGAAAAAATAGAATTATCACAAGCAAGAATGACTTAGATGTAGAATCTGCAGATATCAGAAAATATATGCAAGTTGATTTACGGACCTTAGCACGCAATATGAATAATTAAACAGGTTGATATAATATCCTCACTATCAATTTAATAATTAATATCAGCCAGGCATAAGAACTGGAATAATGACTAGAATAATATATATATATGTAGAATAATACATATTATACACATACATAAAAAAAAAATTTCGTGCGTAAAACACAAACTAAGGGGTGACCATTCACTCAAAAAATTAGTTAAAAACCACTGATGACGCTCTGTGGCAGGAGCAGAAAGCGTTATGGTGTTGCCAATAAGGCGCCTACATGGGAGAATATGCAATATAATGTATTGCAAAAATAGGATATAATCGACGTAGACATATTCGACGAATATGCTAAAAGCCCACCGTCGTTACATTTATCGGGATGTCACGAGGGTGACACCAACGCCACAAATAAATGAAAATAATTAGTTCGGCGTTATTAAGGAGCAGTCACGAGCGCACAAATATATAAGTGAAGCATATCTTGTATTTACAACACTTTAGCATGATAAGACAACCACCCAAATTAGCCATGACAACCTAATTAAAGTATGAATAACGGTCAACAAAAATACACACATATAATGGACAATTTTTGGTTTACTTAGATTTGCAGTTGTTCACAAGTTTAAAATAATTTTATATCCAATAAAGAGCATTCGTATAAATAAATAAATGAAAAGCTAATTTATTTAAGTAAATTACAGGAATCTACATATAAAATTGAAATGTAAAAAATACGCAAATAAATACTTACCTGAGAACACTTAGCTAATAACACAATAGTACGCAAAATAAAAATAAAACATAACACAGTACACTGCATGAAAACACTTTATTAGTAACACAATAAAACTTCATAAAAGAAGAACACTATTCAACACACTAATCCACAAACACTTAGTCAATAACAGAACACAACACACAGAAAATAGAAACAACATACAACACAAAAAATAGAAGAACACACTAAAATTATTAAAGACCTCCAAAATAGATCTATAAGACAATTGATAAGGGTTAGCAGAGCTCTGTTCGGGTATAACATTACCATGGGATACCAAACAATAAAGTAGATTCAGTTCCCGCACAAAGCTCACGGTAAAGAAACCCTTTAGTAACGTGCAGGGGTTCACTGGTGGATAAACTCCAACAGGTGATGGTGGAGAATAGTGCACCACCTTATCACACTGCGCTTTGCCAACCAAGGGCACCTGATATATGTAGGGTCGTAGATACATCTATGAATATATGTGGTGAGGGGCCACTGGCAAGACATCAAGCACTAATAATTTTTCCAATTTTTTCAATTTTTTCAATTTTTTCAATTTTTTAATTTTTTAATTTTTTAATTTTTTCATTTATTCAATTTTTGCCATTTTTTCAATTTTTTCATTTTTTCAGTTTTTTCAGTTTTTCAATTTTTCCATTTTTTCACTTTTTTCAATTTTTTTCATTTTTTCATTTTTTTCAATATTTTCATTTTTTCATTTTTCATTTTTATCATTTTTTCAATTTTTTCCATTTTTTCAATTTTTTCATTTTTCATTTTTTCAATTTTTTCATTTTTTTCGCTTTTTTCAATTTTTTCATTTTTTCATTTTTTCAATATTTTCATTTTTTTCATTTTTTCATTTTTCATTTTTTTATTTTTTCAATTTTTTCATTTTTTCCATAGAATTCCAAAGACCGACACATTTATTTCTAACTCTTCCAGAGAATCCTATGCTTGGTAGTCTTAGGTGGTTGAAAGCACTTAAAATTTCTTGAAAGGTGAAAAGCTTTTTTGAAAAAAACAAAAGCCTTTGGGAGCTCCGAAGTTTTCTTGGAAGATAAGAAACTTTCTTCAAAACCTTAAATTTGGACTTACTACAAAAAATGTGGATGAATGTATCTGAATATGGCACACTGTATCTGAGTGATATATTTTGTAAAAGAATCCTATGAAAATATTAAAAACTTTTTCCCCAGCTTTTGATTTTAAAGGAGTTGTATTCATGACCTTAAGAATTGTGTGATTCGGTAGTTATGCGTAAATTGGTATTCATTTTGGTATTTATGATGGATAATAATGTGAATTTTAGGTGTCATACTCTCCATAGATTCTCCATGGTAAACAAACACTAAAAAAAAAGTTTGCATTATTTGATATTCTTTAGATATCACGCATTTTATGATTTTAAATTTGAGGTTTGCTTCCTCAAAATTGCGTCATTATGGTGAGTTCAAAAAGCTTGTATATAATCCTATTTCAAAAACATATGGCGAGCATTTATTTGTGTCGCATTCAATGATGAGTTTCAGTGAAGATCTTACTTGTTACATATTTTTTTTAAGTTCAACAGCAGCTAGTAATCTATTATTCCAGAATCTCCAAGCAAGTCGGTAAGTCTCTATGTCTGTCTTCATTACAGAGAAGCTATCCTATTATTTTTTTCATAATACTATGTATGCATCTTGGATTAAAGCAATGTCTATGCGGATATCGTTAATTCCACAGTTAATTCGAAACACCTAATACATTCCATCGTTACTTCTTTTTCGTGTTCGGCTTGTCATTGAGCTCGAATTTATCTAAGAACTCTGACTTCCTTGCGCAGGCGTACTCCCATGATCGTTGCTCTTTTCCAAGATCAGCGTAGTGGCGACTTTTATTGAACTTCTGACTTTTTGGTGAATTTGTAGTGATATTATTGATCCTAGATTGTTCTCTGTTTAGTTGCGTGCTGTTGTAACTTGTGTTGGTTCTTATAATGTGCCTAAACCTTTTTGCTGAGTTTTCTTTAATGCTTATTTGAATCTTGTTGAAAGCTTAGGACAAATTTATAGTCAACTTTTTGCATGTTGTCAGTGACAGATTTGTCATCTACCGTCATGCTGAGATTCTGAAAACGCACTCCATGAGAGGGGAATTCCGGGTCTGAAATTCTTCATAGAAATTTATACTATGACCTAATATAGTTTTTCGACGGTACATGCGTGTAACTATCATCTATCTTCAAAATAATTACTGACAATTAAATGCTTTTTACAATAGAAAATTCTAAAGTATTTCAATTGCATTGTCCTCCACCATTAAAGCCACTGCGGTCAAAGTCAAGAATATCTCAGCTCCTCTTTACCAAAGCAAAATTTTCTTAATGCTGAACAAGAATGTCCTCCTTATACATTCAAAGACCATCTGCAAAATATAGGATACTTGCATATTATTATCTATAAGACGACTTTACATAGCGACAAATCTCTAACGAAAGTGGATCCTTTTAATTTAAAGTAATTATACAAGTTAACTAGCGAATAAACTTTCACGGCAATTACCACCATCTTTCTTTCTTAATGAGGAAAATCAGGTGTACAGTGAAAATTAGATTTAATTAAGGCGCGATTTATGTGTGTGTTGTCATGCAGTTCTCTAAGGCTGTGAATTCTTATGCTGAAAAACTGTAAAGTAAGAATTTAAACACAAACCTACCAAGGCTGATTCTTTCAATTTTATTTCAGTTTTGTGAAATAAAAATTCTTCAGCGTCGACTATTTGTAGGAAAAATGTTAATGGCCAGGCATGAAAGTAGGCATAAAAGCGTTTCTACCGCTGACATAAAAAAATAAACAAAGAAATATATTTTTGCTTTTCCTCATTATATAATCAGAGGCATA
>OZ005744.1:191067192-191113133 GCA_963930735.1 Dioctria linearis | reverse complement strand
AGGGTTTTCTGGTTTTCTTCTTTTTGGCAAGACTAGCAACTTACTCGGTTTCCGCAATATGTGGTTATTTTACAAGCACGGTCCTCTCCATGAAGAGCAACTTTTCAGAATAGGTGAAGAAGGCTTTTCTAGTAAATTTTTCAATAAATAGTAAATCCCTTGACAGTTGTTGATACACAGTCGAGACTGGACATGACGTAAAAAGCCGAGTATGTCTCAACCCATGGTACACACACGAAGTTGATACATGGTTAATGCACGTTCTTGATACAGCTACGAAAATTCATCATTTCCATATTATCTATCTGCAGAATGCATACATATATAATAAAGCATTCGTGTATCAACCGAGTCTAACCTTCTGCTCTACATTGGGCTGTTTACGAAAATGCTCTAAAATAGTGCTAAAACAACAGTTTTTAGTACGGTGTATCGAGAACCGATTGAAATTTTCAACATGTACCTGTGATTCCAACTTAAATTACGTAAGGATCTCTTCCGGAATATTTCGGAACCAATTGTCCACCAATCAACATATCTTTGATGGGATCACTGAGCGCTCTTCTTTGGCCAAAGTTTAAATCAAGTACTTATGTATTTGTAGGACCTGTATTAGTAAGCGTGAACAAATACTATTCAAAAAACTGAAGCAGAGCTTAAGAAACGTACTTATAAAATAGTCAGGTGAATTATGCTTCGAAGATGGATTTTCGATTTTCGCAAGTCTGTATAGTTGGTCCGTCACCGATATATAACTCAAGAATGCATTGACTTAAACAACTGACAAAACTGACAAATTGAAATTCGGGAATGAAAGAAATCGAAAAGTTGTTCATAGGGCTATCATATAAAAATTGCAGGTTCCACTACAAAGAACTTAAGAATTTTATACTCGTCGATTTTGTAAAAACATTTATTATAAATTCAAAAATTCGCAAATTAGGCGAAACTTTCTCATATATACCACGGATTCCTCACTCAATTTCGAAAAACAAATTGTATGGGAGGAGAGTCGGAAAATTCACGGTGTGGGCGGTAGGGCGGTTTTGTGATTTTGGGTGCGTTTTATCCTAATACCATGCAACTTTTTTGTTATACACCATATGAAGGTGATTTGCATCTCAGGTGATAGTAAACCCTCTACGGTTTCCAGCAAATGCCCACCCAGCTCTCTACCCTCTTTCCGTCGGCAGGTATAGAACGTTAAAGTAAAAAAATTGGGAAATTTTGCAATTTCTTTTTCAATTTTAACGATTTCCCCGCTAAAAGGCAAACAAGGATAGCACTTTTTTGCAAGATTTCGAGACATCCGAATGTTACCTTTCATTTGATCCTGCACATGTACCTACCTAAATGCTACCGTTTTTGAGATATTCCCGTTTTTATGATGCATAATTTCATGAATTTTGTTAATTTGCGTGGAATTGCATAAAATTAGGCGCGATTTATATTATTATTAGCAAAATTAATGAAATTATGCACCATAAAAACAGGAACATCTCAATAACGGTAGCATTTAGGTAGGTACATGCGCATAGTCAAATTAAAGGTAACATTCCGGGGTATTTAAATCTTGTCATAAAACTGTATAATTATCATGCATTTTGGCGGGAAAATCGTTCAAATTGAAAAAGAAATTGCAAAATTATACAATTTTTTGACTTTGACATCCTATAACTGTCGACGGAAAGAGAGTAGAGAGGTTGTTGGGCATTTGTTGGAAACGGTAGAGGGTTTACTCTCACCTGAGATGCAAATCACCTTCATATGGTGTATAACAAGAAAGTTACATGGTATTAGGATAAAAAGCACCCAAAGTCACAAAACCCCCCTACCGCCCACACCGTGCATTTTCCGGCTCTCCATTCATACAATTTATTTTTCGAAATTGAGTGAGGAATCCGGGGTATAAAGGAAATGCGGTACGTACGGGACACCCTGTATATGCAAAATTTTCGGTTTTCATTTGGACACTTTTACGACATTTTTTTTTTTTTTATATTATTAAGCCAAGCTCAGGGGATACCCTATAATGCAAAGCACAGCATGGCAGGAAGCAGATAGGGAAAGGATTAGGGGATATGAGGAGAATGGCGGAGGTGCCGATGTATGTCACCCTTAAACTTCCGCAGATTGTATGCCGGGGGAAAAACAGAAGATGGTAAGCTGTTCCACATTCGCACTGTTCGGGATAAAAAAGCATCACGGAATTTTACTGTACGGCCGAAAGTAATTTGAAGGGTTAAGGGATGTGCGCGGTTTGCAGCGCAAGTATTGCGTGCAGGAATCATTCTACAAGGGATTAGACTAGAGATTTCATCAGAACATTGACCATGCATATAGCGATAAGGGAGTGAAAGGCATCCAACATTGCGGCGGTGCTCGAGTGAGTCAATATGACAAGTTATTGCCAAATCGCCAATGAGCTTGAAGGCTCTCTTTTGGACAATATCCAATAAAGCTAAGGCTGTGCGACCAGCCCCGGCCCATATATGGGAGTTGTATTCCATTCTATGTCTAATGTAGGACTTGTAGAGGAGCGCTAGATTTGACGGGCTGAAATATTTCTTACACCTTTTCAGAAGTCCAAGACATTTCGATGCTTCTTTGGCAACAGAGAAGATGTGATCTGTCCAATTTAACTTACTTTAAATATTAATGCCAAGAATGCTTAGTGACGGTGAGTCAGAAATTAATGCTCCATCAAAAGAAACGGGTGTGGTTAAGTTATGATCTTGTTTTAATGAGATGAGACAGCTTTGGGTCTTAGATGCATTGAATTCGACGCGATTCGCTTTGCCCCAAGCGAGGATATTGTTAAGATCGTTATTCAATGATCTAGTCATGCAATCTCTTTTAACACATGCGGCGTTCCCCCTAGAGTCCGCAAGAGTGTCAAAGGAGTAAGCGAAATCAAGAGTACTGTCATCTGCGAAACTATGGATGGGATTGAAAGTAAGGGAAAGCAGATCATTAATGAAAATTAAAAAGAGAGTTGGAGAGATAACAGAGCCTTGAGGCACACCGGTTTTTATGGGATGCGGTTCAGATGTAACGTCATCTAATACAACACGAATTTGGCGACTCGATAGGAAACTTTCAATCCATAATAGAAGAGGAGGAGAGAGACCAAGTGCTTTAAGTTTGGCTAAAAGGGCTGGATGCCAGACTCTATCAAAGGTCTTTGAAATATCCAGGGCAACGATTTTAGACTCACCAAAATTGTGAAGACTACGGTTCCAACGCTCCGTAAGAAAGGTCAGCAAGTCTCCAGATGTGCGTCCAGCTCGGAAGCCATATTGGCGATCGTTGATGAGATGATTAGTTTCTAGATGCTTCATTAATTTTGAGTTAATGATAGATTCAAAAACCTTTGAAAGAATCGAAGTGATGGCAATTGGTCGATAATTTGAGGGATCGCTACCCTCTCCTTTCTTGGGAATAGGCTGAACGTGAGCTAGCTTCCAAGCAGTTGGAAATTTTCCTGTCGAATAAGACAAGTAGAAGAGTTTGAGCACAGGTTTAGCCAAGGATGAGGCACAGCTTTTAATTAACAGGGGCGAAAAACCATCAGGACCTGCGGCTTTGGAGACGTTGATCCCTTTAAGGACCCTGAACACATCTCTCGTACGAACGTGTATTGGCTCTTTACACATTCACACGGGCGATGCACACCAGGTGTTTGTGAAGTGGGTGGAAGACAAGAATTTGAAGCGAATCTAGCAGCTAAAATATTAGCTTTTTCCTGGGAGTCAACAATCACTTCACCATTATTAAGTAGTGAAGGTATAGAGGAACTGGTGAAGTTGTTCCTGATGGTTTTGACCAGAGACCAGAAACCTTTGCTACCTTTGCGGCTTTCCAAGATTCTTTGTCTAATATTCTGGTCAAAAAGAAATTTTTCTCTCTGGATAATGGACTTGCAGGTATTCCGTGCTGTCTTGTAGACTTGTTTCATTTCCGGACATGAATGCAATTGATAGGCACGAAAAGCAGACCCTTTCGCTTTTGTAGCTTGGTTACACTTATCGTTAAACCAGGAGCGATCATGCTGTTGTTGAGATCTGCTGTAAGAATACGGAATGTATCCACGCATGCCAAAATTTAGTATGTTACTAAATTCTAATGTGCATTCATCAACATCCCTCGAAGCAAAACAGACCGACCAATCAATTTTTCTAAGATACTTATTGAGACTTTCCCAATCAGCATTCTTATAGTGCCAAAGAAGCCTACTTGTTGGTGGAGAGGTAGGGCGGCACATGTTTGAGGTGGTAAATTGAGCCGTGATTAAACAATGGTCTGAATTACCAAGAGAGGAGCCGACTGAGATGGAATATTTGTCAGGGTGAGATGACAGAAACAAATCTAGTAAATTGGCCCTATCTCCAGCTGAATCAGGGATTCTCGTCGGTGCATCCACTAGCTGATGTAAATTGAAAGATTCACAAAATAGTTCAACGAATCGGCCCGCAGGACTTGTGGTAGAAGAATGTCTGAGCCACGGTATGTTATGGACATTAAAATCGCCTGCCACGACGATTTCGGAAGAGAAGGAGACAGAAAGCAAATGATCAATATTGTTGGAGATATTGTCAAATGCGGATACCGTGTTGACATCAGACATATTTGGGCTGCGATAAAGGAAGCAAAAGTAGATGATGTGCCTGTGATGTTTGAACCTGATCCAGATGTAATTAAACTCAGGATTGGCAGAAGGTGGAAAGTCTTTTAGAATGGTAAAGGCCACATCATTCCGAATATATATTGCGATCCCCCTATGTGGAGAAAAAAGAGGCACTAAGCTATAACCAGGGACGTGATATTGATTAGAATCAGCATCAGAAACGACCGTGGTTTCACTTAGCGCAAGAATTGCCGGATTTTTTGAGTTAAGGTGGCAGTACACCGAAAACCGATTTGCTCTTAATCCGCGAATGTTGCAGAAATCTAAAATGAAATTCTGCATGCTGAAGGCAAAAACAAAAAAGCAAAAAAGAAAAAAAAAGCGACACACAACAACACAAATATTTGGGCGCCACCAGCAGCAGTCAACGACACAGCGAGGTAAAAAAAAACAGCAATTGTGTTATGCCTATTTGCTGATTTCAATACCTCAGACTGTGCAGTTCAATGACCACAGCTGGGTGCACCCAGATTGCTGATCAGTGACAAGTGCTAATGCATTTGCACTGATCACAGATGAAGAGAAGGAAAGGAAACGTTACCGTGCTGCTGGCTTATAGAATGTTGATAGGGCATAGAAGAGCCCTTCACTTGGCGGATAAAATTTATTTTATATTTATTTATTTAACGGTCGCGTCGGATTTTAAATAATTATATTTATCGATTTAGGAAACTGTTAAACTAGTACAACACTATCACTTGTTTTAAATTAATTAATTAGATCTGGTTAGATTAAATGATTTGATCTACAACACGAGGCAACGTCCGATCGGATTGACTCCACGCACTCATCTGCAATTGTACATAATTGATACAGATTTTGCTATATTTACGGGCATTCATTTAGAGTATCACTAAAATTTGCCTGAGACCAATATAAGTTTTTTTTTTAATTATCAAAAAATATTCATAACTCAAATATATAATTTCCTGATGAATAAAATTTCCCAACCAAAACCTAATTCGCACCACATAAAGTCTGCAGAAGACTTTTACGAAAACGTAATCTGGTCAGGTTAGCCTCTTAGCCCTTCTTATATTTCTACTGTAACATAGACAACATCTATAGATCTGAATAATTCTTAGTATTTTGCATAATTACTAGAATTTTGCTTAGTTACTAGTCCCTAACTCCAGGACTGACCATTACCTTGATAACTTTCCAGTGCAACTTTTAAGCCAATTATCTCCAATTAAACTCAGAACAAAATCAGTATGAGATTTGAGGTGTAAACCTCTTCCTATAGACCTCCCAACAGTATACAACCTGGAAAACTTGTAGACTATAACGGTAGCTATGCATCAGTTTTAATTATTTCTTGTCTGGGAATCAATTTCAGCTGAACTGACTTTAAAGTGTTTTAATTCCCAAGCAATGTTAAGTGCAATTGTTGTTGCTATGCAGACCTTTCCATCAGTTTTAGTGTATATATACTAGTAGAGGGGTATATTTGTAGCTTGTTACTATTGAATGTATCCATGCACGGACTTACATATGTATTTAAGTAGTCGGAGAAGTATTTTTAATGCACAAGTTATTCCTGCGAGCCTCAAAGCTCTCTTTACAGCGGCCAAGCTATGAATATTTGAAATGAATTTATTTGCATTTTGAGCACTGCGCTTTTGGCAGGACCCTCATCCTACTAACTACTCTAGCGTAGCTGAAGCAGTTATGTGATGATAGTTTAACAAGAGCTTTTGGATATGCCCAGATTCGAGATGTGTTCTGAAGTTGTAGCGAACATTTAAGCGACAATATTGCAAATTTTATTTCATAGGGATTCTGTGAAAGTTTTTGATTATTCCACTTTTGGCATTCTGTCCAAAAATAGCTACATATGTAGTTCGTATATAGAAGAAAGTTTATGTGTAGCGGTATAGGAAAGGTCTCCGTACCCTTTCACCGAGCAGCAATTACGTTAATTTTGGGAGCCAATTTCATGTTTCAATGACCTCTGAATGTGAATCTCTCTTTGGATGCACTAAATATATGGTCAGAATGGGATAAAAATAAATTTCCTTTTTTTTTTCTGGTTAATTAGTAAAAGTCAAGCATTCATTTGAAATCGATTGAGGTTAAAAACGACATTTTCCTGTAGATTACAAAATTAACTTGTTTTTTACTATTTTTAATTTTAGGAAATTGACAAGAAATATAATTTAGAGTGAGACTGTTTAAATATCCTAGATGAAGTTAGATAGTGGTTTCGTGATGATGTGGTGCTCATTTTCTTTCACCTGTGCGACTTTTAACTTTATTTTTTCAGGGAATCAAAAAAACTTAAAAACTTCGACTAATTGCATTAAACCACGATTAAGAACTAACTACCTCAAAAAATGTCTTTCCTAATTTTTAATTTAGAAATTTTTATTTACGCTAATTCAGCTAAACGTGCCGACGTTGAGTTTGTATCTAGGGATATTTGTATTTCACGATTTCGCGAATGTAATTATTGGAAGCATATTTTTAATAAAAACGGAAATAATTACATAATGCATATGAATATGTTTCGAAAAATGCTGAGTTCGCCGGGAATATAACTTGCGTGTCGCGTTGTAGTATGTACGTTGAGGTGCGGTCAAAATTGCGGGAAACAGCAAACAGATTTTATTTTTTTCAGTCGACAGTACAACATGGCCTAAAACTATAACTTTTCTTTTCAGGAACTTCCATTATTCCACCTAATTAGACGTCAGTCTATTTTCATTGGCCATCTTTACACGTTTTAGAGTCTTACAAGAATTTCTTCTTCAGTATTTGTTGACATTATTAAATGGCGGTTATAAATAAACTAAATCTACATCAACATTTTATTAAGGTAGTGGGCGGAATAACCGAAGCACGGAGGCCAAGACGTCCCATTGTTCTAACCAGCTAAATAACTATAAATGTCAAAAGGAGACTATAGGTAGGAGGAAAAGCGCAGAACAAGGTCGATGTTGGATTCAAATGCACGACCCCAAGAATGGTTGTCAGCACGCTCACCAGTAACCTGATATAAACCCTTCAAATCTGCTTATTTTTGAAACACTTATTATAATTTTTTCCGTTGAGTAGTTACTGATATGCTTCCAAAAAAGTACTTCTCTTGGAATCAATCTCCTAAATCAATTCATAGAATTTATTTCTACGATATGAAAGTACTTAAAAACTGCAAATAAAAAAAAAAATTTCCATACAAGAATGAAAACTGTTTTCTGTTACGTGCCAACCTGTTCTGTTGTAGAGTGCGGCTGTTTCGTCGAGCTTCAATTTTCTGTAATTGAAAGCAATACATACTTGTCAACATTTGCAGCTTCAGCAATCGTTCAGTGCTCGCAATGTGCTTTCCACAATGTGCTGTAAAAGATATCATAATAAAACTAAAATGAAACACTTACTTCTGCGGACATTCGTAAAGCCACTTGAAAATGGCTTTTGAAGGACTTTTTTCCTTCTGGGGGGCTACCAAGTTTACATCAACGTGGAAGGATCCATTTTTCAAGTCCACAAAGTTGTAAAAATGCATTTATTCTATATTTGGAACGAGACATACGTAATGCGTCTGCTTAGTTTGCAGTAGTTTACGTATACTCGCGAAATCTACGAGGGTTGCCTGAAAAGTTTCCGATTTCAATATGAAAATGGCGGCACTTGTGAACAGATGTTTGGGGGAATGTGTTTGCGCATGGTTTAAAAGATACCCAAAAAAATTTCAGCCATTTCGGACTTGCGGTTTTTGTTTGACAATCATTTGAGTGGGTCAATGTCAGTGTTTTTAGAAATCCTTTGCGTGGCCGTATTGTTTTTCTTTCTGATTCTGGTGCTGAAAGAGAATATATTTTTGTTGAAATATTTCCCGGTAGTGATAAATGCTTGTTGCGTTCTGTGTAGAGGCCTCCTCATTCAACTGAATTTAGTCCGCTTAACAATTTTCTTGCAGCTGTCTATCATGCTTACCAACATATTATAATAGCAGGAGCCTTTAATGTGGACATGTTGAATGACACAAATAGCGGCAATCCTGTTCATGAAATGATTGGGTCTTATAGTTTATCTTTAATAAACTCTCTTCCTACTGATTTCACATCAACATCATCCACTTCAATTCATCTTTTTCTTGTTTTCTTACAGCCGCCCAAAATCGGGTGATGTATTAAAATCAGCTGTCATTTTCAGCATTCTCAAATCCTGGTTTGATATTTTTAACTTATGATGTTGATCTTGATCAATACCATAGATTGCGGCTCACTTTTCGGTGAAGCATCTGAGCTCCAGTGGGAATATCTCCGCCGAACAAGATTCGTCCATGAACAGATATATTATTTTGAATATCTCATAAATTATCTGTTTGAGAAATATGTCCCTCCTCTAAAGACACACTATATTGCTGACAGTAACTGCCCCGTGTACATCTCGGATTCGGACAGTAATCCTACAGAGAAATATTGCTTACGGAAGGTGGAAACGTTTTCGAACGCGAGAGTGCTGGGAGGCTTATCCTGTTTTCCGCAATGCTGTAAATCTGGAGAATAAATATTCTAAAAGACGCTATTTTGCTTCCAAGTTTTATAGCAAGCTTCCTACTAAGATATTATGGCGAAATCTTAAGAACTTTGGTCACAATAGATCTTGTAATCCCGATATAGATATTGACCTTGATGATTTCAATAACATTTTCATTGGTACAGTGCCGGATGCCCTTGAAATTCCTGCCTTTGATTCATCTTATAATGGATTTTCTTTTGCACAGATTGACCAAGAGAAAGTTTTTAAAGCCGTCGGTCACATCAAATGCTGTTTGTCTTGATAATATACATCCCAAATTTATTAAACTGTTATTGCCTATTATTCTACCTAATCTAATGTATTGTTACATATTTTTCTCGTTCTTCGCACCAGCATGCAACGCTCTCCTCATCCTACCACCGCTATTAAGCTGCCACCTGACCGAGCGGTCACCGGTATTGCGGGCGGAATACGGCAGTTTGAAGTGAACCTGATTTTGTGTGCAAGAATGGGCCTAAGAAGGCGAGTTCTGGCTTTACTGCGGCCGCTTTTCTGTGGAAGCGGTATTAATCCTTTCCTAGTTCCTCTCGCAAGCAAGCACTTGTATTGGGTGGGAAACAGGTGAAGGGGAAGCACACTATCCCTCTTGTAATTCAAATAATTAAAAAGAACAAGAATTCTTTGTACTGATAATTTTAAGGAAAAATTTAAAAAAAACTTGCTTTCTCTCTATGAGCCTTCCTTCTCAAGATCTCGTTACACACAACATGGCGTCTTACAATTTTCGCGGCCTACGTGACTTTTTACAATTTTCTTCTTCCATCTTATACTAAATTGAACCGACATCTAGCGCTACAGGTTGACATTGTATTACTAATTTATTTCAATTCTTTTTAATTCTTTCTACGGGTCTTATCTACTTTTAAGTTGTCATTACGTTACTGGTTCATTTTAATATTTTTTTAATTTTTCCTACAGGTTTTATCTGATTTTAGATTTTTATTACGTTACTAATTCATTTAATAATTTTTTACAGTTGGTACAACTACTTGCCAAAATGGCTCTACCGATTCTTTATCTTCCATACTTGTCCAAAATTATATTTGCTTTTTAAATTTAATAAGTTTTACTTTTTCATACTTGTCAAAAATTCATATATGCTCTTCTCAATTCGATAAACTTTCACTTTTCATACTTGTCAAAAATTATATTTGCTCTTATTAATTCGATAAATTTTCCTTTTTCATACCTGTCTAAATTTATATTTGCTCTTTAAATTCAATAAGCATTAATTTTTTATACCTGCCTAAATTCATATTTGCTCTTCACTTCGCTAAACTTTCGTTTTCACACGTGTCAAAATTTATATGTGTTTTTCAAATTAGAAATGTCCTTTTCCATCTGGGACGTGTCAAAACTCGACTTCCTATTTAGGATGACACGTCTAAGTACAAGTCCAACAAAATATTCGGGCTTCGTGGTGGTACGTGTGGGTTGCCCTCTATTACCATCGGTTGACCTAATCCGTGAATTGGAGTAGATTCTATTCGGGAATGTCATAACACACTGGGGTTAGCATAAGAACGTGTCTTCTGGTTCGAGGTTCTGCTATTGTGTGATGTATACCTTCTGACAAGAAACAGCTGACCGACGGAGATGTCAGGCTCGGTTTTTTTTTGTTGTGGTTCAGGCTTTTATTCGCTGCAAGTTTTGTGTTGCCGAGCTGAAAGTTTTTTTTGTTACAGTATATAATAAAAATTATAATACTCACGTCTGTGTATCCTGAATCTTGGAAACTGTCCAAGTTCATTCCCCTCCCTGAGCATCCTAAACAGAGTTCCCAGGAGTACTGACCCATCTCTATTTTATCTTTGTTTTCCAAGATTTTTGAGCGGCTTATACATCAGCAAAAAACCTAATGTCCAATTTACAATCTGGATTGAAACACAGTTGTACCAGCCCTACTAAAGATATCTGATGATATTCGCTTGTCTATGAATTCTGATATGATAACTGGTCTTTCTCTTTTAGACTTCTCCAAGGCTTTTGCTAAAGTTAATAACTCACTACTAATATACAAGGTTAAAAGACTGTTTAATTTCTCTAGTGGTACTTGCAGGCTTATTTGGTCATATTTTTGATTTGAACTGCTCGTTTATTTTGGGAGCTTAAATAGTCCCCGCAAAAACTCACTTTGATAGAGCTTGAGCATGTTCATACAACTGCTTCGATTCCATTCTTGATCTACGCAATATTCACTTCTTACCATTATAGCAAAAAAGCGCTTTCAACGGATAAGAATTTTTTTTAATATGACAGATCTACTTTGTACCTAAAACTAATAATAAGATTCAAATGTTAAAAATAAAATTGCTCTTAAAATTTGAGCGCCATCTATTATCAAAGTATAGCGGACTTATCAAATAGCCTCCGTGATTGACTGGTAATTTTTTTTTTTAACACAAGAATGTTAATAATTTACATTCCGTTTCTTAATAGCTATTTGTGATTTCATTTCACTTTATCTAAAATCTTCAAGATTACCGGCTTTGAAGAAAATAGATTTACTTCAGATTACAATGCTCAATACTAAAGAATTTACGTCATTGTTGCCTCTGTTAGCGATTTTCATCATACTACTATTTCGATATATAGACATTTTCAAATATATTTTTGGTATATGTGGCGCCATCTACAGCTTTTAAAATTCTGTAGATCTGTAACCCAATCATAAGCTCAATGCTGACGCACTAATGGTCTGAAAATGTAGATCGCACCAGCTTATGTCGATTTCCAAATAAATTTTGGTCGAATTTAGGCGGTTTTACCTGTGTGTGGAATTTTTTGATTACCTATGTACTACTCAGATTTTGATTTGTGCATTAAAAAATCTTTTTTGCGGTTTTTTCTTATTACACTGATGATGCCAAAATGAATCGGGCATATTCAACGAAACTTATATTGATAGTCTTCTTTGGAACACTTCTCTTAGATTGCTTAAATATGAATTCAGTTAAAAATTACTCGAACTAAAAATAAATTCTTCAAATAGGATTGGCGGCAGCCTTCTAGAAACCATCACTTTTCTGATCTTTTACTTATGCTCATTTAATACGGGCCGCTTCGTCAGTTGTTCGTTAAATGAAGGGTCGGATTTATCTACTAAAAGGTTATGTAGTAATTAACATTATGAATAGGAAAATTTATAAAATAAATAAATGGAAAAATACATTCCGTAACCTGAGCAACGCTCACATTTATTTTATTGAGATTTGGCTCACTATAGTTACTCAATAGGCATGTGGCACGAGTTCAATTCGGAATGAAATTATTTCCTCTATTTCCCATATTCACCTGAAGTTCCGCCAGAAAAAAAGCATAGGCACTAAGTATAAAAATTGGCAAAATCAAAAACTTCATTGAAGTATAATCCTTTCAACGTGGCTACTAATTTCTGTCAATACCAAGTAATAAATGAAACTAATCTTCATTATCCTTCAGGTGCCATCAAGAGGACAATCTACTTTTCTTATATTATTTTATTTTCGTAAAGAGGCGCACACAAATCTTATTTATACCTTCATTGCGTGATGCTCTGGTTCGTAATTATAGTGATTCCCCACCATTAAAGAAAAAAAAAAGAACCTGTCATGGCTCGTAATTAAAAATTATGCCTTTTTCCTTCCCTCTTTTAAATTTGCTTCAATTAAAAATAATTTGTACATGTTTCTTTGGTAAGTGCATTTGTCACTAATTAGATGTCTAATCTCGTCCTCGTAATCTGTCGAATTACGTGACAAGGGCGAGATTAAGGTTTATAAATTTTTCAATCCAACTGTGCACGATCTCTCCAGAAAGTCGCCTGATACAATTTTTCAAATGGAATCCCACTTTAACAAATGAAAAAAATCTTTAAATAATTCAGTTCAAAAGAATGTCTGTATGTTTTTTATACATCTGTACAGACCGCAAGTAAATGGGTAAGAGACAATTACTTTTTCCAACTTTAATTAGTTCAACATTTTCAAGTAGATACTTGGATAGATACCCACCCACAAAGCCCTTGATTCGATATTATTCTTTAAAATAAATGAAGAATTTCTGTACTTTTGTCAATTGCTCTTCAAATATATTGATTCCTTATAATCTAATTCACTTTGACAATAGTCTCCTTTGTTACTGCATTCTTTCGTACATTTGTGCAGCTTCAAAAAGAAAACAAGGAGACTCTGAAAATACTGCAGAGAATTTGTATTTGTCTTTGGAGAAAGATGAATCGCTACCGTTGCAATGGCACTCACCCGCATATGTCTTCATTAAAGATCACTTTACAAAAAACGATACTGCAATTTCTTCTAGCCGGATACTGTCGCATTGATTTAATAATGGCTGCAATTTTAGTATAAATTGTTTCGATTTTTTCATTTGAGCAGGCAAAACAAATGTATTTGTTACTGAAAGGCAGTTGTAAGGGGTTAGTTGAAGGCTTCTGCTTGCCTCTATATATCTAAGATGCTTCCTTGAAGTTCTAGTTCCGCCACTATTGAAATAAAGTGCACATGTGGATAGACTTCGAAAATAATATCACGGTCATGAGTCCTTCCATTATGTATCCTAGATATGCGGGAAAGTGTTGAAATTTTTAGTGTCAAGAGCGGAAATGCTTTTGTAAATTAAAGACTTCGGTTATATTGGCTATTTTCTTCTATTCAAGCTTAATTCTGATTAAAGAAAGTGACGTATGTGGTTAAATTATTATCTTAAAATTAGGTTTCTTACTAAAATATTAAATCCTAGAAAAAGTTCTAAGAAATGACAGAATACTGCTATAAAACTCTACCTTTCATTACTAAATCTTTAATTTTCAAATATAAATAAAAAAATTGTAAAAAAAATTGTTACAGAAATAAAATTTAAAAAACCGAAACATACTAAATTTATGTCTTACAATTTGTTTAAACAATTTTTTTTTTTGTATTTAATACGATATTTCTAGCGACTTGTATTCTGGAATGTTATGATTTGAAATTTTCTTCTAGATTTTTGTAATTTTGTAATCGGTATTTTATGAATTCGATATTCCAAAACTCTCTGCATTTTTCCAAAAGTTGTAGAAAATTATATTTTTGGAGTTGCATCAAAATCCGTATTTTAAATTGCGAATTATACCACCCGGGAAGCTTTGAAAATTAAAATTTCGGAATGCAAAATTCTGGAGTAATAACATCAAAAAGGGTTCGAATAGTGTGTAAAGTGTTGGTAAGGTAAAATGTCAAATTTGCCATAGTTACAAGGATTTTGTATTTCAAAATTTTGTATTCTGGGTACTTTGCACTCGAATTTCAAAAACGAAATTCCATGTAAAATCCGTATACAAATTCCAAACTTTGTAATGGAATAACTAAAAATCTTGGATGCTCTCGAAAATGACAGCCTTGGTTCACTAAATTCTGGAATTTCTGAAGTATTGAAAACAATGGAATCCCAAAGTAATACGTAAAGAAGTATGTATCAATAACTGTTCGAGTATTGAATTGCGTTTTGGTTGCCAAAAAACACGCGCTAAATTTCGTTTATTTCCTTCTCTATGGCATCGATGCCGTTTATTCCTTTTTATCCTTGTGATAGTGATTGCGAAACAAAGTTTCACTTAGTTACTTGTTGTATTGTAGAAGCGCTACTACTGAAGACGTAACCAAATGGTAAATCAGCAATGCCTCGCGTCAATATAAAATCAACGACCTGATGTAGGGAAGCTCTCAATTTTTCTTAGAACTGGAAGGTTTTTTCTTTAGAGCTTATATGCATTTTTGGGAGCTGCCTTTTATATAAGCCTTTCATTAGATCTTTGACTTAGAGTTGGGACTAAACCAACTCTTACAGAGAGTCGATGGTTTCGTCACCATCATCAGGTGAAATGGGACTCGTTAATTTTCACCATTTTGTATAGAGAGGCGCGAATCACGTCATAGTGTTAAGCAATTTAATTTTATATTTGATTTGACTGAGTTATCCGGCTATGAAGGACCAATGTGAGATCTATTCTCGAATGTAGGAGGGAGGATGTGGGTAGAAAGGACAACTCAGTCTTAATAATTTCTAGTGTTAACTTTTATTAATACGTCAAGTATTATATTCAATATGCCTAACCTAATATCACAAAATTCAGTTAAAACTTCTATAAAAATTCAATATAATAAAATAGTAAAAACGAGTTTTCAAACAAAACTGAGGCCAAGCCGCATGAAAGAGTAGAAAATAAACATTTCTTCACACACAGAGGTGGACTCAGATTTGTTGATTGAGAAATTTCTCTTCATGAATAAAATCACTTATTACCTCTGATTGATCATACTGAATATATCGGTGATTGTCAGCGAATAAAATCTGAGTCCTCCTCTGCGTGTGAAGACAAGTTTATGTTCTACTTTTTCATGCGGCTTACCCTCAGTTTTGTTTGAAAACTCGTTTTTTACTTATTTTATTTTCTGCCTTTTTCACGTAACTAAATTGTTATTACGTGCCGCATGGAGATATTTTAAAACAATTTTATCACGGCAGAAAAGACACTGATTTACTGAATTTTCCCGATTTTCCATGTTTTCCACAGACTTTTCCTATTACTGTGCAATTTTTTTTAAAAATTTACATGAATTTTCCTCGATTTTTCATGCAAGTTTTCATGATTGTTGAAGAGAAAGTATTGATTGCCAGTAGGACGGAAAAAATGATTCAGCATAGCTTATAAAACTTTTTTGTCGGAAAATTTACTGAAAAGTCGGAAAATACCGGAAATTTTCGGAAAATTTTCTAGAAAAATTGAAAATTCTGCATTTTTCCTGAAACAGATTTATCACTAATCATATCGGTGCAAATTTGTCCGATGATTTTCCCGCTTTTCGGAGTTTTCCACGGAGTTTTCGACAAAAGCAACTGTATGCAACTCATTCGCTCTACAACTTTGTCTTAGGTTGGAAAACGCTCAAACGCTTCCTTGCTCTGAAGAACTCCGGAAAAGCGTTTTACATGAATTTTCCTCGATTTTTTCTGCAAGCTTCACCATTGTCGGAGAGAAAGTAATGATGCATAACTTAGAAAACTTTTTTAACGGAAAATTTTCCGGAAAAGTCGGACAATTTCGGAAAAATCGGAAAACGCGACATGAACCTGTGTGCCAAATTTCAGCTCGCTGTGATGACGAAAAGTGGGTCTACGAGAGTGTCGAAAAAAGTAAAAAAGAAATATGTAAATAAATAGTCAGCCACAATTCGTGTACGAGTTAAAGGGAATGGCCTCAAAAATTGAAATAATTCAGTTAACAAATGATAAATAAAAATAAATTAAAAATCCAAATTCAAATTCATTTCAATCCTGCTCCTTCGGTTGCTACCATTGATTTGCTCGTTTTGAAAAAAGAAGAAAAGTCCAGAATAAAGGTAGAAATGTTGATGCTTTTGCTCGTGCGTGAAGGCATAAGGGTACCAAAATGCCCTTTCCCAGCGCGTGAAAGCACAAGGTTAGCAAAGTGCATTTTGCTCGTGCGTGTGGTCACACGTGGTAGCACAATGCCTTTTGCTCTTGGCGTCAGGGCACAAGGGTAGTAAAACGCCTTTTCCCAGTGCATGAGGGTAGAAGAATGATGTAGATGATAAAAATGATTCAGATTAGCCTCTGCGGCAGAATTATTATTCTGCTTATGTGTGGACAGGAGTATAGGAAATTATAGGAATTTCAGGTTTAATCTCTGAAATATAGAATTATTCTTTTATTTTGGAAGGTTTGGAATATTATTCTTGAATTTAGATTAGTCTCTCTAAACCAGATTAGCTCCGGACCAAAAATGGTTTTCTGTTGCGGCTCGTCGGCTTTTGAATAGCCGCTTTATCCAGTTATGAGTTCTCGCCTCTTGATGTTGCCCTAGCAACGTTTGATGCTTTGTATGAACATACCACAGACAGCTGGCTGACGTATAATAAATCAATAAATTTAAATAAATAAATCAATGTGCTTTATTAATTTGCACAATTGAGGTCGTATGGCTCATTAGACGTGCATACTCTTGTACATAGGTTTTACAAAAATAATGCGTATAATGACTTAATTCAGAAAAAGAAAACAATACTAAAACAGAAAGAAAAGTTAAAAATAAGAAAAAAAAAGAAATAGAATTAAAAAAAATAAAAAATAAAATTCAAAATGAAATAAGAAAAATAAAAACTAATATAATAATAAGCTATATATAGTAGAAAAGAATAATAAAAAAAATAAGTAAAAACGAAAAAAGAGGGCTATTTACGCGTTAAGTATTCACTCAAAGTTAAGGCCTCCATCCTGAAACCCCGCTGACTCCGAAGTGCCCGAACATATACAGGGAGACTATTCCAGACTCTGACTCCATAGATGAAAAAAGGTGCGAGAACTATATAGGAAAAAATGGCGAGGAACCCGCAATAATAGCGTATGTTGCGATGACAGAAATTCAATATTATCCTTAAGGAATTCAGCAGAACTACATATTATTGATTATATTGTGCATTCATTACGCATAACAGGTAGTCCAAGTAGTGATCCAACTTACATCTAAAAATTTGCTTAGTTACAGCTGACACGTGATCATATCTCCTGAGGCCAAAAATATATCTAGCGCAAGCATTGAATGGCACGTTTAGCTTCCTACGCCCTGAGCTATCAATATTGCAGTATACACAAGCTCCGTACAATCAGAGCCTTAATGAGTCGTTCACGTAGCAGTCTGCGGGTATACTCTGCATGTCGCCACAAGCTTCTCAACCCGCAGTAAACCTTAGACACAGTAGCATTGATATGACTTTGCCAGGACAGATCACTATCAATAAGCATACCTAATTCTTAACCACGGTCTTATATTCAATAGGAGTGCCATTTAGATAAAGATATGGAAAGGATGAAACGTCAACTGGCTGATTGTAAAGAATTATGCTCTGAGTTTTATTAGGGTTCAAGGATAACTTGTTTCTGAGTGACCAGTTATGTATAAAGAGAAAGATCCTCATTAAAGTGAGAGATATCGCTAGCAGTATTAGTCTTAGATGACGACAGGAATAACTGTACGTCATCAGCATACAGTATCATGGAAGAGTACTTAGAAACTATCACGATATCATTAATATACAACATAAATAAGAAAAGGACCCAATATTGACCCTTGTGGGACACCTGATTGAAGAGGTAACAGTTTTGACGAGGACCCCATTCAAGACAGTAGCTTGCTTATGGTGAGTTAAATATGACCATATAAAGTTTGCTGCAGACTGATTAAAATTGAACTCAGTCACCAATTTTTGATAAAGAATATGAAAATTGATTGAAAGCCTTGGAAAAATCCAATAAGCATAGTATTTTGGCTCTTCGCAGTTCAATATTTTGTCCAACAGATTCATTGAGATGTAATAAGGCAGTAGCAGTACTGTGCTTAGGTCTAAAGCCACACTGCTGCTTTGCGATCAGACAATGAGCCTCCGTATAAGTCCTAATCTGCTCATAGAGTAACCTCTCGAGATCTTTAGATAGTACTGGAAGAATACTTATAGGTCTAAAGTCTTGTGGCACAGAGGGTTTACTTATTTTCTTCATCGGATAAACCTATGCAATCTTCCACTGTGTCGGAAATGATGATGTTGTAATAGCCGTGTTGAAAATATGTACTATTGGTCTAATTATAAAAGGCAAGATGAGCTTAAGGAACCGCAAATCAATATCATCCGACCCTATTGCATTTGATTTGATAGATTTTGTAGCAAATATCGTGTCAATAATAGTGACATTCCTGAAAAAGAATTGGGCGGATATATTATTCACAGTATTGGGGAACACGTTTACATAAGGTAAGCCAGGATTACGAGAACTATTTACAAAGTAAGTATTAAGTTCGTCTAGGTCAATGGTACTACTGTCGTAAGATTTTGGGATAATTCCCGCTTCTTTTATATTTCTCCACACAGTACTAGATGGCAAAGATGGATCCAACTTTCGACGTAAATACCTAGATTTCGCTTTCCGAATCTCAGCTGTAGTAATGTTTCGTAATCTTTTATAGTTGCTTTCTAGATCTGAGCACCAAACCTCCTCCAGAGATTATAAGCAAAATTGCGCTCATTTATTAATGATTTAACATTATTGTTTATCCATGGCGAGCAATAACGAGTTGTAATAGTTCGTACTGGAACAAATTCATTATAAAGACTTAAAATAGCGCTATTAAAATACTCTACTTGGTCAGTGGAGTTGAGGTAAATAATACAAAACTCCGAAAAGAAAACTTGCAGGCAATTACATCAATACTAGATAATAATTCACGGCACTAGAATTTCACGAAATTCAAAAATTCTACTGGCAAATAATTAAAAATTGTCGGAGCCAAATTTCGCGTGACTACTCAGCAGCCATTACACATTATATATATTATGTTATTATGTATTATCACGTGCTATCATCGAAAAATGTAAATATACGGAGGTAAGTATGCTTTATTACATTTTTATATTAATTAACTCAATTTATTAATGAATTTTGATTTTTTTTTAGGTGAACTGGAGCCTCAAATTGTTTTAGTGAATATTTTTGCACCATGAAAGTACTATGGATTTATAAAGAATTTTCAGCAAAATCCCCGAGTTTTGAAGCGTGGGAATTTGTCATGGAATTCAGGTTTAGATAAGTATTTTGTGATTTATTAATCTTGATACTTGTGGATTTTTTATTTCTTTTTTTTGGGAATATATGTACCGGGGAACATACTACGTCGGTCGACTGAACACCATGATATTCTGTCAAATTTCGTGTTCCCGTATTTCACATATAGGGATTTCAAATAGATTTTTTTTAAAACTATTAAAAATCAATGTTATTTTTTTTCCATAATTGCCGTAAATGGCGATTATGTGAACAATTCTAGATCACAGATATTTTCCAGTTTCATCTCGTGAATTGCCATGATTACTTTCAAAAGGTATCGTTTTGTATTCTTTGTTCCTTTTAAGTCGTCGTTCATTTTACGTCCTTTAAATTCAACACACCTTTATTTGCCATTCTACGCCCCCATTGATTAGCACCCCGATTGAGCCGTAACTCCTAAATTTGGGAACAGTCGCCTAGACGTACACGCATACACTATTAATTTTTATCGGTAGACGGGCACAATTCATCTATTAAGCGCAGTCGAATTAATTGAAAGCTTAAAAGGGATAAGAACAGTAAAAAAGGAAAAAACACATAACTCTGGCTCTGTAATTTTAATTATTTTTTTATTTTTTAGAATATTCACTTTGAAGTGAAACACAATTTCCGTGCACATACAAAAATCGGTGAACCATAAAAATAAAATTTCACTAACAGCAGTGATGTCGTAAGAAATGTGGAAAATATGAATTTATGGGTGGAAAAACAAATCGCCTACAACGTATTTTTATGTATGTGTTATATGTGAAGTAGTTCATTAAATTTTTACACATCGCCTCATTTTATTGTTTTAAAGTTAAGTGAACTATAAACAGAGCACGGAACCAGAAAGCAACCAACTCGTTGTGTTTCCACTCGTGCAAAGAACTTCTACTGATCCCAGAATATTTTTTTTAATTTTTTTATTACTTAAAATGAACACGAGTTTGTGTTCATTTAAAAGTAATTACAAAAGTCAAAGGGTGCACCTCAGCAGGAAAAAAATTATAAAAAATAATACACCTAAAACGAAACATGGGTGTTTTTTATGCTTGTGAGAGTTTCTGATGGCGGTTGGTTATGTTTTTAGGGAAACTTTAGCTGCATTCGAATTAGTATACAGATTCAAAATGGCAGCAGTTCAAAGAGCGATCAAATATGTGGTTTCCCACTTTGCAATTATACAAAATTCTATCCACCACCGATAATGAATTTTACGGGCAAACATCTTGACGTTAGCTGGGATTAATAATTTTATTTTCGTCGAGCTGAAATTGTAGGTTTTAGTTGGGTGGTCTAATTGTTGGGAATACTGGGGTGTTGAGTAGTAGTAGACCTAAGTACTCCTGATTTTTATACTGTTAAGTATAATTATATAGTAAATGCAATAATCGGTCTTGTGTTACCAATGGGTGAATTAAGGTTCGTTTGGTAGATTGTACACCCACTCTAATAATTATTTTTGTAAATGTTGTGTCCATTTGAATTGTGGAGGACGGTCGAGGACGTCAGATTTGAAAAGTAAAAAAAAAAAAAAAAGCCGGATGTCCATGACAGAAATGGCTATGTTACATTTAGAGACAGAAAAGTGATTGCAAGCCAATTTTCTACCAATTTGACATTATCAGAATTTCAAAAAAAAAAAAAAGTTGTAATTTTAATTTTATTGCGATACTTGACAAGATGGTAAATTGCATACCCAAGATTGATAGCAAAATAATCTTGTGTCTCCAAGATCATCTATTGTGCTATTGGTTAGCCCCCTGCATAATTTCGTGGTAAAACTTTAAGAAAGGACACAACATTTTCACTACTGTAAAGAGATGGTAGTGTGAGAGATGATTAATTGTTAGGAGGAGTTTCAAACTTTATCTCGAAAGGATACTTATCGATTTAGTCTTTTTGTATATTGTAGTTTTGTACGCTTTTAAAAGCATGACAACTGATTAGGCCCCCATTTATTATCAGAGCTTAGTGTTTTATGGTACGTTTGTGTTTATACATACAAAACTATGGTAGGCATTCAACTTTACTATTTTTATAATTAATTTAAAAATGAATAAAAGAAAGAAGCAGTCTGAAAAGTAAATTGGCCAATTTAAAGCTTATGAAGAAAATAATTGGTCACTAAAGGGAATAGTGAGAGAGTTGAAGAATAGTTCTAAGGAAATAAGATTTTTTTTTTTAAGAATCCTGAAAATTATGGACAAAATTATTTTGTAGGAATACGCGCTACAATAAAGTGCGAAGGATAAAGTTTGTTAAGACTGGCATTCGGCAGCCTACAGACATCAAGATAGCTAGCGATGTCTGTTAAGATAACGGCGAGCCTGAGGACTGTTAAAAATATACTGAAAATGTGTGTAACCTTGAAGGGTCTTTACTTAAAATTGAGACACCTATTAACTCTGTTTTTGGGCATTTTGTGTTCCGTGCAAAAGTTTTTGGTCTACGTGTTGAGGAATGATATGGTTTGCCGTACCAGGATCCCTCGTAATCAGCTATGGGAACGTGATAGGTAAAGTTTTTTTATCTTCAATCTCTTCAGGTCATGAAAATAAAAATTTAAATCATCTGGATCAACTACTCAGGACCTCTTTTTATCAGAAAAGACAATCTGTTGCCGTTCATTGTTCCATATGGGCTGTGCCAAATGCCAGTATAGTTTCCTGCTGACACAGAGTTAACTAGAGTATATAAACTGGCTCACGGATGTACTTTGTAGGTAAATATAACATCTTCTAGTAGCTGGATCTTGGCAGGAGAATACTCTAATTCCATATTCTCCACATAGAGACGAATTACTTGAGCCTAATATCATTCATGGACATAGATTTTTACGATTTTCATATCCTAGATAAAATCATTGAGTCTACTAAGTTTGTCATTTCGTTTGTAATGCATAAAAATAATAATGGTAGAGTAAAATGGATTGGAAACCCAAGCATGTTCATCCGTCCGTCGTCCGTCCGCCCGTCCGTCTGCACGATAATTCGAGAACACGTGTACTTAGAGAGCTGAAACACGTGCGATTGTGAAAGAAAAAAAAGAAAAATTAAGTTCGTAAACGGGATAAATCTGGGTATGCTTTGTAGGGTTGCCATACAAAAATTGCTTTTTTCACTGTATATTTGGGCACTGCCTGAGAAGGCGTCAACGTAGATAGCAACAATTTTGTACACTGTGTAAACGACCAGTCATTTTTTGAGGCCAGCCCGTCTGTCTGTATATTTATTTTTTACTATTTTCGACACTCTGGGTCTTTTCGTCATCACATCGAGCTGAAATTTGGCACACAGGTTCATGTCGCATGACAATTGAATCCATCAAAATTTGAGCCGGAAATTTCCATGGAAAACCCGGAAAATCGGGGAAAATCATTTGAAAATTTGGTACAAATTTGATTAGTGATAAATCCGTTTCAGGAAAAATGCAGAGTTTCGATTATTCCGGAATCATCCGACTTTTCCGGAAAATTTTCCGACAAAAAAGATTTCTAAATTATGCAGGATGAAGTTCCCTATCAACTGCCATCATTAATTTTTCTCCGACAATGGTGAAAACTTGCATGAAAATTCGAGGAAAATTCATGTAATTTTTTAAGGAAATTTCATAGTAATTGGAAAAGTCTGTGGAAAACATGAAAAATCGGTAAAATTCATGTTATATGGGATCAAGTTGGAATATAGCTAAAAAGCGCTGTTTAAAACATAATTTGAATTTCAGAAAACCGTTGCAGTACTTCAACGATTTGATACTCGAATAAATTTTTTGAAAAACTGGTAAATCAGTGTCTTTTCAGCCGTCATAAATTGTTTTAAAATATCTCCATGCAGCACGTAATAACAATTTAGTTAACGTGAAAAAGGCAGAAAATAAAATAAGTAAAAAATGAGTTTTCAAACAAAACTGAAACCAAGCCGCATGAAAAAGTAGAAAATAAACTTTTCTTCACACACAGAGGTGGACTCAGATTTTATTCGCTGACAATCGCCGATATATTTCAGTATGATCAATCAGAGGTAATAAGTGATTTGATTCATGAAGAGAAAGAATATTCAAGAGAAATGTCCCAATCAAAAAATCTGAGTACACCTCTGTTTGTGAAGAAACGTTTATTTTCTAACTTTTCATGCGGCTTGGCCTCAGTTTTGTTTGAAAACTCGTTATTTACTTATTATATTTTCTGCCTTTTTCACGTTAACTAAATTGTTCTAATATCAATTTAACCGAACTTAATTATATTTTTACTTAATTCTAATTTAATTTTAGTTTCTTACTTTCTTTTAATTTTCCGTTTTCCTTTTAATTTTCCGTTTTACTTTAATTTTTCTTATTTTTATCCTTATATTTCTTCCTTTCTTCCTTATTTTGAGTCAACTTTTGAATATTCGCAGTGAAATTTTTTTGCGTCCATACGACTCGAGAGTTTCCAATCGACTGACCGTACTTCGAACACAATCCGAACAGTTTCGATAACTCGACTACGGTTTACCGAGGATTCGAAAAATTTGAAATTTTGAAGGCAGTTACGATGAGATAATTGGAAGTCAGCACCGTGGTTGCCTGGAAGTTTTAGTTCAGCTTATCATTACCGACATTTTACGTCATGTTTGGTGCCGATACGAAAACAAAATTTTTTTCGAGAATCAAATCGTTGAAGTACTGCAACGGTTTTCTGAAATTCAAATTATGTTTTTAAACAGCGCTTTTTAGCTGTATTCCAACTTGATCCCATATAACATGAATTTTCCCGATTTTCCATGTTTTCCACAGACTTTTCCCATTGCTATGAATTTTTTTTTTTAATTTACATAAATTTTCCTCGATTTTTCATGTTATTTTCATTATTCTTGAAGAGAAAGTAGTAGGACGGAAAAAATGATTCCGCATAGCTTATAAAACTTTTTTGTAGGAAAACTTTCCGGAGAAGTCTGAAAATTCCGGAAAATTTCGGAACATTTTCCAAAAAAATTGGAAAATTCTTCATTTTTCCCGAAACAGATTTATCACTAATCACATCGATGAAAATTTTCCCGATGTTTTCCACGCTTTTCCGGGTTTTCCATGGAGATTTCCACAAAAGCAACTTGATGTAACTCATTTCGCTCTACGACTTTGACTTAGGTTGCAAAACGCTCAAACGCTTCCTTGGTCGGAAAAACTCCGGAAAAGCGTTTTACGTGAATTTTCCTCGATTTTTTTGCAAGTTTTCACCATTGTCGGAGAGAAAGTAATGATGCCAGTTGATAAGGGAACTTGATGCTGCATAATATAGAAAACTTTTTTACCGGAAAAGTCGGAAAATTCCGAAAACTGATAGGGAACATGATCCGCCAAAATTTAGAAAACCTTTTGACCGGAAAATTTTCCGGAAAAGTCAAATAATTCCGGAAATTATTTTCGGAAAAATCGGAAAACTGAATTTTTCCTGAAACGGATTTATCACTAATCAAATTTGTACCAAATTTTCAAATGATTTTTTCCGATTTGCCGGGTTTTCCATGGAAATTTCCGGTTCAATTTTCGATAGATTCAATTGTCACGCGACATGAACCTGTGTGCCAAATTTCAGTTCGCTGTGATGACGAAAAGTGGGTCTACTAGTGTCGAAAATAGTAAAAAAGATATATACAGACAGAGAAATTCGTGTACGAGTTAAAGGGACGGGCTGGCCTAAAAAAAAGCACGCTATTTTGCTTTTGTTAATATTTAAAAATAATTGATTAAATTTGCGCATATCGTGAAAATCTTTGAAGTCACTCTAAAGTCCAGTCATGCTTACTAAATGTAGTCTCCGTGTATGTCATTCAAAGATAAACCAAACTCCTTGTGGAGCTCCAAACATCTCTGTCTGATAAATAACTGATGACATCCCCAGTGCTTCAGCGAGCACCTTATTTCAACACACAAATATTGTCCATCCAGTGTCATAAGTTTGAGCAGAGAGCTCTAAAACAATCTGTGCATTCCATACACACACCCACACCCACACACACACATGAAATGAATATTAAATTGCGTAACTTTGTCTTCTATTGTTGAGCTCTATTTAAATTAATCAATGAAACTGCATAAATCCTACTCGTAGTTTGAATTTAAAAGTAATAAAATAGTTTACACTTTCTTGTCTATTCATGCCTCAAAATAGCATATACTCATAGCACAATAAAATCACGAAAGAACCACCAAAGACTTTTTAATCTACGTGCTAAATTGCAGTAAATGCTCAACCATAAGTCCAATTGGTAGCTGGCATGCAATCATAATATTTCTTTTGTTTCTAAATATAACCCCAAAGTATAAAGGTAAGCAGCACTCGTATCTACACTCGTAGAACTTTGAAGCTCAAGATATGGCTAAAACACGATTTTCACTACAAAATTAATGTGCGGAACTGGGCATGTTATGCACAATGAAGTTTCCAGGTTATGTTAAAATCGATAACTGCTTGCTTTTCAAGCAGAGAACTATTTTGAAATAATTTTCGAATACTTCTGATCAAGGACTTAAACGGTTCCCAAATATAGTGTTTGACTTTCAAGTAGGTACAATTGCATGCAAAATGTGAATATATAACATTTCGGGTTTCGCTATGTATTAGGAACAATAAATATGTAATACATGAACATAAGGTAATTATAATAGTTCCGCTAACATAGCCTCGGGAGCAATTCGAATTCAGGGGATTATTTGAATATTCTGATACCAACAAAATCAAACCTTCGTTTCAAAAAATCCGAAAAATAGGTAATAGTAGGGATAGTAGTTTATGAATAGTAATAGTTAGTACAAAGCCCTAACCTATGAGTTAATAATTACAATTTTGCATGTATGCCATTATAGCCAGGTTGTCGAAATTTTCCTTTTTGGGGTTATTGATAACAAAGAACGGGAAATGCAGAACGAAATGAGTCCCAAGAAAAAAAAACTAGTCAACAGTTTAGCTTAGGTTATTAATGAAAGGCAGAGTGTATAAATGTCAACATATTTGCATTCTTTTCAGAATAACCTGATTGCTCCTTTTTCAATTGTGCTAGCTATTTACACCTGCCATCTGCGCTCACACTAGAAAATCTCAGCTCAAGAAAATGAAAATTCCCATTTCAATAGTTCTGATACATATATACACTACACGGTGATCTGAAGCAATTCTGCACGTAGGAGATTATGGAAGATGTTGAGATGATCAAAATTTGTATGGTAAAATTGAGAGCAAAATGTATCGTGTGGTATATGTAGGTAGAAGGAGTTACAAATATTTCCTGATATTTATAAAACACCTTTAACCCTTGAACAACACAAACTCTACGAAAATGGTTTAGAATGTACCTATCCAGTGACTTAAGGCTTATTAACATAAGAAAATTAGAAATGGGCCGAGAATTGATCGCTGGGAAACCCCATGTAGAGAACAGTTGAATTAAAGATAGAACTTTTTCACATTCACGACCTTTTCTTTTATTTAGCGGCAGGGCGACGAAAAATTCCAATCATAGAGGTCAATATGGAAAATTGCGCTAACCTGCTAAGTAGGAGAAGTAATAAAGCTTATAATAGTTGAAATGAAACTAGGTAAAAGAAAATTGCACAGGACCGTGTCACGGTGGGATTCGAATTCATGACCCCTAGGATGGCAGTGAGTGCCATAACAATTGACGTACCGATACAACTCCAAATAAGCGATATACATAACATGCTCCAGGAGTAAAATGTAAGCCAGTCTTCAAAATATCATAGGTGCATAGCCACGAAACACTACGGAATATTTAAATAATTGTTTGAAGGAACTACATTTAAGAGGATTTGAGGATATCGAAAAATCGTGTCAGCCGAATACACCCGAGTATTTGATGTTGGATATACATATGTATGAAATCCGGAAAATTAAAAGAAGGGGAAACATTTGGATTTTACAAATTATACACCTAGTGTTAATTAAAACTTTTCTACGGAAATATAGCGAAAGAGTTAATCCACTTCATCCATCCACGAACTTAACTATTTGTATCATAAAATTATACGAAGGTATACTGTTTACGAAATTTCAACTCGAGACGCTAACGCGTTCTAATAGCTAGAAAACAGGTGTGGAGTTGTCCATGGATGAATCAAGGTCAGATTTGAAAGTTATAAAAAATCAAAACCGGATATGTCCATGACAGAAATGATTGCATTACATTTGGATGGGATGACCAAAAAGTGTTTTGTAAACCATTTTTCTGGAAACTCAGTGAATCGTGGGAGTTTTGATAGAATTAAAAAAAAAAAAAAACTAGAATTGGTCTAAGACCAATTTTTATGATACCCTAGATGACTGCCCGTATGTAATTTCGTATTGTCACCCTTCTGTGCAAGTTTGATTTTTGAAGTGGTTTTTCGCATATATTTCTAGAACGGTTCGTCGGACAGAAAAATTTTATTACAACCAATTTTATAGAAGTTCATATCCTCAAGAAGTTTTTACACCAATAAAAATAAGTAAAAAATGAGTTTTCAAACAAAACTGAGGCCAAGCCGCATGAAAAACTCCACCTCTGTGTGTAGAAAAGTTTATTTTCTACGCGGCTTGGTTTCAGTTTTGTTTGAAAACTCGTTTTTTTACTTATTTTATTTTCTGCCTTTTTCACGTTAACTAAATTGTTATTACGTGCTGCATGGAGATATTTTATAACAATTTTATGACGGCTGAAAAGACACTGATTTACTGAATTTTCCCGATTTTCCATGCTTTCCACAGACTTTTCCTATTACTATGATTGTTTTTTAAAAATTTACATGAATTTTCCTCGATTTTTCATGCAAGTTTTCATGATTGTTGAAGAGAAAGTATTGATGCCAGTAGGACGGAAGAAAATGATTCCGCATAGCTTATAAAACTTTTTTGTCGGAAAATTTTCCGAAAAAGTAGGAAAATTCCGCAAATTTTCAGAAAATTTTCCAGAAAAATTGGAAAATTCTGCATTTTTCCTGAAACAGATTTATCACTAATCATATCGATGAAAATTTGTCCGATGATTTTCCAGCTTTTCCGGGTTTTCCACGGAGTTTTCCAGAAAAGCAACTTTATGCAACTCATTTCGCTCTACAACTTTGTCTTAGGTTGCAAAACGCTCAAACGCTTCCTTGGTCGGAAAAACTCCGGAAAAGCGTTCTACATGAATTTTTTTCGATTTTTTCTGTAAGTTTTCACCATTGTCGAAGAAAAAGTAATGATGCCAGTTGATAGGGAACTTGATCCTGCATAATTTGGAAAACTTTTTTACCGGAAAATTCGGAAAGTTCCGTAAACTGATAGGGAACTTGATCGGCAAAATTAAGAAAACCTTTTGAACGGAAAATTTTCCGGAAAAGGCGAATAATTCCGAAAAATTTTTTCGGAAAAAATGGGTAAACTGCATTTTTGCTGAAACGGATTTATCACTAATTAAATTTGTACCAAATTTTCAAATTATTTTTCCCGATACTCCGGGTTTTCCATAGATATTTCCGTTTCAAATTTTGATAGATTCAATTGTCACGCGACATGAACTTGTGTGCCAAATTTCAGCTCGCTGTGATGACGAAAAGTGAGTCTTCGAGACTGTCGAAAATAGTATAAAATAAATATACAGACAGACAATTTCGTGTACGAGTTAAAGGGACGGGCTGGCCTCAAAAACAAAAAAAGATGTATCTTCACAAATAAACAAATAAAAATTCAAAATATCGGAATTTGGGGTGAGACAGTATAATGCCATGGGGACAGATGGGATATAAAAACACAAATCAATATTTTAGTACTTTAGTTGATCATTTATCTCGGGGGTGTCGTTTTAAAATGTCGGTAATCGAATCTCTCCTTGCCATCCTTATGAATTCTTTAAAAGGATCAGCTTTGCCGTTTTTCATTACATTAAACCTTTACGTTTTTGGATATAAGACGAAAAAGTCTACTGTCCATATTTATAATGTAGCTTGCAAGCTCGTTTTCTTTTTCCATGGTAAATACTGCCGGCTTTGGGCTCAAAAGAAATTTTTATTGTTGGCGATATGTTGGAGGATTCTCGAGCTGGACTAACTTTCCTTTGTAAAGTTGTTCATGGAACTTCGAAAGTCTTAGAAGCCAGCAAAGTACCCATTAAATGTTGTAGGACTGCTTCGATCGCATTTATCAAACTTTCTTCAGTCCATTGTACCCTATTTGTCCTTCGCTTATACGTCAGTACCATTGTTAAACCGAAATAATAAAACAAATTAAAAAAATATCATATACGCGAAAATGGGGGGGGGGGGGATAAGATGGACTACCCTATAGTGATTTCGAGGTAAAAAAAATTATCACGAAAGTATATTAAAATGATTCCAAGTAATCATGCTTAGCTTAATGCCTATTATATTGTGTTCCTATAGCACCCACAAGTTACTCGGAAAGATGATATTTTCGTTATCTTTTGTCATATAATCTAAAAACCATTGTAATAAAAAATCACGTAAATCATGTTATTTTAGCACAATACGACACGTCCTTCTTCTGTAAAAGCTCTAGGTCGACTGAGCGGTTCGAGAATATTACGCGTAATATACGTTGCTATTTATACCTGGCTTGTACGTGTAAGGAAAAAACACAGGTAGCCCGTCTTGCCCTCTAGCCTGTCTTGCTTCACCTTCCTCTAATACAGATACTAAACTATTTACTATATCTTCTATAAGTGCATTAAAAGCTCTACAACTAATGAAGTTAAAGTACAGTGAATAAGTCCGACATTGTCGCCATCTCGAAGAGTTTTGCTGAACTATAAATTAATTAAAAATTTAAAAATGAATTTGATTACTCAGCCATATTTTTACCAGGGACCGAAAATAACTGGTATTTTGAAAACTTTAAACAAAAAAAGCTGGGATAAATCATGATCGTGGAAATTTGTGGAATATACCAAAAGATGTCTCGTGAAACCCGTTTCGATTCTTGCAAAGTTTTGAAAACTTAAATTTTTATTAAAAAAAGCTACAAAAACCAAGCTGGAAAGGCTTTTTATTTTATCTGGCAAAATATAAAGTGAGCTCGGCTTTTTATTTTATTTGTCAAAAATTAAAAGCCAGCTGGGCTTTTTATTTTTTCTGGCAAAAATTAAAAGCCAGCTGAGCTTGCTATTTTTTCTGGCAAAACTAAAAAGCCAGCTTGACTTTTTATTTTTTCTGGCTGGAAGTAACAGGTTTCGAAGCCGGCAGTATAAAAAGCCAAGCTGATTTCTTATTTTCAGGGTCCGGACCAGTTATGAATTTTTTTTTCTTATCCGGTATCCGGTAATAGTAGTTACGTAAATGTAGTTAAGTATTGTCATAGATGGCATAATATGCCATCTATGGTATTATCAATAAAAATAACTAAAGGATGGTATTATTTACGATGTGCTCTGCTTCTGACTTATTTTAGGATGTCGCCATTAACTTACCGAAAAGCCGGAGTTCTGAAATCTTAACAACTGCACGAGCGTGGCTTATCGTTGTCGGCTGCTTCCTATCTTTTTTTTATGTTATTTTTGCCGTTGCCGCGCTGTAGTGCGGACAAATTATTTGAAAAGCGATTATGGAAATTCTTTTTTTCTAGCCAAAAATGATACTCGGCTAGAAAAAGTATGAAACCAGGTTGACTTTTTATACTTCTTCAAAAAAAATAACCAGCTTCAAAACCTGTGACTTCCAGCTCGAAAAAATAAAAAGCCAAGCTGGCATTTATTTTTGCCAGATAAAATAAAAAGGCTTTCCAGCTTGGTGTTTTTAGCTTCAAATTATTATCGGCCAGGAATAACAGGTAAAGTTGGGTTTTTTCGTAAAAAGTCATAACTGATTCGGTCCCTGATTTTTACTGCACACTAAAGTTTGACTAAAATCGCGACGGACAAAAGATATTTTCTAACAGCATGTTATAAATTAGCTTTTATTGCATATGTCACTTAGTCTTTTGACATGTTCTTAAAAACTTTCAACTTCCGAGTGAATTGTTTCAATATTGTCAGAAATAATTCAAACAAACCATCCATCCGGAGCGATCAATATCGAAATTATTCGAACTTAAGTCCTCAGCGAAACGGAATTGAGCCATAAAATATTTTTCCACAACATGCGACCTCATTTAAGGATATTTTTATAGTTTTGTCGTAAAACTTTGGAACGCCTTCGAGTTTGAGAACTTTTATCGGGTGTTCATTGCTTTTACATTTGTTATGGCTATGGCTAGTGGTCTACACATTTACAGAGGAAAAAGAAATTACAGCACTTTTCTATCCAGCTGCAGTAGATGATCAGGACTAGCTAACTGTATATGAACTGACATATATATTTATATGTAGGCAGTCATGTACTTGTAGCCGACGGCAGTATAATTTTATTACAATTTCTCTTAGGAAAGGAGTTTTTATTTTCGCCCTCTCATATGTAACTACATCGATACCTCGTTATCATTTATATGTCTACTTTCGTTCGTTTAGAAATTTGGGAAGAACATCAAATTTAAAAGAAATAAAGGCGATAAGGGGAAGGAGTCATTTTCAATGGCTTTTTATGGTTATTTGAGTCATATAGAGTCGTATAGCAAATGTTTACGAACTCTTTATTAATTTCGGTTACAGAACGCAGATCAGCAGGGCTAGGAGTTCTTCCATTTGGTGTTCCGTATGTAAACTGTCTTAGTATCTCTGTGGGGAATCGGTATAAATTCATGAAAGCTGTGTACCGTATGATTTATGGCTTAATACTGTTAAAATGATATTTTCTCTTCGGTTGTTGGAATAAAAGCATTAAGGATAGCACGTTTAGATGATTCCGTTGTATACATAAGTAGACTTCACTAAATTCCCCGTTCTCGACCTTCACAGAATTTCTAAGTAGATATAGCAACAGCAAGAACAAATGTACCTATCGCAAAAGAAGTTGTTTTAATATCAAAACTCAAAAATTCAAAGTTCAGATATATTGGTTAGCGGGGTAGGAGAAATGAGAGCGGGGGAAACTTTGTTAGACAAAGGCAGGAGGTAATTATTATTAAGACCAAAGTGATGATGTCCAATGATGATTACATCCACTCGACCTACCTTTCTGATTGTAAAAATTAAATATTTCGTGCGAATTCGTCATTACTCAACGAAATTTTATCGTTCTTGTCACTGTTGAAACGTCCTTCATACCCTAAAAACGTATTAGGGAAAAGTATGAAAATGGCCTTTTTTTATGTCGGACTTAGAAAGGTTGAAGCAATTACCAATTACGAAAATTCATTTTCGTTTCAAAGAAGTAAAAGTTTTTTTATCTGAAAATTACAATCTTGAATCCTTTTATTGAATTTGATGAAAACCTTTTATCTGTATATAGGGATGGAACGTGTAGATTACATATATTGGAGATGGGGTGGTTTTCATGAATTATTAAAGCTCCCCCTATGGATTATGTATATACCCAAATATCACTTCAGGGACTTAAGAGGATATTGAAATTTTCGTTGTTTTTATTTCTGTTCTTGCGTTTTTTAAAGAAGTTACGACATCATACACTAATGAATTGGAAAAAAAATATCTGAAAGAAATACCTAAGTTGGTTTTTACGGAAGGGGATGCCAAAATTAAAACAAGAATCCTGAAAATACAAGATTCGAAAAAAAAATTATAAATTCTAAATATTTCACCAAAAATACGTGGACTTAGTTTATGTAAGATATTCCTTTTCCAAGAACATTTCATACTGACACAATTCGGAAAACGGAACTTCGAACGTCAAAATATAGAAAAGAGAATTTTTAGGTTTTTTTTTCTCGAAATGGAAATTATTGCAACTTCAAAGAAACATTTACTGTAGTAGTTTTTAGAGACTTTATGTTTAGAATATAGTGGCCACTTCCTCAGGAGCATTATGGTGCTAGAGTCAAGTAAAGGCTAAATGGAAGACAATACCAATATTTCTGTGTGAACCACAATTCGTGAAACTTTATCTGTAAGCTTGCATCCAATTGTAAATTGTAATATCTTATATCTTATATGTATATAAGTACATTAATGAAATGGAAAACTAAGTATTGAGGCTTAAAACCAAAAAAGCCTTCAAAGAGATGATAATTTTACATATCTACATTTTAAATCAGTAAAAACTACAAAGAAGAAATGCAAAAGCTAATCATATAAAGATAAAAAAAAAGTCAAAAGCATCAGAACGGCGGGCTTTTAAATATTAAAAGGATTAAAAGAATTAAAAATAAATCGTAAAAGGAAACCAATTTTAAATAAAAAATTAAATAAGCTAAGAAATGTGTAGAGAAGAGGGGAGGGGGAATAAATAATAATATACAAGAATACACAGCAAGGCAAAACTATAATCCTGACCTTACACCACAAGTACCTAATGATGACATTCCTAGTAATGCCAATACTTCTAAAGTCTTCTTTCATGACTCTGTCATTACGTCTTAGCCTTACACCAACTACAAATGGAAGTATTTGTTTCAGTATCAATTCATTGAGCGAAACGTTTATTTGTCTTGTGTAAATTTTTTAATGCGATGTTTTAAACGAAGTCGTTGGATGAAGAACTGGCTATAAAACCGTGAAAAGTATTCCTATTTTGTTCTGCTAACAGATATTAGTTTTACGGAAGCGGAAAACTACAAAAACTATTTTCGCATGAATGAAGTCACATTTAAACATAAAACACTGCGAATGGTGAAACCATTTTTTCTGAGAATGGACACTATTACAAAGAGAATTTTCCAGTAAAAGAAAAATTAGCAGTAACAATATGAAGGAGATTTCACGTCTAACAGACTGAAATTTATAGAAAATAATTTCAATAAATTTACAAAATTCATTTTAAGTGCAAAAAATGATTGAACTTTTCGACCCAACAATCAGAGAGGTCTCATCAGTATGGTTATCTCTGATCGCATATCATAAAAGTTCAATGATTATCAGAAACTCTCAGGTACCTAGCCACAGGAAAAAACTTTGAAGATCTCCAGTTTTCAGTTGTAATGTCACCATCTTCAATAAGTGATTCAGTTATAGAAATTTGTGAACTTGTGGCAGCTCGAAATCCCTAATTTTACTTGTTCAAATTATTAGTAGGGATTTGATTTTTGATGGAAAAAAACAAAATATATGAGAGAAGTTCCTTTTGCGATTTTGTGACTACGATATCTTCTAAATTTATTAATAAATATCTTAACATTATAATATAATAAATTGTAGTTCTTATTTATAAATGCTGCAAATTGGTGACCCCGACGAAAAGGCGAAACAGCCCAACGAAAAGGGGGAACAGCCACAATCAATCAATCGCACGAGTTTCTGTAAAAATTCCACCGTTTTTGAAAGGAGAATCCGAAACTTTGGTTCATCCAACTCGAGAGGTAATTTTTTAACGCAAAGATAACAACTGATGAGACAAAATATCATCATGTTGGGGAGCGACGGGAATGCTAAGTCAGGTATACGATATTATTTCTGATCCTGATATGAGGCATTAAAGAAGAGATTAGTAGAACAATTTGCAGATTCGGAGGAACCATCGCAATTCCTCCACGAGATGAGAGAATTGGCAGAAGGACGAATTTCTGACGATATTATGAGGTCAATTTGGAAACAAAGACTTCCTACCCAATGTCAAGCAATTATGTCAACACTTTCTGAGGAAGACCTAGCGAAACTGGGAAATGTAGCAGACAAGATAATGGATGTGAATTATTTTGATAATCAGAGAATAAATGCTGTTGTGACGACTAATGAAAAGAATAACCTTACTAGAACAATAGCTGAAATTTCAGATCATTTGGCTAAACTAGAATATCGAGGAAGATTATCATCATCCAAAAGTTCATCATATAACCGACATAGATCAGCATCGAGACGGCGTGCAAGTCCAAACTCTACAAGCGATTCCGAAATCTTTTGGTATCACAGAAAATTCAACACTAAGGCTAGTAAATGTAGAAGTCCTTGTAGTTTCAAAGAAGTTCTTTAAATTTCCATCATTAGATGCGACGAATGATCAAATACGTGCAACAAGTCCGCTTTTTGTTTTTGATTTAACGACCCGGCAAAATTTTCTTGTGGATACTGGAGCTGACATATCGATTTTTCCAAAAGGGAGAAAAGATATGAAACCTGATGACACATCTTTCCTTTTTTGCAGTAAATGGAACCAAAATAAAAACTTTTGGCGACAAGCTTTTAAATATCAGTCTAGGATTACGTCGAAATTTGTCAGTGGAAATTTATAATTGCTGATGTCGATACAGCAATCATTGGCTTTGATTTCTTACATCATTTTGGACTTTTGGTAGATATAAAAAATCGAAAAATAATTGATTACATTACGAAATGTAGGAATTTTGACAGCGAAGAGAAAGCGAATATTTCTCATCAGATCATCACCAATGGTCAATCTGTTTTTGCAAAAGCGAGAAGATTGGATAAGGTGAAAACCGAATGGTGATTGGCGACCTTGTGAAGATTACCGGATGTTGAATTCAATTACTGTTCGAGATCGTTATCCTGTTCCAAACATTCAAGATTTCACTTTAAATCTAGAGGGAAAAACTATGTTCTCTAGAATCGATTTAGTTCGAGTTTTATACCAGATTCCTATGGGGTCTAAACACGTTCAGAAAACAGCTATAATCACTCCGTTTGGATTGTTTCAATTTCCAAGAATGACTTTTGGTTTACGTAATGCAGCACAAACCTATCAACGTTTTGTGCACGAAGTTGTTCGGGGATAAGAATTATGCTTTCCATATATCGATGATTTCCTTATTACATCTTCAACTGAAGAGGAACAGAAGAAAAATCTGCGAGCTATCTTTTTCCGTCTATAAAAATTTGGCGTAGTAATTAATCCAAGCAAATGTGAATTTGGTAAGGCATCTATTGAGTTTCTCAGATGTTTAATCTCTAAAGCTGGTCTCAAGCCAATGAAGCAAAAAAGTTGCAACTATCCTTAATTTCAAACAGCCTGAGGATTTGAAACAACTGCGTCGATATCTTGGAATGTTTAACTTTTACCGTCGTTTCGTTCCAAATGCAGCAAAAATTCAAAGTGCACTTAACGATTTCGTGAGGGGAATCTAAAGAAGAATTTAAAACTGCAATGGACAACCGATACAAATGAAGCCTTTGTTAACACGAAGAAGGCTTTAGCAAACGCTGCTATGTTAGCGCATCCTTCATCATCAAAAGAACTTTTTATTATGGTTGATGCATCTGATTTTGCCGGTGGGGCTGTGTTACAACAGAAAACAGAAGGTAATTGGGAGCCATTAAATTTTTATTCACAGAAGCTGTCTTCTGGGCAACAGAAATATATAGCACATATGACCGAGAGCTATTACCGATTTATCAATCAATAAAACAATTCAAATATATGTTGGAAGGTTGAATTTCAAAATTTTTAGCGATAATAAGCCACTTATTTCTGCGTTTCAACAAAATCCTGAGAAGTCATCGCCTCGACAATTAAGATAATTGGATTTTATAGCACAATTTTCCAACGATATCCATCATATTTATGGTTTTGATAACGTAGTTGCTGATACTCTTTCAAGAATAGAAACAATAGATATTTCTGGAAACATCGACGGTGGAAGATTATCAGCTGAACAGAAGTCCGATCAGGAGCTCCAAGGCTTGCTAACAAACAAAAATTACTTCCAGTTAAAACTTTATTATGTACCTGGCTCGAACTCAAAAATTTATTGTGACATTTCGACTGAATTCATTCGCCCATATGTACCCAAATCTTTTCGTTTTGAAATTTGCAAGAGACTTCATAATTTGCTCATCCTGGAGGAAACGCAACTCTTAAGATGATTCAACATCGGCAGCTCGAAACCCCTAATTTTGCTTGTTCAAATATCTCTAATTTTACTTAGTTTGTTTTATTACATCAAAAATTATTATGATCACGTAGGGACTAGACTTTTGTTGGAAAAAAACAAAATATATGAGAGAAGTTCCTTTTGCGATTTTGTGACTACGACATCTTCTAAATTTAATAAGAAATATCTTAACATTATAATATAATAAATTATAGTTCTTATATCTAAATGCTACAAATTTATACATATATGTATTTAGTGTATATATACACTTCGGGGCACTTGATTACCCTCATTTGAAATTTTCAAACACTTGGAGTTATATTTGAACTTACAGGCTGTATATGACTTGAGTATCTTGGCTGAACCAACAATAAATATTTCCAGATTTTTGTTTACTATTAATTCTTAGAATTTTCTGGTGTAGTTAACACTAGCGCACACGAGCGCCCACTTGGTTAATGGGAGCTCGCGTGGGGGACATCAGTACCCCATTTTTGAAATAGTTTTCCTCAGTCAAACAGAGTGGTCAATAAAAGAGTGTTAATCAGTTTAAAAGAGGAACTTTATTACATTTATTTAAAATATCAAAATTTTTTAAATCTTTCTTATATACTAACGAGAACATAAACGAAAAATATCAATATAAATCTCTTTAAAATTTAATCAGCCTAACTAAAAAGGACACAAACTGGTCCATAGACATTAATTTGTTTATTTTTGTTATTTTTTTTTTTTAAGTCGGGGCATATAACTATTTGATGATTAGCCGCTAAATAGATAAATAATAAAATATGTAAAGGAGAAAAAATTTCGACATCTATAAAAAGGAGAAAAGGAATCTTTTTATTCTGGTACCAAACGAATTATTTATACTGCTTTATACGGCTATAAACAACCCTATAGTTATCATATAGTCAGCTCCTGTAAATATCACAGTTTTCCTGGTCTCTAGCAGTTCAATTTGGTCTGTTTATTGCTTTGAGCAATTAGTCAAGGTAGGTAGTTTTGTACATTTCTACCAGAATAAGAAGTATTCCTTTTTTTCCTGGATCTTTGCGTTTGATTACCCACAGCGGAGAAAAGACTACCATCGCACTGCATGCAGCTTGGCTCTATTTTTTTTTGTATTATTCTATATAACAAAACTAATATTAAAGTAAAAAATAAGAGCAATTAGAAAAAATATTACTCGTAACAATATTTATTACGTTTTGAAAATTTCCACATTCACACGCACGGAGCTATTTGTACCCCAGTCAGCGCCGTGACTGGCCCTTGGGGCACCAGAGGTATCCTGAGATACTGAGCTACTTATTTTAAAAACAGAATTTAAAAATAAGATATATTAGCAAACTTTTAAAATAAATAACCTTTTTAAATAAGATGCATTAAAAAGTAAAAATGAAGAATTAAGAAAAGTTTAATTGCAAAATAAGAAATGCTAGAACTCAGACTAAATCTTAAAGATTTCGGCATCCATAACTATTATTGTCTAACTGCAACTCATGCCCAAAATTTTAAAATTTAATCAAGTTGTAGCATTTTTTATTTTACAACAAAATTTTTCTTGTGTTATAACTGAGAAAGAAAAAAACTATTTTTTACTTTTTACTGCATTTTATTTACAAAAGTTGTTTATTTTAAACGGTTTTTTAGTATTTGAGTTTCTACTTTTTAGTCATAAATTCTATACATTCTTTCGACTCTCGGAACACTACTTTCGAATCTCGAATATCTACCTCCGACTCTCGACTTTCGAATTTAGAATCTCGACTCCCGGATCTAGAATCTCGACTCCCGGATCTAGAATCTCGCTTCTCGAATCTCTTATTTCGACTCCCGACTTTCCAATCACGAATGTCGACGCTCCAATATCGGCTCCCGAATATTGGCTCCCGAATTTCGACTCGAATGTCGACTCTGGAATCTCGAATTTCGACCCTCAACTCTCGAAACTCGACTCTATAATCCCGACAATCAAATATAGACTCGAATATCGGCTCTCGAGTCTAGACGTTCGACTCTCGACCCCACTCTTTTCCCGGCTCTCAAATCTCGACACTCGAACCTCGAATCTGGAATTTCGACACTCGACTTATATCACACACGGCCCCAGTTGCACAACCCCTAGGGTGGTAGCTACCATCCCTACTTCGAAACATCCAACACGTAAGAAAATTTTATCCCATCGGAAAGCTCCCCATTCACTCATTCTAAATCAAAAAACCCCATGTAAATCGATCCACTTTTACTATGCTAAATCTCTTTCGTCACGAATAGCACTCTCAGACGCTCCGGCTCTCAGACACAGAGTTTCTCAGTCAGGAATTTGTAAGTTGATTGAAACTTATTAAAATATTTAAAAATGATTTATAGTGGATCCGATCCAGTGGTTCGACACTCCTATCTTTTTTATTGACTCCAAACCACTTTAATTTTCATTTGATCAAAGATAGCCTTCACTCAAATTTTATTTTTCGTGCTTTTACTTTTGCAAAGTCTCCAATAAGTTCCTGATAATCGATCCTTCTGTTAGGTATCTTCTCATATACCAAATGAGTTACTCCTAGAGTGTCTCATAAGAATATTCCTGGGGAGGTCTTCAGTAGTTGATTGGTCTGTATAGATTTTCACAGTAGTTTAGTCTTGCAGTAGCTTGACTAAGCTTAGCTCCCTTTATTAATAAAAACACTGGCTTCTGTAGACTTCACTTCTTAAGATACGACTTTAGACTCACTCTATTCTAAAAAATACAAGTATATTTATACAAATTCTTAATTTCTATTTCCTGATGGCACTCGCTGCTTCATGTACATATATACATACATACATATTTGCATCAGTTTCCGTATTTTAACATCTTCTTCCGCAAAGTTCTTTTCGCTTTGCTATTGTTTTATTTCCGCAAAGCTCTTTGCTTTGCCATTGCTACATATATATACACATGAATGTCAATTATGATAAAGCGGTTGCCGCTTGTTATTATGACACCATTATTGTGAACCATTCATGTTCTACCGCTGGTGCAAGGTTATCATTTTGCAACGTGAGAACTCTTGCCCGCAGGGGTATTATGCTTGATTTACCTTCAACTGATTAAGCAAGTGACGTAGGTCAGTAATGAATAGTTTTTAGCATGTAGGTATGTTTGTATCTACCTGTTTACATTTCTTTATTGCTAGGAATTGTAATTCCGCATGAAGCAAGCATCACATATGTATGTATGTACATCTGCGCAATGTTATGTTTTTTTTTTTATATTATTAAGCCAAGCTCAGGGGATACCCTATGATGCAAAGCACAGCATGGCAGGAAGGAGATAGGGAAACGATTAGGGGATATGAGGAGAATGGTGGAGGTGCCGATGTATGTCACCCTTAATCTTCCGCAGATTGTATGCCGGGGGAAAAAAAGAAGATGGTAAGCTGTTCCACATTCGCACTGTTCGGGATAAAAAAGCATCACGGAATTTTACTGTACGGCCGAAAGTAATTTGAAGGGTTAAGGGATGTGCGCGGTTTGCAGCACGAGTATTGCGTGCAGGAATCATTCTACAAGGGATTAGACTAGAGATTTCATCAGAACATTGACCATGCATATAGCGATAAAGGAGCGAAAGGCATCCAACATTGCGGCGGTGCTCGAGTGAGTCGATATGACAAGTTATTGCCAAATCGCCATGAGCTTGAAGGCTCTCTTTTGGACAATATCCAATGAAGCTAAGGCTGTGCGACCAGCCCCGGCCCATATATGGGAGTTATATCCCATTCTAGGTCTAATGTAGGACTTGTAAAGGAGCGCTAGATTTGGACGGGCTGAAATATTTCTTACACCTTTTCAGAAATCCAAGACATTTCGATGCTTCTTGGCAACAGAGAAGATGTGATCTGTCCAGTTTAACTTACTGGAAATATTCATGCCAAGAATGCTTAGTGACGGTGAATCAGAAATGAATGCTCCATCAAAAGAAACGGGTGTGGTTAAGTTATGATCTTGTTTTAATGAGATGAGACAGCTTTGGGTCTTAGATGCATTGAATTCGACGCGATTCCCTTTGCCCCAAGCGAGGATATTGTTAAGATCGTTGTTCAATGATCTAGTCATGCAATCTCTTTTAACACATGCGTTCCCCCTAGAGTCCGCAAGAGTGTCAAAGGAGTAAGCGAAATCAAGAGTACTGTCATCTGCGAAACTATGGATGGGATTGAAAGTAAGGGAAAGCAGATCATTAATGAAAATTAAAAAGAGAGTTGGAAAGATAATAGAGCCTTGAGGCACACCGGCATTTATGGGATGAGGTTCGATGTAACGCCATCTAATACAACACGTATTTGGCGACTAGATAGGAAACTTTCAATCCATAATAGAAGAGGCGGAGAGAGACCAAGTGCTTTAAGTTTGGCTAAAAGGGCTGGATGCCAGACTCTATCAAAGGCCTTTGAAATATCCAGGGCAACGATTTTAGACTCACCAAAATTATGAAGACTACGGTTCCAACGTTCCGTCAGAAAGGCCAGCAAGTCTCCAGATGAGCGTCCAGCTCGGAAGCCATATTGGCGATCGTTGATGAGATGATTAGTTTCTAGATACTTCATTAATTTTGAGTTAATGATAGATTGAAAAACCTTTGAAAGAATCGAAGTGATCGCAATTGGTCGATAATTTGAGGGATCGCTACCTCTCCTTTTTTGGGAATAGGCTGAACGTGAGCTAGTTTCCAAGCAGTTGGGAATTTTCCTTTCGAATAAGACAAGTAGAATAGTTTGCGCAGAGGTTTAGCCAAGGACGAGGCACAGCTTTTAATTAACAAGGGCGAAAAACCATCAGGACCTGCGGCTTTGGAGACGTTGATCCCCTTAAGGACCCTGAACACATCTCTCGTACGAACGTGTATTGGCTCTTGTACACATTCACACGGACGATGCACACCAGGTGTTTGTAAAGTGGGTGGAAGAGAAGAATTTGAAGCGAATCTAGCAGCTAAAATATTAGCTTTATCCTGGGAGTCAACAATCACTTCACCATTATTAAGTAGTGAAGGTATAGAGGAACTGGTGAAGTTGTTCCTGATGGTTTTGACCAGAGACCAGAAACCTTTGCTACCTTTGCGGCTTGCCAAGATTCTTTGTCTAATATTCTGGTCAAAAAGAAAATTTTCTCTCTTGCAGGTGTTCCGTGCTGTCTTGTAGACTTGTTTCATTTCCGGACATGGATGCAATTGATAGGCGCGAAAAGCAAACTCTTTCGCTTTTATAGCTTGGTTGCACTTATCGTTAAACCAGGAGCGATCATGCTGTTGTTGAGATCTGCTGTAAGAATACGGAATGTATTCACGCATACCAAAATTTAGTATGTTACTAAATTCTAATGTGCATTCATCAACATCCCTCGAAGCAAAACAGACCGACCAATCAATTTCTCTAAGATACTTATTGAGACTTTCCCAATCAGCATTCTTATAGTGCCAAAGAAACCTACTTGTTGGTGGAGAGGTAGGGCGGCACATGTTTGAGGTGGTAAATTGATTAAACAGACAGAAAGCAAATGATCAATATTGTTGGAGATATTGTCAAATACGGATGTACGATATGTGTCTCGTTTATGGAGAATGATATGCATGTAACACTTCATTTCTGACCCATTGTCGATCGCAGATAAGTTTTAATAATTTTAAGTTTCAAGAAACTCCGCTCTCCTGACAATGGCAACGTTGGGTACAATCGACAGAATATTATGCAGCAATGCAATTTGGATGATGTTGCTTAGTCTGGATCCGGATAGTTTGAATCCGGATCCGGATTTCAGGAATCGGATGATTTGCAGATCAGGGTATCCGAATATATTAGAAAATCCCGATCCAATTTTCAGCTCTAATATAGACTTTTATCCTAATTTCAATCCATGAAGCTTTGTGCTGCTGATAAAAATTTGAAAAAGCTTACACCTAGAAAGTTAGCACTTTTTTTTAGTGCATCTTAATTTAAAAGGATTTTTTTTTTTAGTGCATCTTAATTCAAACGGATTTTTTAATGCTGTATATGATAAGGGAGCGATGAATCCTTTAGTATTTTGAAACATCGGAGAAATTAAACGCTCACAATTATCATTCTTAGACAAACGGCTCATGAACTTACTTCAGTAGCTCAAATTGTAGATTAAATCGTTTTCTACACATAAAGAACGACGTAAATTACATTAGGTATAGATTAGGCGTTCATCACTGAGTGAACCATAATAGACATTTCTTGAAACTAAAAAATTTTTTTGAAGCCATTCCCTTTAACTCGTACACGAATTTGTCTGTCTATTTATGTATTTATATATTTCGATTTTACTATTTTCGACACACTCGTAGACCCACTTTTCGTCATCACAGCAAGCTGAAATTTGGCACACAGATTCATGTCGCGTGACAATTGAATCTATCAAAATTTTAACTGGAAATTTCCATAGAAAATCCGGAAAATCGGGAAAATTCATTTTAAAATTTGGTACAAATTTGATTAGTGATAAATCCGTTTCAGCAGAGTTTTCCGATTTTTCCGAAAAAGTTTTCCGGAATTTTCCGACTTTTCCGGAAAATTTTCCTGTAAAAAAGTTTGCTAAATTATGCAGGATTAAGTTCCCTATCAACTGGCATCATTACTTTCTCTCCAACAATGGTGAAAACTTGCAGAAAAAATCGAGGAATATTCATGTAAAACGCTTTTCCGGAGTTTTTCCGACCAAGGAAGCGTTTGAGCGTTTTGCAACCTAAGACAAAGTTGTAGAACGAAAGGAGTTGAATAAAGGTGCCTTTGTGGAAAACTCCGTGGAAAACCCGGAAAAGCGGGAAAATCATCGGGCAAATTTTCATCGATATGATTAGTGATAAATGTGTTTCAGGATAAATGCAGAATTTTCCAATTTTTCTGGAAAATTTTCCGAAATTTCCGGAATTTTCCGACTTTTTATAAGCTATGCGGAATCACTTTTTTACCATCCTACTGGCATCAATACTTTCTCTTCAACAGTCAGGAAAACGTGCATGAAAAATCGAGGAAAATTCGTGTAAATTTTTAAAAAAAATTCATTGTAATAGGAAAAGTCTGTGGAAAACATGGAAAATCGGTAAAATTCCTGTTATATGGGATCAAGTTGAAATACAGCTAAAAAGCTCTGTTTAAAACATAATTTGAATTTCAGAAAACCGTTGCAGTACTTCAACGATTTGATACTCGAAAAATGTTTGTTTTCGGATAGGCACCAAACATGGATTTAAAATTGTTTTAAAATATCATCATGCAGCACGTAATAACAATTTAGTTAACGTGAAAAAGGCAGAAAATAAAATAAGTAAAAAACGAGTTTTCAAACAAAACTGGGGCCAAGCCGTATGAAAAAGTAGAAAATAATCTTTTCTTCACACACAGAGGTGGACTCAGATTTTATTCGCTGACAATCACCGATATATTTCAGTATGATCAATCAGAGGTAATAAGTGATTTGATTCACGAAGAGAAAGAATATTCAAGAGAAATGTCCCAATCAAAAAATCTGAGTCCACCTCTGTGTGTGAAGAAAAGATTATTTTCTACTTTTTCATGCGGCTTGGCCTCAGTTTTGTTTGAAAACTCGTTTTTTACTTATTTTTTTGTAATCAAAAGCTCTAGACCTTCATGAAAAACAAAGTGCGTACACTAATTACAGCAAACGAATATACTTTTATACATATTTTGTAAGATACCACCCTGTATTCAACTTGTAATTACCTTTGTAATAGTTATACTTGTTAATCCTGTTATTTCGGTCGAACCAAAGAACAACTGTATACTTCTTCATCTCCCTTCGATATTAACTTGAGACCAGCTGTACATTTGCTGATTATTTTTGTCTGAAAGATTGATTACAAAACAAATGAGGAATAAATTATTTGCCATATTTCGGTTCAGTCGGTGCTCAGTGCAAGAAAATTACTTCACAGCCTGCACAAATAAATTGTAACCTTACGGGAGCTTTAAAGTTTCTGGTCCCTGAAGATCTTTTACAGGCAGGTTATTCTCTTAATATGTGTGAAGAGGTAATAAATCCTAATTGCGATTTTGCCTTTTAAGGTTCTATAAAAAAAAAAAATACTGGTCAGTGAGATGTCTCTCTTCTATACAAATGTAATACGAATACAGTCTAAGTTCTGAGACGAAACGCCCCTAAACTTGCTGTTACGTATTCTTGATCGAACTTTTGTGGATT
>OZ005744.1:190968044-191066992 GCA_963930735.1 Dioctria linearis | reverse complement strand
AAGAACAATTCTTAAATGATTTTCTTACTTTATTTGTTGAAGGAAATGTTTTTTTCAATATTGAAAGACGAACTTTTTATCCATGGAAACAAATTCGTTTGAAAATGTAATAGCTTTTTTTGTGATTCTCCGGCAAGAGCATTTATTAAAGGTTTACGCTTGTGTGTTAGGCGCACTTGATGACAGACCAAAATATAGGCACTCACTAGGAATTCTGACTATATGACGCTTGAGACTAAATTCCACAATTATGGATAACAAAACAAAAAGTACTGGTAAGAAAAAATTACAGAATTTATTAACTAACAATGGACTACCATTGTATAGATTTTCAACAAAATCGGTAACAGTTAAGCTCGCATTTGGTAGAATTTCGGTGAAAACAAATCCCAAAATTGCTGTAGGTAATATTTGCTATTTCCACATTTTATTTCCATTATAAAAAACATTCGAATTCGTGTGTACATAGGCTATTTACTTTATTTTTGTACCGTAATGTCGCTTTTCCAAAAAAATCTACGCACGTACAATTTATTATGTTAAGACTTTACTTAAAAAAGAAAAACGCCTAACACCATAAGTAAGACAACAAAGATTTTCTCACCTGTGATTCAGAAAATTTTCTTTGCTAAAGCTGAAAAGTCCTTTTTACCACCCTCCACACCCAACCTAATTAATTTTCCGTAGATATTCAAAAATTATTTCAAAAATCAACAGAATACGATGCAAAGCCAAAAACTTACCTTTTGTTGAATATTTACATTTCGTCCATCAACTTGGAAATTTTCGTGAATATTTTCACTCTTGCCTACGCTCCGAATTTATTGACTAAATTATGGAAAAGTTGAAACAACCCCAAAATCAATTACTTTAGCTGTAGGGAACGTGATCAGAATCTGACGGCCGAAGCTAATGTAGTGCAAAAATTAATATTTATGACCCTCCATACTTCTTCACGTTTTCTTTTAAGGGAATCTTCAATGAACGGGAGCGCAATAGAATATTTACGAGTCAAAAGATAAGACGTCTCTCATCAAAATAGGATTTTTTTTTTTATTTTATTTAATAAAAATTCTCTGGAAATGTGGAGTCATTAAAAATTAAAGTGAAATACTGTTGCGTTTTTTTTTTTTTTTTTTTATTATTGAGCCAAGCTCAGGGGATACCCTATCATGCAAAGCACAGCATGACAGGAAGGAGATAGGGTAAGGATTACGGGATATGAGGAGAGTGGCGGAGGTGCCGATGTATGTCGCCCTTAAAGTTCCGCAGATTGTATGCCGGGGGAAAAACAAAAGATGGTAAGCTGTTCCACATTCGCACTGTTCGGGATAAAAAAGCATCACGGAATTTTACTGTACGGCCGAAAGTAATTTGAAGGGTTAAAGGATGTGCGCGGTTTGCAGAGCGAGTATTGCGTGCAGGAATCATTCTACAAGGGATTAAACTACATATTTCATCAGAACAATGACCATGCATATAGCGATAAAGGAGCGAAAGGCATCCAACATTGCGGCGGTGCTCGAGTGAGTCGATATGACAAGTTATTGCCAAATCGCCAATGAGCTTGAAGGCTCTCTTTTGGACAATATCTAATGAAGCTAAGGCTGTGCGACCAGCCCCGGTCCATATATGGGAGTTGTATTCCATTCTAGGTCTAATATAGGACTTGTAGAGGAGCGCTAGATTTGACGGGCTGAAATATTTCTTACACCTTTTCAGAAATCCAAGACATTTCGATGCTTCTTTGGCAACAGAGAAGATGTGATCTGTCCAGTTTAACTTACTGGAAATATTAATGCCAAGAATGCTTAGTGACGGTGAATCAGAAATTAATGCTCCATCAAAAGAAACGGGTGTGGTTAAGTTATGATCTTATTTTAATGAGATGAGACAGCTTTGAGTCTTAGATGCATTGAATTCGACGCGATTCGCATTGCCCCAAGCGAGGATACTGTTAAGATCGTTATTCAATGATCTAGTCATGCAATCTCGTTTAACACGTGCGGCATTCCCCCTGGATTCAGCAAGAGTGTCAAAGGAGTAAGCGAAATCAAGAGTACTGTCATCTGCGAAACTATGGATGGGATTGAAAGTAAGGGAAAGCAGATCATTAATGAAAATTAAAAAGAGAGTTGGAGAGATAACAGAGCCTTGAGGTACACCGGCATTTATGGGATGCGGTTCAGATGTAACGCCATCTAATACAACACGTATTTGGCGACTAGATAGCAAACTTTCAATCCATAATAGAAGAGGAGGGGAGAGACCAAGTGCTTTGAGTTTGGCTAAAAGGGCTGGATGCCAGACTCTATCAAAGGCTTTTGAAATATCTAGGGCAACGATTTTAGACTCACCAAAATTGTGAAGACTACGGTTCCAACGTTCCGTAAGGAAGGTCAGCAAGTCTCGGAAGCCATATTGGCGAGCGTTGATGAGATGGTTAGTTTCTAGATACTTCATTAATTTTGAGTTAATGATAGATTCAAAAACCTTTGAAAGAATCGAAGTGATCGCAATTGGTCGATAATTTGAGGGATCGCTACCCTCTCCTTTCTTGGGAATAGGCTGAACGTGAGCTAGTTTCCAAGCAGTTGGAAATTTTCCTGTCGAATAAGACAAGTAGTATAGTTTGCGCAGAGGTTTAGCCAAGGATGAGGCACATCTTTTAATTAACAGGGGCGAAAAACCATCAGGACCTGCGGCTTTGGAGACGTTGATCCCCTTAAGGACCCTGAACACATCCCTCGTACGAACGTGTATTGGCTCTTGTACAAATTCACACGGGCGATGTAAAACAGGTGTTTGTGAAGTGGGTGGAAGACAAGAATTTGATGCGAATCTAGCAGCCAAAATAATAGCTTTATCCAGGGAGTCAACAATCACTTCTCCGTTATTAAGTTGTGAAGGTATAGAGGAACTGGTGAAGTTTTTCCTGATGGTTTTGACCAGGGACGAGAAACCTTTGCAACCTTTGCGGCTTGTCAAGATTCATTGTCTTATATTCTGGTCAAAAAGAAATTTTTCTCTCTGGATAATGGACTTGCAGGTGTTCCGTGCAGTCATGTAGACTTGTTTCATTTCCGGACATGGATGCAATTGATAGGCGCGAAAAGCAGACTCTTTCGCTTTTATAGCTTGTTTGCACTTATCGTTATTGTTGAGATCTGCTGTAAGAATACGGAATGTATTCATGCATGCCAAGATTTAGTATGTTTCTTTCAAATGAATCCGGAATTTCTGACTGTGCAAAGTTCGTGGGAGAAAAACAAAGTTTGTCGCGTTAAAAAAGGCGGAATATGCATATACCTATATCTGAGAAATAGAAGAGATTCGAATCGTCGTAACTATCATTTCTACTTATTTCCGCAATTAAATGCGCCACCGGAACTTTGTACAAATCTCAGTTTGACTTCACTTTTCACGGAAGAACCTTATTGCTAAGATTTCACTCAATGAATTCGACTTGATACAGAACGAAATCGCAGACATAGGCTGGTACTCTTCGACTCTCTGTCAAATTACAATATCACATCATCACTTAGAAGGATCCGCACGGGTGAGTATAAACAAACTCGTAAAGAGAAACTTTACGAGAATGTAATCATGTATTACTTCACTCAATTAACATGGAAGTCGCATTTAATTGTTAATGGCAAATAAAATTGGAATTAGTGAATTAGGTTGTTAGTTTGTGTCGATTTTGTCAATTATCATTTCCCAAGCGGTTGGTGACCAGAATATCTTAAACACAAAATTAATTTAAGGAAAGCTATGTTAAGTTGTTGTCATCTTTAATACGATGTCATTCACGTCAATCCACTAACTCCTATTAATTCGGCTTCCGGTCTTTAATCTATTCTCTAACGAGCATTAAAGATGATGTTCTTTTCCCACAGGATATGGTTTACTTAGGATAGATTAGTTAGGCGGGTGCTACTGAAGATATCCAGCAAGTCCATTGTTTCTATAGTCGTCATGGGACACCCTTTGAAATCGGCCTAGATCTATCCAGCTTCCCTAAGAAATCTCAGGACCCGTTATAACTTCTACTGTAGTTTCCTGGTATTAGTTCTACTACTATCCGGTAGGTTTCTCTGTTGACGTACTGCAGAAATACCTTTTGATAGTGAAAAACAATATCTGCCTTTCTAATTGGAGTCACCCAAGGTTCTATTCTATGTCCGCTGTTATTTAGCCTTTATCTTACTGACGTACTGTTTGTTATACGATATATTATTATTCTTTATATTCTGATGACGTACTGATTTTTAAAAGCTGTCATTGGCTTGTCTGAAGATTGAATTTTCAGAGTCAATACTGATCTTAAATAGATACGATGAATGGCCAAAATAAAACGACTATGCATTGATTACTAAAAAGTCTAATTATATGCTACTAAATCGGAAAGGTTTGGATCCTTTAAAATTTCCGTTTATTGTTCTTGGAATTACCGCGCTACCCCACTTAGTGCGTGTAAGGAATTTTGATATAATACTAAACTCTCGGATGAGCAGATGTGATTGGCAAAAGCATGTATAAATGGACTTCGTCGTTTTTTACTCTCAGCACATTTTTTAATTTCTGGAAGTGTGACAATTAAAATCATCAGAGCACTTTCAGTACCCTTTTCTACTTATGGAAACTTAATCTTTATTGCCGTAAATTCTACCTGTTTTTTTTTAATATATTTTGTTATGAAGCAAGAGCATGGTGCATGGTTCTCACGAATTACAAGTCTCGGGTTTCATGTGCACATTTTAAAAGATACCCGTGCCACATAAATTTTACTAATTCAGTACCGAATAAACAAAAATCATAATTTATCGCTCTATGTTGCACACAAATCGCTGAGTCAAGTGTTCACTCATGTTACCAAAGTGTACACAATTCATTTCATAAATGCGAACCATATGAGCTCTAATTTCGAAGTTGCAAGAAAGCATTATCGCTGAGTCAGGTACTAATGTGTGTGAAAGAACCATACTCCATGCTCTGAAACTGATAACCGGCGAGTTGACTTCGGGTTGCCGCCGCGTAGAGTTTACAAGTTACTTTTGTATTACTATTAATTCGTATTTTTCTTAAAAATAAAGTGATTGAATAAAATAGTTTGTGTTGAAAAAGAAGAGTTACATTTCAATTCAGTTTCCTAAATTTCCACCTGTCCCGGAGTTAATCCCTTTTACCTACGTGTAGGTAATCGTAACAAACTGGTGGCAGCGGTGCGATCCATGTCGCAAGAATAGCGCGCGGATCTACCAATTACGTAACTAATTCATTACTAATCAGCGGCGGCAGAAATAACAAAAAAAAAATCTAAATCTAAAAGTGTCTAAATCTTGCTTGTGTGCAATCTGAATTTATCAGAACTCGAATCAAGGAAAATTGAGGAATTATTACACAAAATCCCAGTACAACAGCAGTACCTACCTACATACATATGTTAACTAGCGTTATCAAGCGTAATGGAAATAATGGAATGCAGAAGGATATTAGCGTGAGTGGTGTCTAGCTCTGGACCAAAATCAATATTTCTTTTTGATTTCAATTTGTATGTACTTTCATCTAAATTCTCTGAACCAAAATCAATATTTTTTTGCTTTCTATTTGTATGTACTTTCATCTAAAGTACCTAATTACATGATATGGCACTAATTTTAAAACAGAATATCAAAAGGTCTTTTATATAATAAATAAATAGTTTTGTGAGATTTATATACTTATATCAATATTTGAAAAGAAATTTCTACTTTTAATGAGTATTAATAGTCTTGCGGACAGCACGTAAATAGTAAACACAAAAAAAAAAAAATCTTTTGTCTTCTTATCTCTTTTGTTTAGAAATAAATATATAATTAAAATATCTAAAGTATCACATAGATCTTTTGTCAAGATTCTATATTATGTATATTCACAAACAGGTATGTGCTATTTTAACATTTTTTTTTAACTGTGAAAGTGATATTTCTGTTATCGTTGCAATTTGTCTTCGTTATGAAATTAACTTTTTATTCGTTAGTTTTTCTTCTTTTTATTAATTGTTGATGTTCGACGCCTAACACACACACACACACACACACACAAACCAGTGCAATAGTTTTTATGTATCAAACAAAATTCAAAAAAAAAAAAATCATTTTTTTAAGTAAATTATGTCCCACTTTGCAATGAAATATGTACGTGCGTAGTTCAACGCAGAAATGAGGTTTTATTTCATATATCCGTTTTCAATGCATCGCCTGTGATAGTAGGTTCTCGTGTTAAAAGTGTAAAATTAATGCTTCAGTAACCGTAATTGATTCCTATTGAAAGTTGTATATTGACTTTTGCCATATTAGTTATACTACTCCTTGAATTCTGTACTACATAATATGTACATTGGTATACACATACGGAATACTGTCAGGTTGTGTTCGTTCAATGGCTCAAATGTGATTACAAAATTTAGTAGTGCGTATTTTAGTCTTCGTCGATGAATAGTTGTTCTCGTAAATGTAAAATCATAAATAGTATACTCGTGCCTTAACAAAACCTCTCTGGTACAAGTTCTCCATAAAGGGTGAATAAAAAGCACATGTCGATCTCGGTAAACCTTTCTTTAAGGAACGGGAAGAAAATTAAAAAAACCAGCGAATCTGAAGAAGCTGAACTCAACGATTCCGATAGTTTTGTTTCCGGTCGTGAAGACGAGCCTAGTGAAACCGAGAAAAGTGCGGACTCCTCATCTTCTTTCCAAGAGTCGGACATTTTATCAAAAATGACGATTCCAAACAGTACTTTTAATATATCTCACGCTATTAAGCTTATTCCAGAGTTCGATGGGGACGCCACAACTCTCACTAGATTTCTCCAAATAGCTAAAATACATTATACCAAAGCCTCCACTAATGCGGATAAAACCGAGTTCGTAGATTTAATTAAATCAAAGCTCACGGGAAAAGCGTATAATGCTATTCTGAGATACAATGATTATGATAATTGGGGTGACTTGGAAGCTGCAATTAACAAAAATTTTACTAAGTTCAGGTCAGCACAAGTTATTCAAGCGGAACTTTTTACGATCAAACAGGCATCTCGTGAAACAGTTTCAGATTACGCGGGTAAGGTAGAAAGGTTGCTTGATGAACTAAATATATCAAGTACACAAGGTGAGTCTTCCGAAGGCTCCAAAGCCATAAGAAAGCTTAACGAAAAGACAGCAATAAACAATTTCAAAAGGGGACTTAAGCCACCTCTGAAACTAATCGTTAAATCTACAAAACACGAATCTATCACTTCAGCAATTGAATATGCCTTGGAAGAGGAAAATATTGCTGAAAGTGAAAACATCAAAACAGAAATGCCAAGGTGCAATTACTGCAAGATTCCTGGACATAGTACAAATGAGTGCAGGAAACTGAAAAGCCAAACCACCTCATCTTTCCTTAATAAAGAAAATCGTCCAATGTTTCCTAAATTTCCAAATCAACGCATCAATACTGTTCAGAGTGAGCAACGGTGTAGGTATTGCAAAAATCTGGGCCACTCTATACAAAATTGCAAGAAAAGACAATACAACAACTCACGGAACAACTCTCCAAATATCGTTTCGCCAAACTCTTATAGCAATAACTCTTCTCGAACAAATTCAAATAATGTGCAAATGCAAATGCAAACAAGATCAAACGAGAGACTCATACGAGGTACAAATCAGGGAAACGCCAATATGCCTGGCACCAGCGGCACGGTTGTCCAGGTTCGCGAATTGAATTAGAGTGTCGACGTGAAAACTACTTTGCCAATCCAATCGAAACCAATTCAAGAAACAGTTTTAACCGTAAATTCGAAACTACTAAATCTACAACATTTAACGTTAACGCAAAACCTAGTCCAATTCTAAATCTTGACACTCGTACAACCTTTCAGAGTGAAATTGTTCTGAACATTTTAAATTGTGCTTCTCCAAAAAACTCTTTCCTTCTGGATACGGGAGCGTCCATAAGTTTAATAAAAATTAGTGCACTTAAACCAGACGTAGACGTGTACACTGACTGGGCTGTTCCACTTAGAGGGATTTCTACCCAGTCCATTAACACAAAAGGTATCTGCCATTTGCACATCCAACTAACTGAAAGGATCTCATTGAAGCATCCTTTCCATGTAGTCCCTAAAAATTTCCCTATAAACGGAGACGGTATTATAGGAGAAGATTTCTTCTCAAGAACGAATTCTGTTCTTAGTTACAAAACTCAAACTCTGATATTGAACATTAAAGACGAAGAGGTAGAGCTTCCTTTCAAATATTTAAAAAAAAATATTTCAATACCTGGCAGGACCGAAACGGTACTGCGATTTGGGCCTATAGTTGACAATGAGGAGATAGTATGTTTTCCTACAGAAATAGCACCTCAGGTATATACCTCCGGATGTATTGCTAAACCAAAGAATGGATACATTGCGGTAGCCGTAATAAACGCAACTGAGAATAACGTAGAAATCAGTAACGATGTCGATTTAGAATATGAAAAACTCCACTGCTACGAAGTGTATAGCCTCACTGGTGTCCATACCTACAATAAAATAGAAGAGCGACTTTCGAAACTTGCTTCTGTTTTAGATCTACAACACCTGAACGTAGAAGAAAAACAATCGATCGAGAATATCTGCCGAGAATTCAACGAAATTTTCTTTCTGGAGGGTGATAAACTGACTTTTACCCCTACCATTTCCCATACCATTCCCACGGTGTCGAATCAAAGTCCTGTAAACGTGAGACCATATCGTTTACCCGAGATTCATAAGAGTGAAATTAGGAATCAAGTAAATGAAATGTTGGAGGACGGAATTGTACGACATAGTACCAGCCCATGGAATGCTCCTTTATTGGTCGTTCCCAAAAAACCAGATTCTCAGGGAAACCAGAAATGGCGAGTCGTAGTAGACTTTCGCAAACTCAATGATTTAACTTTGGCTGATGCACACCCTCTTCCTAACATCGAGGAAATACTCAATCAGCTAGGAGATTCAAAATATTTTAGTACATTAGATCTGGCAAATGGCTACCACCAGATCCAAGTAGCAGAAGCTGACAAACAAAAGACAGCATTCAGTACGCCACATGGGCATTTCGAATTTAATCGCATGCCTTTTGGCTTACGAAATGCCCCACCTACATTTCAGCGATTAATGAATAAAGTACTAACAGGGCTACAGGGTATACGTTGTTTCGTCTATTTGGACGACGTGGTCATATATGGCAGGGATTTAGATGACCACAACCGAAAACTGCGAGAAGTACTCGAATGTTTAAGGCGGCATAATCTCAAACTTCAGCCCAATAAGTGTAAATTCCTTAGCAAAGAAGTTAGTTACTTGGGGCATATTATAACTGACCAAGGAATAAAACCCGACCCGCAAAAGATCTCAGCTGTCGAAGCTATAAATCCACCAAAGAATACTAAACAGTTAAAATCTTATTTGGGACTCGTGGGATATTACAGGAAGTTTATTCCCAAATTTTCAAAAATTGCTAACCCCTTAAATAATCTGCTAAAGAAAGATGTTCCCTTCAATTGGGACGCTCATTGCGATGAGTCTTTTGGATTGTTAAAAAAAGCAATTATCCAAGCCCCTGTTCTACAATATCCTAACTTTGAAAAGCATTTCTTCATTACTACAGACGCCAGCAATGCAGCCATAGGCGCGGTGCTTTCGCAACGAACAGATTCTGATGGTACGGATTTACCTATTGCATTTGCAAGTAGGGTCCTGAACAAGGCCGAAAAGAATTATTCAACGATAGAAAAGGAAGCGCTCGCGGTTGTATGGGCGACCAAACATTTCAGACCATACGTATACGGCAGAAAGTTTACTGTGGTAACGGATCATAGGCCACTGGTTTGGATTTTTAACTTAAAAGATCCTTCCTCCAGGATTATGCGTTGGAGAATCAAGCTCGAGGAATATGATTTCAAAGTTGTTCATAAATCGGGTCACTTAAATACAAATGCCGATGCTCTATCTCGATTAAATATAGAAGATATTAATGTCGTTACTAGATCCCAAACAAAAACTGACTCGGAAGTTAATTTAAACAATAATAATAATGCAAGTAAAGAGAACACCGCCAGCTCGACGTCGAAGGTGAATAGAGCAGAAATTCCAGTTCAAGACCTGAAAGAACATACAGATGGCACCCTAAATGGCAGCAACGAGGCTACCTTTACTTCAAACGAAACTCGTAATAATCACAGATTTACATCAAGCCCAATAATTTTAAACAACGAAGAAGAAATTAAGCGAGTTCTTCGTGAATATCATTTTTCCCCAACTGGTGGACACCAGGGAATAGCTCGAACCATAAAGCGAATTAGGCAGAAATACCATTGGAAAAATATGTACAAAGATATAAAAACTTTTATATCCTCTTGTGAGACATGTCAGAAAAGTAAGGTGACCCATAAAATAAAAATCCCAATGAAGATCACTACTACATCTAAAAAACCGTTTGAACGTGTATCCTTGGATGTCGTGGGACCGTTACCAGTATCGGAAAGTGGGAATAAGTATATCCTCACTTTTCAAGACGATCTGACGAAGTTCATACAGGCAATCCCTATTCCTAACCAGGAAGCGGAGACGATTGCAGACGTCTATGTTCGGAAGATAATATGTCTTTTCGGTACCCCACAGTGTTTATTGACGGATCAGGGAACCAACTTTCTTAGTGACTTATTTAAGAAAACTTGTAAGTTACTAAAGATACGAAAAATGCAAACGACGGCTTATCACCCGCAGTCCAATGGATCGCTTGAAAGATGTCATCGCACTTTAGGTGACTATCTCAGAAGTTATGCAACAAAAGATCCCAATAATTGGGATACGTGGATAGATTTTGCTATGTTCTGCTATAATACTACTCCAAATTCTGCAACTAATTACTCTCCTTATGAAATTTTATTCGGGGTGAAACCGGAAATTCCATCTTCTGTAGCTAAGGCGGTGGAACCAGTCTATAACTACGATGACTTTGTCATAGAACTAAAGGCCAGACTTCAGAACAGCTACGCACTAGCCCGTGAGAATCAAATCAAAGCAAAAGAACGCTCAAAAATGTACTATGATCGTGGTGTTAAAGGAAACATTTTTACAGCAGGAGACAAAGTATTGCTGGAACAGAAAATAAAGAAGAACAGAAAACTCTCAATGCTATATGAAGGCCCATACGAAGTTATAGAGACTCCATCTCCGGAAACATCATTGATACAGATTGGAAGAAAAACCAAACTTGTACATAACAACCTGCTCAAAATTTTCATTTCCTGAGATATAAATTATACAATGTGAGCAATTCACCTAAAGACTTCCTTTATCTAACTATCTCTAACCGAACTTTTAACCTTTCCACCTCAAAGCAAAATTATCATCTACAAGCATTACATTCCTTACAGGATCATTCTGGTATTGTCTTTCTACGAAGCCCATGGTCGAATTACCGAACCAAAACATGTGAACACACCTATCAGTAACTCCAGTGGAATTTTTTTTGAGGAAACAGGGACACTTGGGAAATCGACATCATTCTGGAACTTGGTTGTATATTTCGACTTAACCAAATATGAAGAAGAAGAGGACCAACTTCGATGGCAATATGCTGAACTCTCCAAGTTCTGTGATGAACTCAGATCGTTCGTGATGGATCCTTGTAAATTCACTCTCAAGGTAATAAACGCAACGTTCAACGAGGTTGTGGAAAATAATAATATCCTCCGACAAGTATTCTACCCCAAACAAGAACGCAGGAAACCAAGAGGCATCATCAATGGAATAGGTAGATTGTCGAAATTCCTCTTCGGAACAATGGATGACGAAGATTCGAATAGAATCGAGAGTATGGTAAGTACACTCAAGGAGAACCAAAAAATATTACACCACTCTGTGGTATCGCAAACCTCGATCATATTAAACGTAATCGAAACCTTAAATAAGTCCGAAATAGTGTTAAATCAACGTTTTCAAGAGATCGAAACAGTTCTACACACCTTAACAGAGAATTTCAATAACCGAACTAGGGCGATGCAAACTTTACATTTCTTCGACGAATTGGCAAACATTATGACACTCTCCCTAGGAAGATTTCTCTCAAAACAGGAAGAATTAAGTGGTATAATTCATGAAGCTAAATTGGGAAAAATGGATAAGCACCTGTCGAGTTCGCAAAGCTTTGTTCAAGTACTTAAGGAAATACAACTTGAGCTACAACATGACTTAAAATTGCCAGTAAAACCATCTGTTGAAAATTTGCCAGAAATAGAGAAAATTTCTCGAGTAATTCCATTATATACTTCTAATTCTTTAGTACTTAATATAGAAATTCCCCTAATCGGTGACCTTTTTAAATTGTATAAACTAACCAGCATTCCTGCAACCTATATGAACCACTTGTACTATTTCATTAGACCAGAGTCTGACTTTGTAGGCATCAACGAAAAATTAAGACAATACATATTTTTGAAACAAAATGAATTCGACAGATGCCAAAATGTGAATCATAATTTTTATATTTGTAACGAAAACTACCTGACATATAATGAAAATAACCAAAATTGCATAATACGATTGAACCTAGGCTACAAAGAAGTAGACACCTGCGAAGTTAGAATCTTTAAAGCCACTCAGGAAAAATGGTATGCGTTAATTAAAGCCAATACATGGTTGTATGTACTTCCGGAACAAAGTAACGTTAGGATAATTTGTAATGACACTGCATATTCTATAAAAATTTCGAAGAGTGGTATTTTGGAACTGTTTCCAGGATGTAGAGCATCAACAAAGTATATTAACCTTGAAACCAAAAAGGAAGTTAATGAATCAAATTTAATAATAGAATACTTTGATAGTATTATTGCAAACGATATCAGAAATATTACAGTAAATTATAACAAAACCTCATTTAACGCTCTTGTGAGAGCTCACATAGATAGCTCTGATTTCGAAAAGATGAGCATAAGTCTAAAAAAATTAAGGGACGAAACCAAGCTGCATAACGAAAATTCCACCCCTCAAATATCAAATAACATTTTTACCACTATTATAATTTTACTTTCCATAGTCGTATCTTTCCCCATTATGTATTTACTTTATAAGAGATATATTAAATGTAAAATTAACGTCAATACTGAAAATTCATAAAAAAAAAAAAAAAAAATAAAAAAAAATAAAACACAAAAATAAAAAAAAAAAAACCAAATCTTTTCCTAATTTTATTCAATAATAATGTTCTGGATGTAGTACATATCCTTACATTTTTGGATGTTAATATTAATACGGTGTTAAAACAAAGAAAAAAAATATATTTTGTAGAAGTAGTTTCTTTTTCTTTAGAGAAGTAATTATATATATATATAAATAAAACACAAAAAAAAAATTGTAGACATAGCCTAAAAGTTTTTTTTTATCTTTGTAAAGGGGGAGGAATGTTATGAAGCAAGAGCATGGTGCATGGTTCTCACGAATTACAAGTCTCGGGTTTCATGTGCACATTTTAAAAGATACCCGTGCCACATAAATTTTACTAATTCAGTACCGAATAAACAAAAATCATAATTTATCGCTCTATGTTGCACACAAATCGCTGAGTCAAGTGTTCACTCATGTTACCAAAGTGTACACAATTCATTTCATAAATGCGAACCATATGAGCTCTAATTTCGAAGTTGCAAGAAAGCATTATCGCTGAGTCAGGTACTAATGTGTGTGAAAGAACCATACTCCATGCTCTGAAACTGATAACCGGCGAGTTGACTTCGGGTTGCCGCCGCGTAGAGTTTACAAGTTACTTTTGTATTACTATTAATTCGTATTTTTCTTAAAAATAAAGTGATTGAATAAAATAGTTTGTGTTGAAAAAGAAGAGTTACATTTCAATTCAGTTTCCTAAATTTCCACCTGTCCCGGAGTTAATCCCTTTTACCTACGTGTAGGTAATCGTAACAATTTATTTATGGTTATTGTACAGAAGAGTATACGTCTTTTCTTGTAGTTACGTTAAATAAAGCGGTGTTAGAAAAGTAATAACTTGAAATAAGAATTAGAAATGTAAAGGTAGTTGAAGCTAATTCTTATTAATTAAAAAAATAAGTTAAATTTAATTCAATGTTGTGCAGCTAATAGGCTTAACGCACTGATTGACTTTAGGGTGTTTTTTTTTAAATAATAATAACTTAATATTAGTTTAATTAAATTTAATGAATATTCAATTTACAAGACAGCAAGAGAATTTGAAAGACACGAGCGTTCTATGAGTAAAAGGGAAGCTGATTATCTAGCTACACTCCGCCAACAGTCAAGAAGCTTCAAAATATGCTAAAACATAAATAAGAGGCTCATGATATAATTTCCCGTGTGTAGTTTGATGATAAGTACGGGTACTTGCACTGCACATGAGCATGAAAAACTGCATTGACAGCTAATTAACTAAAATTTGAAATACAACTTATGTTTGCAAATGCAAAAAGAAATTAATATAAATGCTAAATGAATGCTGCTTAGGCTGTCTGCAGTATTAGGGAATTGGCTTTATAACTGCATAAATGAGCTGTTTGAACAAGATAAAAACCTTCCATGCAGGACTTATGAAGTCATCGAAACAATATGTTCCTGTTAAGTTGTAACGTTGTAATTTGAAATAATTCTCGTAAGTGCTCTGGTTTGTTTGAGCTAAGTAGAGAATATAAGAAAACCAAATTACGCCTTTTCAAATACTTAGCCAAGGATAATTCGAGAAAGGCGAAACATGGTCAAATCTCCGTAGCCCAAAAACACACAGAATACAGTCATCTAATGCCTTTGTGAGTTTTGTGGCAAAAACGCTATCCAACTTGGGAAACACATTTCTATCATAGGTGAAGTGGGCAAGATTAATGCTTTAATTAATCTTAAGTGCAAGCTAACAAACAGCATGCATAAACTTTGCTGACTATGGCTTTAATGTAATCACAACATTTCATATGCTGATTCAAGACAACTCCAAGCGTTGTAACTTTACTTGCAATAAACAGTGAAATATTATTTCAAGCCACTACTGGTGGGATTACAATTAAACCGTTATTGTAAAATGTAAAACAATGAATCTTTGCAAGATTTAGTATCACTAGCGTCTTCAAGAAGACCGATCTGCCGGCTTAAATAGAGTTGTACATCATCGACATATGAGTTCCACTTTACATCTGGAACTACATATCGGAAATGATTAATAAATAAGCTGAATAGTATTGGTCCCTGTATTGAACCTTGAGGTACCCCACAAAGCAAAGGCAATGCAGAGGATGAATTATTATTAATCCGTCTCAAGAGCAATGGCAGATTTACGAAAATTAAACAAAAAGCACCAAGTTTCTTGAGAACGATACGATGGTCCACTCTGTCGAAGACTTTCGAGAATTCCATAAGTACCAAAACACTGCGATTGCTCTGTTCCAAAGCCTGACCTCTGAGTTGAGAACAGCTCACCTTCAGAACTGCAGTTTCAAAGCTGTGGAGGCGTCGAAAACCCGATTGACAAGAAAATTACTGACCTCGAAAAATTCGACTACCTGCTTATATAATAGCTTTTCTAAGAATTTGGATATGAAACATCATAGACTTATTGGGCGGAAGTTAGCTGGTGATTCAGGAGAAGAATTGTTTGCAATAGGAAGGACTGTTACCATTTTCCAGGCAACCGAAAAACTGTTCCCGAGAATTAAAGATCGCATTTAATAAATGCATTTGATTCGTATAGAGACTTCAACGTTTTGATCCCATATACATATTATGAGATAAAATAGTTAAGACCATTTGTAATCATAAATAAAAAAAGTTAAAAACTTTCTTATTGAAATTTTCAAAATACGAAAATTCAATATTTTTTTACAGAATGTTTACTGATTCCGGCACGTTCCTGATGAACGACACGTACTGAGGGGCACTTTGACAGCATTCTGAAGTAACTTATTTAGCTCCTATTTTTATTTTTGTCTGTCCATCTGTCTGTTTGTGAAAATTAGTTTATATTTATATCACCAGTGAGGAACAAGCTCATCACTATGAAGAGTCACTTATATTCTTAAAAACCAAGCTGAGAAAATTGGCTGCCAAGAAATGAAATTGGCACGCAGATTGGTATAGCCTGGATTGTAATCCGAGTAATTGTAGTGCAATTGTGACGGGAGATAAACTTTTAATGAAGTTTTGTCCTCAAAAGAGGATAAAATGGAAGAACTTTTTGATTAAACTCTTTTAACACTGCAAGTTATGCAAGTGTATGTTGGAGGTACCTATCCACTATGCAAAATACCGAGAGAATTAATCAACTCCTTTCATAGGTAGGAGTGTAGTAAATGTAGACAGAATTAAGTTTTGTGGAACAAGCATATTCGAACAATTAAAATTGCACCTAACAAAAAACAAATCAAATGTGTTTCATTTGACCTTGGTATTTAGAAACGATATGTCCATCAATTATGGGGGTAGAATAGAAGTTAATGGTTTTCTGCTATCTAAGTGCTATCGACGGGAAAATTAATTATACGTTCACACGCAAGCGGGTCTTTTCATTTTTTCACACCTTTATCAGAAACTTCTCACATTGTCAACTTAAATGGAAAGGTGTAATTAAGGACTGTTCTCGGTGTTAGGTCACATAGCTTCAAATTGATTTCTAGTGTTCCGACGGGCATTAAAAGGACATCCACAGACAAATTAATTTCATGGGAGATATTTATTTGTGCGTAGTTGCATGAGAACCAATTTCGATATGACTTTCAGAGATTTTTTTTTAATGAAGATTTGATAAAGAAGTGATTATTTTAAGTTTTGATTTAAAGGATTTAAAAGAAAATCAGCATGAAGGACAAATATCTTGTCGATTCTTGTGATAATCAATCATAGGTATTTTTTTGTTGTTTTTTTTAATAAAGTCTAACAAATTTGTCTTATAATTTTCGTTGTATATTTGTATGTAAGAGTGAACATAACAATCTTTATGCTCCCTGTTAGTAAATAAAAATAGAATAAAATATAATTTGTGATTGTCAGAATAATTTTGGCGCTGACTGTAAATAAAATAAAAAAATTCAAATTTGACGTTTAAAGGAAAACACTTTGAAGAAAAAAAACTTTGAACACAGGTACACACTACTGTACACAATTTTAGAAAATACACATCAAGGCTTTTTGGAATGTATTTGTTTTTAAAAATATAGAATTGTGTCAAGGATATTTTAGTTTTAAGTGAATCGCCAGACGGCAAACTTATATAATTTAATTTAAAACGCCAGAGGGCAAACAAAAATAAATAGTTTTATTTAAAACGCCAGAGGGCAAACTTATTAAAATATTAATTTTATTGCCAAAAGGCATATTTGTAAATGTCTTAATTCAGACGCCAGAGGGCAAAACTGTTAAAGAATATTTTAAGAGTTTAATGCTACACTTTTAATAAAATATAAAAAGATTTTAAAAAGATTTAAAAGAAAGAATTATAAATTAAAATAAAAAAATAAATTATCATAAAATAAAAATAATTTAATTTCAATTTTATCCTACTATAAATTTAGGATAAATATATATAGATATATATAAATTTATATATTTATATTAATAAAGAACTGTTGAACTGCAGCATATACATTTTGTTGTCTAGATCAATCATCATCTATCATATCATAGATATTAACAGCAACCAGTTCAAATTGGCAACTCCACCACACAATAGTTCAATTAGTGACCCCGACGACACATTTGTATTTAAGCGTCTGTAATCTTCGCAAGGTCGCCAATCTGTTGAATCTCTCTTCGGTACCATATGTAATGGAGAAGAAACTGGTGATGAAGAAGGGCGACATAAACCTAATTTAACCATATGCTCGAATTCTAACTTTGCGATTTTTAATTTTTGTATATCGAGTCTTCTTGGTCTCGGGAAAGGAAGTTGTTCTTTTGTAGAAATGTGATGTACTATATTATGACGTACAGGAGCATCGTAACAAGGTGCTTGAGTTAATGATGGAAATTTTTGTAAAATTATGCCGTATTCATTATCGAAAGCGTAATGACGTGGTGAAGGGGTATTTGAGTTTACCGTAATTCCATTTACAACAATTGACGTGTTTCCATCAATTAATTTTTTATTTTTAATATCAACTAATAAATTGAATTTTTCGAGAAAGTCTGCCCCAATAATGGGTTTATTTACTCCCGCTATAATGAACGGATACGTTAGATCTCGTCTTAATCCGAAATCTACTTTCAACAATTTTGTGCCATATGTATTAATTGTTGAACCGTTTGCTGCTTTTATTTTTGAATTTGCTAAAATAAGCGTTAGGTAATACTGAAAGGTCCGCCCCAGTGTCAATTAAAAATTTGAATTTATTTTCTTTGTCTAAAAGAAAAAGTCTTTTTGAAGTAATATTATTTGACATACTGGACGCTGAGAGAACAATTAGTTTTTTTGATTAGATTTATTAATAAAAGCGCATGGAGAAATGCATTTGGTAGCTTTTTCTCTAAATTTAAAGTGGTACCAACAAAGTTGTTTATTGTTATCAGGTTTTGAATTACTTAGTGAACGACTTCGTGATCTGTAACTGAAATAATTTTTACAAAAATTGTTGTTATGATTATTATTATTCATTGTAAAGTGGCGAAATAAGTTTTCTAAATTTTGTAATTTGTTTTCTAAAATGGTTATTTTATTTAATAATTGTACATTGTTATTTATCGCTGAAAAATTTTGTTGGGGTAATGGTAAATTGAAAGTTTCATTTATTGAGGAAACATATTGTAACTTGGTAACGTTAAATATTTTATCTCCATGTTCCAATAAATCCTCTATATTTTCTTTGCTTGAAGCAACCAATGCTATGTTTATATTTGCAGGAAGTTTTCTCATCCATAGCTTCTTAATTACTTCTGCTCCAAATGTTGCGGAAGTACCAGCAATGGTTTTCATAAACCTCTAAAATTCGGAAGGTCTTTTATCTCCTATTTCTGAGGCACATAGAAGTTGTTCTAGTCTTTTCTCTTCTGAATCGATGAATCTTTTAATTAGGGTTTTTTTAAGATTTTCTTATTTGTCTGTAGTTGGGGGTACTTGAACAATGTCCAAAACGTTCATGATCGTCTCCAGCGGAAGGGCTTGCACTATATGGCCGTATTTCGTCTCAACGGTTCTAATTCCTTTATCTCGGAATTCAGCCTCTACTCTTATAAACCAAGCTTCTGGACATGGTGTCCAAAAAGTCTGTAGCTTGACAGATGTCGCTGCGACTTAACCCTGCTCAATATTTATTTCGTCTCCTGGCATTTTTGGACAAAAGTTTTAGACCACAAAAAATATAGATATATATATATATCTAATGAAAAAGAAAATTTCACTCAATCACTCAATCACACAATCACTCGCGATAATAAAATGAAATATAACTTATTTAATTGGACTGAAAACACTCTGAAACGTATAGCCTTTAAAAACCGATATATCTTGTACCAAACTTGTACTTTTGTATTGTTTAGTATGTTGTAAATGTCATTTTGTGTACAATATTTTTACATAAATTAAAAATATTAAATGTAAAAAGGAAAAGGAAAATATAATAAATTTTAAAATATCCTATCAGATAAGGTTAGAGACTTACTAAATCTAATTTAAATCTAAATTTAAACTTACTATGTTCTTTTCTTGTTTTTTTTTTTGTACTGTAGTTGACATAAATAATATGTTCTTTCTTTTTATTATTATTATTATTAATCTTCTTTCTTCTTTGATGAATTCTTGATTATTTCTTCTGTTTTTCTTATATTCTTTGCTTCTTAACTATTTTCTTTTCTTCTCTTTTCTTCTGTTTAATTATTTTTTTAAAATATTTCTTGAGTTCTTCTTTAAGTTCTTTATTCTTGTCTTGAATTATTCTATAATTCTAGAAAAAGGTTACTTACCACTGGTGGGGGGTATCTCTTAACTAGAATCTTAGAATTGTTGACACGACGGGTTATCTTAATGTTCGGTGTCAAATGGTTGACCTGTTGTTTGGGATCAACGTGCTGGTCAGCGGGTTTTCTTATTTTTCTGGGTTAACGGGTTTTCCAGTTTTCTTTTCGGGGTAACGGGTTGTCCAGTTTTCTCTTCGGGGTCACCAATTGAACTGTTGTGTGGTGGCTGGAGTTGCCAATTTAAACTGGTTGCTGTTAATATCTATGATATGATAGATGATGATTGATCTAGACAACAAAATGTATATTCTGCAGTTCAACAATTCTTTATTAATATAAATATATAAATGTATATATATATCACAACAGTTCACTCCCTTTAAGCGCAACTAGGGATCCCGTCGATCCCTGTCTTACCTCAGCGAGAAGAGTGGTTCGCTAAATTTTAGAAGTGATGGGCACTAAGTAAGTTTTATATGGAAAAAAAACTATTTTAATTCAAAACATTTATCCAAAAAGAGAGAGTTGTTGCGACTAGCGGAATACAACTTGATAATTCACAGCTTAATTGGACTAATATCAACTGAATGAAAATTAATGGAAAATAATAATTGATTCACGTGCTCTTGCAGTACCGCGTGTTAGCTTCTTAATTAACTTGAATTTGTGCTTCGCCATACGTCAATCAGACACAAAATTAATAAAGACAACAATATGTTGATTGCTATAGATAAAAAAAAAACAGATGATTGGCTGTAATTCCGGGACCCGTGCAATTTTTGCTTTTGAATTATCCTCCTCTGGTTTCTTTTCTTTTAGCTTTAGTTATTTCTTTTACAATTTCACTTTTAATATTAACTCCCAGTTTGCCAAATTTGGAATTTTTCTAAACATTATTAAGGTAAAATATAAAAAAAGAAAGCCGAACAAATTTCGGATTCGTAAACTTTTTCCGAACAAATTCTTTTCGAGCAGAATATGTAAATTTTTACAAAACCGCGGGAAGTGCCGAATATTTCACCTCAAATCGACTCGAAAAGAGTTTGTCTATTCTTATGAATTCCTAACGATTTCCCAAAGAAAATTGTCAAGCATCTCATCTGAATTCCAATTGAGATCCTAAGAAATTCACAACAAATTCTCAGAATATATCAAAATATATCAAAGCTGGAACTGGTAAAATCATAAAAAAAATGTTTTGAATAAGCAGTAATATAATGATAATAATATGAAAGATAGATTTGGGTTTTTCGAGCTCAGAAAATAAATAGATTGTAAAGATAAAAACCGGCCAAGTGCGAGTTGGTCTCGCGCAACAAGGGTTCCGTACCATTGTACAAAATTTAACACTATGTATGTACTTTTTATTAATTTTTTTCAAATGAGAGTAGGTGTCATGTGAAAAAAATGCCTACTTATAATAATAATAATGAATGAGAATAAAACAAGTAAAAAAACGCAGAAAAAATCACGTTTCTTGTGTGGGAGGCCACCTTTAATTTTATTTTTATTATTTGTCATTATAGCGGCAATAGAAATACACACTCTGTGAAAATTTCAACTGTCTACCTATTACGGATCATGAGATAGAGCCCGGTGAAAGACAGACAGACAGACATCGGAGCCTTAGTAATAGGGTTCCCGTTTTTACGCTTTGGGTACGGAACTCTAATAACGATAAATATTTATATTTTGTACGTTTTTGTTGAATGGGTATTTTTAATGCACTTGTTTTTGGTTAAATAACATAAAATGACCCATCTCATTCTGGCGTTCTCGATGATGCTGGAAACTTTTTACATCTTATATTTAATCTGCCTCTTATACATTACAAAATACTGCTTTCATGCGCTTTTCTATGTCGTCCATGCTTGCTGATGGATATCAGGTAAGAGCCGCTTGTGGAAGAAAACAGTTATATTAAATGTTTGACAACAATTAGCTGTTATTTTCAAATATCTTTGAAATCGAAGACAATCGATAAATTTGATATTTTAAAATTTTGCGCCAGTCTCTCCCGCGTTAAATGCTTAGCAACTTCGTCTGTCATCAAGGTCTTGAACGATATTTTTGTAAAAGTAGTGAGAGCCGACCCTCCAAGAGTTGAAAAAATGCTTTCTGCAAAATTATAATAATAAAACATTTTCCATTTTTAAGAAAAATTCCATGCGTACCAATGCTTCGGCAGCTTCTAATTCTATTCCACTTATTTTCGAGACTTATGAAGTCTTATTGTGAAACTGTAAACAACGAAGGAAGAATACCACTTAAGTTGAAGGGTGTCTTTTGCGCTGTGTTCAAAGCCTTCATTCACTCCTTCAAATAGAAGCCTTATCTTCCTAGATTCTGAAGAAAGAACGACATTGTGCTCGAAGCACTGGGTTAATTTGAAACAGATGAAGTACGGTATCGCTTATGCGGAGGCTCGTATAGATCTTGAATAGCTTGTTTCACCCGCCAATATTTCAGCTGTTTTGACATGCCCTGTACCACAAAATTATTGACGGAAGTAACAAAAGCACCAATATATTTGTTAATAATAATTCAAGTATACATTTTAGACCTTTTAGACTCTTCAGAAAATCGTCTTCCACTTTCAAATAATTCTAACACAAAATGAGAATGCAACTCTTAGGAAGTGCCTTCAGAATTTAAAAAGAAATTAAAGAAAAATCTGAATTCAGACTTCTCTGAAGACTCTTTCTGAATTTTAATAATTTTTGTACACCATTCCGAAACTTGAAAAAGCTCTGAAAAGTCTGATTTTTTGCGCTCCGGCTCTTTCACACACTTTCAGATTTTGTTCTTATTATTTCGAGTTTCCGAATTTAGCACACCGGGCTGCTACAACTTTTCATACCTACTGAGCAACACCAGAAACTTCTAAGGAAAAGTCCCGTTTTTTTTTTACTCTTAGAGATAACCACGTACATGATTCTAGCCAGTTTCTACTGGTATAATTTGACTGGATAGAATTTAGATCACTTTCAAACTTGTTTTATCATCGATTCGAAAAATCCATTAGAATGTTGTAATCTAGTATTACCACATTTTTGATTTTATTAAGTTCTTATTTGGTTTTCCTTCCTTGTAATTTAAAAAAAAAAAAAAGTAAACGAAAAGGCTTATGGGAACGAAACCGGAACAAGTTACTCGTGGAATGGGTATAGAAATAAAAGACTAGGGTTTTGTGACTGAGTGGCTCACTAGAAAATATCGAGAAAACTTAATTGGTTTTAGCAAATATTGATGACCACCCAGGGCTCACAAGATAATTACAACAGAACAGTAATTTCCTCTTACATTCTACCTTAATTATAAGATTGTTTTAGCAGCTCCAACAGCTGAAATGGCAATAACCAAGATGGAATAGCGGTGAACGATTTATTAGCCCAGAAAAATTTAGAGATTTTGGCTATTAGTACTACTACGCACAAAAGAGGGACCTCCAACTAACATCGGTTATTTACACTAAGTAATAGCACTCTGCGACCAGAATTTATTTATTGTACACTCACCTAATTTGGTTGGAGTAAATCTAGTTAACAAAAAGTATAGTTGATAAACTATATGTATTAATTTCAGAAAAAGATTTTTCAAAATAAGAACTGTGCTGTAGCTCTTTCAATCTGTACTAATTCTTGAAGAACGAGTAGCAAATTTTATGAATCTGTGAAAATTAGAAGATCTTAAAGGACAAAAATTATACTTAAATGTAAATAAATAAAATAAAAAGATTACTCTTTTTGACTTTTTACCGGGTTAAACTTAATTTTGTTCAAGAAAGAACTTTTTAGGATTCTCCGGTATATAGCAAAAGCTTCTTTAAAAAAAAAAAAAAAAAAATTTACATTTTTTTAATAAATAAAAAAATTGTTTTTTCTATTTTTCTCAAACTTTTCATTTCTTTCTTCTTTTTTCATTTTTCCATTTGTTTTTCAAATCACCCAATTTCGCTATTTGGGACCGATGAGTCAAACCAAGACTTGAAACTTGTCACCGAAAATTAATGAGTTGAGTGATGAAATAACAAATTAGAACGTTTTTAGCTTTTGCTATATACCGGAGAATCCTAAAAAATTCTTCCTTGAACAAAATTAAATGTAAAGTAGTTCATTGTAAAAAAAATAGGAGAAAGAAAACCGAGAACTTTTGAGAGAGAGAGGGAGAAAGAGAGATAGAGAGAGAGAGAGAGAGGAGAGAGAGAGAGAGAGAGAGAGAGAGAAAAGGAGAACGAGAGATAGTGAGAGAGGCGGCTGAGAAGTATGCAACCATACTTTTTTTGCAGTTGATTCAAATAGCACACAATAACGGAGTTTTCCATAGATATAATAAAAATATTTACTGGAGTGGTACAGCTTAGGAACCAATGTCCACGGACAGATTTTATTCGAAAATGCTTGGTTCATTCTGAAAAAAAAGTATCAGAAGCGAGTTGGGCTTGCGCAATCAGACTTCCTTACCAGAGCTTTATCAAAAAATTCAATAATATTCAAAGATGCAGACGCAAGAGTGATCTTATTAGAAATTGACACACAAACAATATTTTTGTCAGCAATAATGAGACTGACGAAGAAATTCCGGCAAATTTCTTGTTATCTATGCCTGCTAACACTGATAATATCAAAATTTTAGATTTAAAAAGCTAGAAGATCGGGGAGAACGGTATTTGATCGCACATTTTGTATACCATTTGGTATAACCAAGTCCAAAACAATGTTGACAATTTTTTTTCAGAATCCTTGAAAGTATCCCATTCAAACGCCACTAGATACAAAAAATAATTTTTTTTTAGGAGCCAGACCCACTCCTATTAAGACTAAAAAAAAATCTTTTGACTGGCGATATACTGGTATATGTGTGTCATGAAGACCTTACATTCCGCCTAATTTCAAAATCGTCGTTTTCGAGAAACACATATGTGACTGACAGACGGGCGGACGCAGGATCAAATTTGTAATGGTTTTTCTTTATCATACTCACATTATAAAAGCTTGCTATGGTCAAAATGGGAATATTAAGTAGCATTGACACAGTTGAAAATTATTTAGTCTTCCGGTAATAAGTAATATTGTTATAATGGAACAGAACACAGAAATTTTAATACCTGTATATTGCCTCTAGGAAATTATCGTGATTTTGGATTGGTTGAGAAGGAAATATTTATAACAAAAACCGAATTATTTTCATATGGCTGAATACTACTTATTATAAAAATATCTCAGTGTTGTAAGATAAAAACCATTTAAAGTACCCCGAGTATCACAAGAAAAAATTTTTTCAACAAAATCCCTAAGAAATCAATTAGAAAATAGAAAGAAAAATATATGAACACAGTCCACTGTCGTCTTAATTACCAACACAATTGATTGGAAAAGGAGTAACCTTGTAAAATTTGTCAGACCTTATAATTATATCAATAAAAATATGAGGCCACTACCTCGGTAACTGCAAACCATAAATTTAGCGTGTGTATGAAAACCAATTTCATGATGACAAAATCCTTTTTCTGGTAAAGGCTTAATGTCTGGAAGAGCTCTTAGAGGAGGAGAAGAATAGCATTTTCCAATGAAAAGTTTTTTCTGGAGGTGGTAAATGGAAAATGAACGGATTAAGGGCGTATAAATTTCATCTTTCAAGCGATAAATTATAATATTTTATTAGTTTTTTAAATTATTCATTTTCATACTATTACGACAATTTTACTATCATAAAGTTTTGAACTATTTTAATTTTGGGTGGGCCAGAATTCTTATTTTTAACGAGGCTCCAGATGAATAATTGCGGTGCTATAGTTGGCTGCACACTTGTATTCACCTGAGTTGTAAGAAATTTAGTTGTGAAAGCTCATTTTTAAGATAAAATATTTTTAATAGAGTCGTTTATTTTTCTATTCAAAAGCTTGCATTCCTTTTTTTTCTTTATTCTGTCGAAGGAAACGATTCTTTTTTGAGTATATCAGTATCCAGCACAATCAGCAAATTGTTATTTTACAATAAAGATTTACATTCTTTTTATAGTATAACTTGAGGAATGCAGCAATTCTATAATCCAAGAAATTAAAACTTAAGTAAAAATTATCTAAAATTAAATCAAAAGGTATTTGAGAAAAATAAAATAAATAAGTAATAATAAGATGAAAAAACTTTAGAATTAAACTTACCATTGAAAAAAAACATTTTTTGAAGGACATCCTCTTTGATTTCTGCAAGCAAATCTAACTTGGCAACCAAATGGCTGGGTAGGTAAGTAAAATACGATTTTTGGGCAATTAATATTCTTATTTCCGTGATATGCATTCAGAGAATATCCCATCCTGATGGGAAAATCATCGTAAAATAATTTTTTTTATACCCTAGATGATATTTCAAGGGAATACTAAGTTTGTCATTCCGTTTGTAACGCCTAGGAATAATGATGGCAGAGCAAAATGGATTCGACACCCATGCATAATATTACACGTAATTTTGATTTTTGAATGTCCGTCCATCCGTACTGATCCGTATTGGTACATTATGTACTAACCTAGCGGGAAAATTCGGGCTGTTCCAAAGGAATTCGGTTCGGAGCGCTCCCAATTTGTTCCGGAGGAAGCGTAGTAGAAGCTTTTTAAGAAAAAATATATCGCGAAGCCTCATGTCTTCTACAATTGCTCCACGTCTATTAAAGGTATTTTGGTATAAAAATGATTCTAATTCTTTTGTATAAACTTAATTACTGTAAGGTTCAGTTATTTTTCTACTTATTCCACAATTCGAGAAACTCTAATCATTTCAAATAAATCGTCTTAAAAAGCTTCGTATTGCCTTACCAAACTACTTTTTCTGATATTCTGAAAAAGTTTCCCTATGCTTCTAATTGCCTCCTCAAGAATCATTTTAGGAGTAGTCCTATGGAAGAACTAATTTAGTGCTGGTTTCGGCGGACAAGAAATAAAAAAAAAGATATGTAACGAGGTAGGAAATTGAACGCAGTTTTTTGAGGGCTAGATTTCCCACTGGGAAGCTAATTAGACAATTTTTCAATTCGCCATATCTTTAGTACCAATTCAATGACTTTATTGTCGTCTTTTTGATACCTCAGTGTTTTATATCATTTTTTTTTATATCCGATAAATTCTCAATTCAATAAACCCATTTCCATGTAAAGCCATGAATTAATGTAGTGAAAATTTATTTTAATCACATTTTTTTACTTTCAATTCGAGTAATTTATGATACACCAAATCAGCTTCATTACTAAACTATAACGGTACACATAAAATATTTCAGTTGAAATTCATAAAATTTTAACACTTCCCCAGTGAGTTACGTCCTTTTTAGTGCAATCAGATTCAATGTTATCGAATAAAAAAAAACTCTTCCACATTTCACGAATTTTATAATTTAATGGCTTTTGTACATTAAGTAGTAAAAAAATTAATTCCTGTGAAATTCTCATAAAAGTGCAGCACGCCTATCAAAAATTAAACATGCTTTTAAAGAGTTTTAAACCACAGAAATGTGAATGAATTTTCTCCATAGGTTTTTGTTTTGTTTTTGTAAATCGTTTAGTAATTGTCGTCTAAATGAACTACGGTAATTTTGCTGGTTGCTGCTTATAGACTAGTTCTGATGGCCATTAAGAGACACACTTATCTTAACGTTGCCTTTTTTGAGGCCAGCCCGTCCCTTTAACTCGTACACGAACTTGTCTGTCTGTATATTTCTCTCTTACTATTTTCGACCATCTCGTAGACCCACATTTCGTCATCAAAGCGAGCTGAAATTAGGCACACAGGTTCAAGTCGCGAGACAATTGAATCTGTCTCAATTTGAACCGCAAATTTCCATGGAAAACCCGGAAAATCGGGAAAAATCATTTGAAAATTTGGTAAAAATTTGATTAGTGATAAATCCGTTTCAGGAAAAATGCAGAGGTTTCCGATTTTTCCGACAAAAAATTCCGGAATTTTCCGAATTTTCGGGTAAATTTTCCGTTAAAAAAGTTTTCTAAATTATGCAGGATCAATTTCCCTATCAACTGGCATCATTACTTTCTCTCCGACAATGGTGAAAACTTGCAGAAAAAATCGAGGAAAATTCATGTAAAACGCTTTTCCAGAGTTTTTCAGACCAAGGAAGCGTTTGAGCGTTTTGAAACCTAAGACAAAGTTGTAGAGCGAAATGAGTTGCATAAAGTTGGCATTTGTGGAAAACTTCGTGGAAAACCCGGAAAAGCGGGAAAACATCGGACAAATTTTCATCGAAATGATTAGCGATAAATCTGTTTCGGGAAAAATGTAGAATTTTCCAATTTTTCTGGAAAATTTTCCAAAAATTTCCAGAATTTTCCGACTTTTCCGGAAAATTTTCCGACAAAAAAGTTTTATAAGCTATGCGGAATCATTTTTTTTTCCGTCCTACTGGCATCAATACTTTCTCTTCAACAATCATGAAAACTTGCATGAAAAATCGAGGAAAATTCATGTAAATTTTTAAAAAAATTCATAGTAATAGAAAAGGTCTGTGGAAAACATGGAAAGTCGGGAAAATTCAGTAAATCAGTGTCTTTTCAGTCGTCATAAAATTGTTTTAAAATATCTCCATACAGCACTTAATAACAATTTAGTTAACGTGGGAAAGGCGGAAAATAAAATAAGTAAAAAACGAGTTTTCAAACAAAACTGGGCCAAGCCGCATGAAAAAGTAGAAATAAACTTTTCTTCACACACAAAGGTGGACTCAGATTTTATTCGCTGACAATCACCGATATATTTCAGTATGATCAATCAGAGGTGATAAGTAATTTGGTTCATGAAGAGAAAGAATACTCAAGAGGAATGTCCCAATCAAAAAATCTGATTCCACCTCTGTGTGTGAAGAGAAGTTTATTTTCTACTTTTTCATGCGGGTTGGCCGCAGTATTGTTTGGAAACTCTACTTATTTTATTATTCTTTTAACTCCAGACAGGAGGACGAAAGATCCCTCCATTGTGTTAATTAATCTGCTAAAATTAAATTACTGATCACCGAAACTTTCCTATGCTCTTAATATAGGTCCAGGGTCTCTATTATGCAAGTTCATTCACCCAACTCATCACTTACTCACTTAGGTGATGACACTTGTTTCTTTATTCTGGAACGTAGGTGAGAAAATGAGTAAAATATTACTACTTTGTATACGCTACTTGTGTTTACTTTCGTTTTACCGTGAGACCTAAAACAACGAATGGCAACGTTTTGATTTATTATTTAATTATTGAGTAGGCTCATAATGGAGAGGAGAAAAGGTTTTTTAATTGGTGGATCCTACTATTACTGATAAAGACTTGTCATTGCTGTAGGAAGAACCTGCACATATTTTAAATGCAGGCAGTCAGATTATAATAGGCTAGAGAGTGCCGCCAAGGAAAGCTCGACCTACATCACTTAGACCAATGACGGCTCCGTTGTGCCCTATAGAGAATTATCCTAGATCTATACTGATTCTATAAGGAAGGTCGGGATGCATGTAAGTTTTTTACCTTGAAACTCCCTCATCTCCGAGAGGAAATACCTTGCATGTTGACCGACTCTTTTGTTCGCTACGGCAGGACACTCACAAAGTACATTAAGAGCTGAGTCGATTTACTGAGGAGCGATAAAAGTTTCCTAGCATGGCTGCCTATGGCCCAATGGCCCGTTAACATCACTACAAATTTTTTGGAATAGTCTCTGTTCCCTTTCAGGTGTTCCAAATGTTTGCTTCCTATTGTACACAGGACCATAGCGGAGAGGAAAAATTGAAATTTTAGTGCGTGCAGGCTAACGCCAGGAAAGCTATAATATAATTGAACTTGACGAAAATGTTGTAAATATTGAAGGAGTTAAAAAAATATTTTATATTTTCACTCTTTTTTGGTTTGATTCACATCTCCCACCGTCGTAGGTGAATGCATATTTCTTCGTTGATCAAACGACTTTCTTGAACAAAATATCAACTTCTTCCTTTGCAGAGGTCCGGATTTTTGCATTAATTCAGTTCAATTGTAGAGAACAAAGAATCTGTAAACTTTACTTCATGTTGGTACTTTTTCTTTTATAATGAAGGAAAGATTTACTTTATTACCTCTCCTTGATATCAATAGCTGAAGATCTCTAAGCACCAGTTATAAAAGGACTAAATTCATTTATAAATTAATCAAGCATTAACATTTATAACTGAACCAGCTTCACAAATTTATTAACCGGCAATACTAAACGATTTATGGGATTAGTCCCATGCCTACTACGTATCACTTTGTTAGAGTCGGGAATCCTGCACTTTTAGAGCAGCAAACTCAGACATTAGATCTAGATCTCTTTTCTTAATGGATTGATAGTTTCTCTCTCACCGTTCCATGCAAATTATATTGGATGGATTTAGCTCTGACCGTTTTATAATCTAGGCCGGTGTACCGCAAGGTTCTACTCTCGCTCCTACTCCCTTCCATAATTTTAATAATGATCCTCTAGTTCTCACTTTTAATGTTTTTCAAAGGTTTACAGATGACAGCACCCTGATAGCTGATTCCCGCGGGAATGTTATAGTTGACAAACGATATCGATACCACATGGTTAGTTCAATAAAGAATAACCATAGGCAAACTGATAACATACAAAACTGGACACTTAGAACAAAAATATTCAACGCGTTTCTTGAATATAAAGTCGACGATGCCTCTCGACGATACCTCGACTTGCACCTGATGATGTAACCAACCAACGTTGCCTCGACCCGATGATGCGATGGCCGCAATGTTTTTTAGAAATTTACTGAAAATGTTTCAGCAGAACCTATTCTCGCTTTGGTGACTGACTGGAATTATTTTCAGATGCCGCCTTCAATAACGTATATAACTCCTAAGAAATTTCAAAGAAAAAATTGCTGCCTTCTCTACATCAGGTCGAGGCATTGTTGATTTTATATTGGAACGGGCACTGCTCTCGGCCTCAGCCAATGCATAAAAGTGCGAAGGAAGATATTTCCAGTAAATTTCTAAGAAAAAATTGTGGCCTTACCATCATTGGGTCGAGGCGACGTTAATCGGTTACGTCATCAAGTGCAAGTCGAGGCATGGTAGAGGCATCGTCGATTTTATATTCGAGAAAAGCGTTGCATACTTTTGTTCTACGTGTCCAGTCTTTGTATGTTATCAGTTTTTCTATGGAATATCTTTACAACAACACTCGCTTAGGGCAGAGCGAATTGGGTAATATTTAACACAATGTTGCGGCTATCACTCAAATGTACTCCAAATCCATTGAACCCGTTTCTGTCGATGGAGAAGATATGTCGAACTGGCCAACTCTAAGCATCTTAGACATTGAAATATCAAATAATCTAATTTAGTCTGATCACATTTTTGGTATGCCTGGTTTTCTTAAAAGGATATAAAAAATATTTTACTCCATCAGATCTATCCCAGCATCAGATCTACTCCAGCAAATCTATAAGTCTCATATCAAGACTAGATTAGAATATATTTCTCATATTTGGGCAGCGGCTGAGCGATCTTCATGGGCCACGTTTGACGTAGTCCAAATGAAGGCCTTCCAGCATATTAGCGATGACACATCAATAGCCAATATTAATTATCTGCAACGCCGGCGTGCCGTAATGTCGGATGTCTATCTCTCTTCTGTTGCTACTTCTATGGCTATTGCTCTGGCGAAATTTCTAGCTGATCCAGACTAGAATTCTTTCTATGCGTACAACACGAGTTGTAACTCGACCTTACCTTCACACCCTTGAATCCAAATTCGCCCGTACTTCGAAATTCCGTGAATTCTGCATAACCATAATAGGACAAATGTAGAATAGTTTGCCATATTCTGTTTCTCCCCTCGGCAATGAACTGGAAATATTCAAACGTAGTGCACATCGTCAATTCCTTGTATCCCAATAGTCCTCAATTTCCAGTCCCTTCTTCCTTTCCTGCCAAGGCTGTACTACGACATCATGTGGTATCCTCTGAGCTTTGGCAGCATTTTAAAAACAAAAAATGTGGTGAATTTTCATTATATTTGTTTTCCAGAATACCTAAGTAGTGGATGAGTGAGATTGGATGCGAGGAAGGACAACCGTAAACTAGTGAGAATGCTAAACATGAGACTACTAGGAGAGGAAAGCTTTTCAGCTCATCAAAAACAGACGAGAACAGACCCAAAAGAAATACGGAAAGTGTTCAGTTGTACCAAGCAGGATAGACAGTCACGGCTATCAACAATTCCCTTCTTTATCAATCAGATGAGTGTGAAGTGGGCTGTGATCAACGATTAGACCGATCACAACTCTGCATTTTTTCTTCCATGCTTCCAATTACTTGACATAAGTATCAAGATATAGTTTGATACAACTTCAAGTGTTCAGGTTCGCCCTTCGTCGTTTCGCACGAACATTTGCTTCGATGGAGCATCTATTTGTCTGCCATGTCTGGTCTCATGCGAGTGATCCTTTTTGTGAGCCTTTCAAGGACGTCTTTATAAAAAACTTGGTTAACAGTATGTCCTGGAGGAACAAATTCTTTTTGAGACGATTGACGATTCCCCTTCTGTCAAAAAAACAAATCAGCATTGATTTAATTTTCGATTTGCTCTTTCGAGCTTTCTTTGATCGAGGAGAGTTTGCAGTGTGCGACTCCTCACTTTGCCTCTTGGTCTCAGGATCGTATTCAAATATCCATGATTCATCACCTGTGATCACACAACTAAAGAAATCTAGCTTATTCGCGATTCTGTCAAGAAAATCAAGACACTCGTTTTTTCGATTATCCTTCTGCTCAATTGTGAGGTTCTTCGGAATCATTTTGGCACAGACCTTTCGCATGTGCAAAACACAACTTCACTAATAGCAGTCACAAAAATCACGTCGTTAACGGAAGGAGTGGAAACTCACACTGAGCTATGGCAGTACCGTCCTACATGGACAACAGCGCAGGGTTGCCAGATCGCTTGCAGTGTTTCCAGTCTCATCACTTTTCTGCAACACCTCGTAAGAGCCTTCATCATTGAGGTAACAACGTCAACAACAGATGCTGGTTCAAGAAATGGAGAGCTAGAGTCAGAATGACTAGTAAATCCGCCCTCATATTCCACATAATTTCCATGTACCCCCATATAGGTATCCTTTGTAGGGACATTATGGTATGAATCTAAACCCTGTCCAATGCACTGCTAAGCTGAGGATTATAGTCCAATCTCATACTGTTATCGTGGATTTGTGCAAATTGTTTCCAGGGTCTTAAGCCTGAAAATCAAACGCCTTCTATAGTTTCCTCGAGACCACTAAATTGTTGCTATTTCAATGACGTTGTTTAACGAGAAATTGAGTATCTACTATTGAAACAAAACGCTTCTACCCTCAAAATTGCCCATAGGGCGAACATGAAATTTGTTGATTACCAATCTCGATCCATACGTATTCACCCTTTGATCAACTCAAACACCCTATAAAGATTTCAACCCTTGTACTTTGTTTTTGTTTGCACATTTTGCTTGTCATATTTTCTAATTTTGCCTCTTACCATCGTTTCGTTTTATATGGATGATTAAATTTACCAGGCTAGATACAACAGGGACCTGCACGATCCTGTTTTCTATAAACTCCAAACAAGCGCACACACATGGATAACGATGTTATCATAAAACACGTCACACCGTGAAAGATTAATGATTGGATTTTGTAAATGTATCCAAAGCTGCCAGCAATAAGAGATCACATTTATGTTTTATGGCAATTTCGTGTTGGTTCAATTTCCTAAGCGATAAATAACGAAAATTGTGAAATATTGTGTGAAACTTGTACGCCAGACAAAATATCTTTCCCACACATGATATAAGTTTTCCCCCACCTCCCCTAATAGAGGCACTCTTCACAATGAAGATGAATAGATTTGATCAAAATATTTATGAGCATTGGAAAATGCTGGATTCGGATGAGGATTCGGATTTGGATTTGTATTAATATATTTTCGGGAGGAAATGGTATCCTGTTGAGGATGAAACTTGCATATGAGTGGTTAGTTGGAGAGGAAATCAGGAAATCTGAACCTCATACGAATCATTGGAATGCTCAGTTGTGTTCAGATTGAATGTATCAAGGTAATTCCTGTATATAGTCACCATTGGAGTATGTGAATTTATTGTGATGATATAAAGTGTAGGTGTGCGGCTGGAATGAATCATTTTGTGTTGGAATTCCGATGATATTCCTATTATCATTTTATGTAGGTAGGTATATAAATTTTAATATAAATTGTATTGTCACTGTATAAAAAAAGCAGAGAGAGGATGGATGTAGTATTCATATTAGTAAAAAAAGTTTGGCCCATTTTAGTTTGATTTAAGCTGATATTACTGCAAGTGATTCTTCCCGTATATACGAAGACTTTGTTTATATCCGTAAGATAAAAGATACCTTGAAATTAAAGATCCTGTTGGAATCGTTTTCTCCAATATGATAAATAACTCGGACACGGTAAATCTTCAATCAATGGATAACTTTGCAACCAGGTGCGGATAAAATGAAGGAAATAGGTGCTTAATTTACTCTTCTAGATAAACGATATTGCCCCAGTGTGCTTAAAAATATTTTACTATATTCAATTTAGGGAAATAATGCCGACGAACGTCATTTTGTTCTTTAAATAATAACTGGTCTTGTAAATGTAAATCATTCTATACTAGTTGACTTCTTCAGATTCGTTTCATTTTCCGATCACATTTCAAACTATCGTTCCATAATCTCTCAGAAAAATCGCCGTTGAAATCAATCTTTGACTAGTTCTGCTTAAAATTGTGCACCTAGTGTCAAGGATTTTGTCACTATTGACATTTTCACATATACAAAAGAAATTATTTTTTGTGCTACTTGTTCAGCGGACAGCATCATTAACCACACAACTGGAGAGCTTAAAATACAGGATGTTTCCACCTAGGTGATCCATAGAGTATGAGGTGATAGTACTCACATAGCCAAACAAAAAATTGTACGGCAGGAGGGGTCCATATCAACCATTTCGGAGTGATAGATTTATTAAGAAAATATGCTAGGATTTCACAAAACACCCTGTGTCTTAAAAAATACAGGCTGTACGGTTTCCGTCAAGATCTTATTGTATGCAGAACTTCATGGCCTTTCCAACCAGTGCCGGACTCCTTTCATCACAGAAGTTATAGGGTTCTAAAGTAAACATTTCGGATTTCCTTACCTTTTTTTTTTAGTTTTTAGTTTGACTACTTAATTTTTTTACTAAAAGGTGGTTAACATAACTTTTTTGTATAGAAAACTGTAAACTGTGGATTCTCCTCTTTAATTTTACCTATTACACTTATGTGATTTTAGGTGGTACGGGCGTACCACACTGTTTGTTATGCGACCTGTGTTGCAGGTCAGCCGGATGCGTCTAAAGAGTATCCTTAACAGAATAAATAGTGCCTCCGTTGGACGCAGATGTCTGTCGTTAATTTAAAGCTGTGTCCAATAGCGGGCTCTTCAAATAGAACCCTGAGTTTGATTGTAGAAGAGAGTTTATCAACGACTAAGAGTTCTCAGTAACTTGCGTACCAAAGACGACGTTTGTTCGTGAAATAGCAAAGTCCTCTGTGTCTGAAATGGAGATGCAAGCAACAAGAGAAATAGATCGGACGTGAAAATAAATATGGGCAGTCCCTACGACAGCCCGTGGAGTACCTCGATGATTGGTGAATTTATGTTCTCTCTTGGTAGTGTTGATATAACAGATCACAACCCCAGATTGTTCCGATGACACCCTGAGCGGTGCTCTTGTGATTGAGGTGAGTTTCTTTTTATTGCTGCGATATCGGGCGGTAGCTCGGTTATGTTGTTGTGTGCCCATAGTAAGTAGCACGGCATATCCACCCAATGTCGATAGGCTGAGTGGTCGACCAAATTGTATTGCGCTTAACGCTTGAGCTTCGGGAGCTGATTCCGTTTCTTCAGCTGTTCTGTATTAGTCCCAGACATACCACTGACTAGGCGTGTTATAGTAGAACTTATATGGCAGAAACTCTGAAATAAATTTTATATATTTTAGGCCATGCAAAAGGGGCATCAAGTAAAGCCTATAGACATTTAGTTGTAGTTTCTTTTATTTTTCAATAACACCGTCCTTTATTGGTGAAGATCTTTCTTATTTATATTTTTCTTTTCTTTTTTTCTTTTTTTTTTATAAAATTACAAGTCGCGAAAATAATTCTCGAAATATTTTACCTATCTAAATTAACTGACTTCTGACAGCGTAATCAATAATTTTCTTTCATATTTGTTTTCTTTTTTGTACATCTATTTCGGACTAACTTATGCATACCGCTTCCAGTTCTCAAAGTGGCCTTCGGTGAGTTTAGCGAAAAGCGAACAAATTTAGTTCGGCTGCCCAAGGTCATCGATGACGTGCAGCTGACGTCGTCAAGCCGCCACATACTAACTGAAGCCCTTAAATAGTTATTAGATCATTACCGTATACCCTGTACATTTTAAGAAGAGGGTTATTTTGTGAAAACCTAGCATATATTCTTAATCACCCTGTAACTCCGAAACGGTTGATACAGACTCCCACTGCCTTCAATTTTTTTTATTTTTTCTATGGGAATACTATCACCTCCTGCTAGATAGAAACACCATGTATAGTGATACCATCAAGGATTGCCATCTCTAAAGAAATCGGTAGAACACAGTCGTAAATAAAGCACATTTGTATCGAAACCTCACTTATGTATCTCTCGCGTAAAATTGTAGTTCATCCATATCGAATTAATATAGTACTGATTATGCTGCGTGCATCGTTGTTTCTCCAAGAGCTTCAAAATCAATTTTTCCAGACTCATATAATTTAGATGACACAGTTAAACGCGATCCTCACGCCGAACTGTAATCCATAATGTTCCGTTTTATTTTGCTTTGTATTGAACTGGAACTTCAGCGTTGTTCACAATACAATCTAACTTTATATATTTCACTTTTAATTTTTATATTAATTTTTTTAAAAAACTATTGCATGGTAATTTCCACTACATTTTGAATATTAAGGACACAAACAGATTTTATACAAAATATGTGCCATTTTTGATTATAAGGATAAGATAGCAAGGCTCAGTCGATTCTTAGATCTCACTTATGGGCAACTCCTCTCTGTTTTTCATTCTCTTTCTTGTCCACCTTCATACATTCCGCCAGCGTGGCACTTTGCTTATAGCTGGTTCAACACCTAACGGATGTCACGGGGGTCGCTAGAAAGATGTTCCAGTAGGACCGGAATTTCTTAGGTCGGGTGCACATGCGCCAAAACATGGACGCGGGAGAGGTAGATTCATCGCAACGCATTTGTATTTTATTGATTTATATTCGTTGAACGAATATCGTGATAAAACCAATCTGCTAGCTGTATATTCTAACTAAGCTTTGGTTTCTCACACACAAATCACAATACCAGCATGGATTTCTATAAGAACTTGTAACTTAAATAAAATTTAATAATAGTTGTATTCCAGACATCCTGATCTAGATTAGACCAAAATGAACGACTCAATTTAATCAGACGAATTTTTGATTTAAATGTTGGCATACATGATGTTGACAAGATAATTAAACAACTTGATAGGGTATGTTTGTTTATTAAAACAAAAAATGTTTCGCTTGGAAACACTTGAAATTTTATTTACTCAATGAAAGAAATGGAGCTCTGACAGAATTTCCAAAATTTTCTTCATCGTGTCAAAGATCAGCAAACGAACAGCATGTTTCGAATGAGAGTTTTCGGGCCACCATACATGAATATAGTGAAATTGATTTCAGGCAACATCTTAGAGTAAATAGACCGACTGCTCACTATACCCTAGATGAAATCTATAGGGTATACTAAGTTTGCCATTCCGTTTGTAACGCACAGAAATAATGATGGTAGAGCAAAATGGATTGGACACTCATTCATAAAATTAAAAGTTATTTTGATTTTTGCATGGCCGTCTGTCCGTCCGTCCGTCCGTGCGCACGATAACTCGAGAACACGTTCACTTAAAAAGCTGAAATTTTGTACACGGACATTAAAAAAAAAATTAAAATTAAGTTCGAAAATGAGACAAACCGGGCAACTCCTTCGTGGGGTTGCCATATAAAAATTTCGTTTTCCGCTATATATTTGGACACTGCCTGAGAACACGTCGACATAGAAAGCTGAAATTTGGTACGTTGGGTTTTCATACTAATAGCAAATAAAATTTCAAAAATGAACTAAATCGGGCAACCCCTTCTTGGTGTTGTCATATAAAAATTTTGGTTTTTTACAAATACTTTGAAAACGATCAGTCCTAGACATTTTTATTGTACCAACAACTTCTTCAGAATAAGAAATCCTATAAAATTGGTTATAATCATTTTTTCTGTCCGACGAGCCGTTCTAGAAATATATGCGAGAAACCAATGCAAAAAATCAAAATTGCTCAAATGGGTGACCATACGAACTTTCATACGTGCATTCATCTAGGGTATCATAAGAATTGGTCTTTTAGACCAGTTCTAGCTTTTTCACTTGTTTTTAAATTGGTAATAGATTAAAACCTATATACAGTCGTGGCAAAAACAAAAAAGCTTCGCCATATCCGATCCGAAGAGTTGTAGAATAAATCAGTTTTAAACCTGCATCTAATAACTAAATCCGGGAAAAGTTTTTTTTAAGTAAACTTAGTAGTGACTCCCGATAATTAATGTAAAATGTTAAAATCAAAAATGTCGGGGTCTAGTCTGGTAAGGCAATAAAACGAGTTTTGAATATAAACAGAATTCTTGTTTCCCATGTAGTTGTTATAATCTGTGAACCGTTTGGTGTGATACCTTAATTAATTCTTAGGACTTTTCTTTCTTTGATGCAGCTACAGTTAAATAATGGAACAAGACAAGAAATTACAGATTTAATTTTTTCTTAAATTTTATTTTTATACATTAATAGGAGATTGTATGACCTTTACTATTTATAATTGCTTATATTTGTCCTGAATTCAGTTCGTTTTTTTCTTCAATATTTTAAGTTAATGTCGTTAAACCATAAATTTTCAATTATTATTTTTTGCAAACTTGCAATTTGGTCCTTTTTCAGCTACTTCTCATTTAATCAAAGCTCACACTCATGGTCAATCGGATTAGTTCCAAGCAAGGTAGTGCACTCTATACTTAATTCTTTCTTGTGTAGTTTTATTAGTAAGAAAGACGATTAATTAATAACCGCCTTAAACCAATCGGCTGTTAAAAAACACCTTTAAAATATTTACAGATTATAATCACGATAGTATGGTGCATCTGTAAAAATTAAATGGCCAACTCCGTCCACTGTAATGCATCCCCATATCATGATTGATCCCGAATGTTTTACTCTCCCAATGACGCATTCATCGGAATTATTTTCACCTCGTCTACTTCTTACTGTTTATCGTCCATCAGATTCTATGATGTTAAATTTAGAGTCCACCTAAAATTAGAATTGTTCCCAGTCTGTACTTCCCCCCTTTAGTCATTCAAGACGTTGTTTCTTCCTTCTTTGATTTAATAGTTTCTTTTTACAAAGTACACAAACCTGCACACCAAATTCTCGAAGTCACCGAGTTTTGGTACATATTTTTCATTGGAATCCTTTCTCCATTTTTCCTTTCAGTTGCTTTGCACCCACAAACTGACTTCTTAACGAGAAGCATTTCGAAAAGTGAAACTGTATTAAACTTAGGAAAAAAAAACCTGATCGTCTAGTTAGACAAATTCAATTAATTTTTTTTAAGGAATTTCTGTAAAACATTTAATTTTTCTTGGCACATATTGACATTCAATTTTTTGAGTGCAACTTAAATGTTATATTTCACTATTGTGTACAGTGTGCCTATATATTATGTATATATGTAGTTCAATTTAAGGATCCTTGATTTCATTCTTGGTTTAATCCTGCGTAGTGTGATGTACTCTTACTTCGTTAAGAATTTATGACCATAACTGTAGAACTTTAACTCCAAAATATAAAATTACTAATTTAAGACTAGCTGTAAGTCACTTGCGCATGCGGTCTGCTGTTTAACTAAATCTTTGTAATACATCTGCTAGTATAACTGTGCTAAGAGAATGAAACAGAATAATACTAGTGAAAATTTTGCTTCCTTTATGGTAAAAGAGATCATTGAATCCATAACCCAACCTAATCAAAACCATTGGATTTCAAAAATATTTCCAGCCAATCCCTCCGATCATTATTCAGTGAACTCAGTGTGCTCATTTTTTTTCATCAGGCCCTTCAAATGAAAAATATGGAGTCCCTCCCTTTTTATTCTCTGTATTGGAATATTTCCTAAATTTCATAATATCATGCTTGAATCAGTCCTCTAAATTACAGGAATATAAGGATCGATTAAAGGAATAAATAAATTTATGTTGCCCAATAAAATGTCCCATTTAATCTATCAACGATATACGAAATCCAAAAAAAAAAAGGTGAGCAAAATTCAAAGAATTTTCTTTAGCTTTATGGGCTTTTTCCCAATCTGCAGTACAACGGGAACGAGTACGAATGCAATGCGGCTATAAAAAAAAACTGAACAAGAAAATCTGGGGACTCACTGTGGGCGGTAAAGTTTTGCAGTGCTTCCAGAGAACTAGCAGTAGGCAGTGGCTTTCAGCTAACAGACGGCAAAATTTACTGAGCGCAAGTTTTCTGCATCACAAAATCTCCTAAAATTACAAAGAGGAAATTCTCTGTCAAACTTGACTGCCTGCCATATGATCAGTGAAAGGGTTGAGCTTTTATTAAGCAGCAAAGGCAATTCGTGGCTTTGATTTATGATGCCCGCATAAAAGCCTATGGCATGAGAGTCGGCAATGGCAACTCACTTATTTTATAGATTTTTTTCCTCATTTGGATGGATTTAATTCCATCGCTTTTGTTGCAGATTTCTATTAGTGGAAGAAACTTGCATTTGCCTAGGCCCACTGATTTTTTTTTAGATGTTTCAATGGAAAAACTCTTAGATGGTTGGCTTTGGTTATTAAAGATGTCCCAAAAAATATATTGGAATGCAGTTAAGAGACAAATTTGGCAGATAACTGATATGCTTCGAGGATTAAAGCATTTTTTCCCCATTGTATCTTAGTTCTAATCATTTAATTTCTTCACTAGACTAGTCTTTAATATTTGTTATTGGATTATGTAGCTACAAATTACTCTTGCGCTAAAATAAGATTTTATACCTACGTGTGCAATGCCACCTATAAATGAACAAATGAAGTGAAATTAAAAAATTAAATTAAATGAAATTTTGCTTCCCATGGCTTATCTGTAGTATTGAGAACAATATACATAATGTGGTATTCGATTTAGGGACACCATTCCACTTAAGGAACGCTTCTGACATGGTAACAATAAAAGTAAAGAGGGCGTTATAAAAATGCGCAAGGTGGAAGTCAACCTGATGACGAGAGACGGGCCTTCTTCTGGAACGATCTGTCAGCGGAAAAACACACATAGAAATGTAATTTAAAGTAAAGTAAAAAGGTGAACTAATTGAATTTATAAAGAAATGTGTATTCGAATTAAAGCTATTTGGTTTGGTATCGCACATATATGACACCACTTCCAGCTAATGGAATACATTTAATGCAGCCCTTAGATGTGATCTTCTCCACTACTATGAAGAAAACAATTTCAGATACGTGGAGCAAAGAATCTCACCGTAATGGAACTATTCCTAGATTTCCGGAACAAATTATGGCTAGCAATTTTGTCCAATACTAGAAAAAATTTGAGGTTTGGCTTTCGAACTAGAGAGTTAACACCAATCAAAATTTATCGTTGACAGATTGTTAGATGCATGTCTTTTAGATTGTCTCAAAGAATCTCGTGGACTCATTGATAACCCTACCAATGTACGAAGGAGATATTAGGTACTCCTCCAGGGCAAACAAAAAATACGCTTCTGGAGATATGGATGAGCCATACCAAACTGAAGAGCCTTCTGAAGAAATAGAAGCATTATACAGTCAGTAGAAAATCCATCAAGTGAACTACCAAAACCGACTTTTCTGTGAGTCACGAAAGCAGTTTATAGACGATTAATAATTGTCATTGTCTAAATTATTGTACAACCCTAAAAAAAAAAAGATAAAAATAGCCAAAAAATCGGATCGGGAAGGTGTAAAGAATGCTTCTTCCCAATAAAAACTCTCACAAAAGGAACGTGCTCAACGTGCAAATATAAATCCTCCACGTACATGGGTCCAGAGTAGATTCCCAGTGCTTTTCGTCTAAAATGGGTTTCCAGCATTTGCATCAAAAGATTTAGGGAACCTAATTACAAGTGTTCTACTTGTAATTTATGTAAAATATACCAAAGCACATGTTCAGTTTACATCAGCCTAAATGTATGGATACGACACATACTATCCAAAAAATTGATCTGGGATAACTGCAGTGATGGGTCTAAAGCATGAATATGCAAGTGAGAAGTGCCAATTATGAAGATGAAAACTGAAAAGTATTTTTATGCCACCAAAGGTGAAAGAAAACTCCTGCGATATCGGAATATATTCGTATGGCTAATTGCTATAACGCTGTACATTAAAATTCCTGAAACGATTTGTGCCGAAAACCCGTGTAGGGGGAAACACGGTAGTTATATAAGGACCACATTGACTCATATATACTTAGTTCAGATTGGCTATCTCACAGAATAGTGGTTTGCTTCTCATCGGCTTACTTTGACTTACTAAACGATGAGAGAGAAATGAAGGAGCATCGTCGGAAGACTATTCAAAATGAATATGAATACAAAGGAAGCTGTCGTTAAGAGAATATGCTTCGAACTTTACGAATTCTTAGACACAGTTTTTCTTTTTTTGTGAAAATATTTTGTGACTGACATGAATATATTTTGTAACATCCCACACACGATCTGTACGCAAAATTTCTATATAAATTAGTATTCGAAAAACTTTCCACAAAGCTAAGTTTCGGTCGAACGCAACATATCGCAGCAATTATTAATAGCACACAGAGTTATCTGAACGTAATTTTGTCAAGAGATCAATACGAATATCTTCGTCCTACTCCACATACCCCGTAAACCGTCTCATCTATTAATAATGATCGATAACATGTCATTTATGTCATTTTATCTATAGTTCATTCCATAAAAATAATAAATAATATTTAAATTAGGTGTAAAATGTCTCAGTTAAATCATCAACACTGTAAATTTCATGAACACGTACTGTAACAAATCATTGAACAGATTATGGAGGAGGTCTTCAAGTCCTTAATTTAATTTTTCTGTTCCTGGGAAACGTGATCGGAATTGCGCCTTCAAATCTTTGCGCTCTACCCAATATCTATTCAGGAGCTGCCAAATTTATTATTTACGAGGTTCAGAATTTTGGAAGTTTAAGTTAATCGAATGGAAGTTGGGCCTACAAGAAAATCGAGAATTTTCATTAAAATGTCAATAACAATTTCAATCTTATGTCACTCACCTCATACCCGAAATTTAAAGTTTTCATTGGATTTTTTCTCAATAACTTTAACCTCGCCAACGCACCTCGTTTTCGTCTTCTTCAGTGCTCTAAATAAGTTCATGTTTAGAAAAAAATACAAATGTCTTCAGACTATGTAAATGAATGAAGTCTGATTCAGTTATTTTTTATTTTTCTATTAAAATGCTCCCAGTCAGCCAGAGGCGGAATAAATATGATAACGCAATGATAACGACAAATCTCATTACTGAAGGACATCCTATTTCCATCAATATCTTATTCTGTAAGGACACAATATTTCTTGCAGCTAAAAGTGATACCCAATTTCAACATTAAAACAGATCTTGGGGAAAAAAACGGTAAAAAAAAAGAGAAAAAAGCAGATAGTAGGAATCCAAAAGCTTACAGTATCTCCGCAAGGGGAATGTACCTACTCCAGGAAAATAAATTTTCTGTTCCATAAGTATCCAGTCGAAATGGGCTTCATGGTGTATGCTTAATGAAGTGAAAAATTAACGAAGAAAATGTGCACAACTTTCGTTCGCATTTGCTCTGCTACTTGTGCCGGTTGGGAAATCTCTGTGTATATACGAAAAAATCAGACGATATTAAAAAAACGGATGGTGAACAGGTCAAATGAAGATGAAATAATTCTTTTGATGTTTTAATTTATGATCGTAATGATGTAAACATGTTTTTCGTAATGTACTTCTGTACGAGTCTAATTGGAAATTAAATCAACCCACGGTTAGCATACCACCAGAAAATTTCTCAGATTTTCTCCAATAAAAGACTCACCGGACTGAGTGATTCAATTCTTCTCTCAACTTATTTAACTGTTCTTCTTCTTCTTCTAAAACTGTCTAATAAGATCTGCAATTTTTAAGTGATCTTCGAATAACCGAGTGACATATTACTTGCATATTGCTAGATCGTAATACCTTTAAGGGGCCCATCCACTAGCATACATGCATTTCATACACAGTGTATGATATGCAGATTCGTAAGTGAATGGATACGTATGATGGCATGCGCATGCATGTATGATGAAAATCCAAAAATTTTAATATCCATCATGCCGTATGCGCATACTTCATTGTCTGACATACCGATATATCAGTGGATGGCAATGCTTGTGCATACATCACATACTTTTAAAGAGTGCGTGCGTTCATATCAAAATGTCAGCGGTTATTGGTGGAACAAAGCAATTTTGGAGTGAATTTATTGATACATATAAAAGTTTACCAGAACTTTGGGATGTCAAAAGTGACAGCTACAAAAATAAGAAACTAAAAGTTGACAATTACGATAAATGAGTTCTTAAATTAAAAGAAATAGAACCACTCCCAAATAGACAAACTGTAAAAAGAAAATTATATAAAGAAGAGCTAAAAATCTGGGGCCGGGATTGATGACATCTATGAAACATCATTATGGTATTTTGACCACCTTGATTTTATAAGAGTGCAGGAGATTCCAGAGGGAGAATTTTCTTCAACAAATTTTGAAGAAAATATCAGTGTGGTAAGAAATAAAATTTATTTTACTTTCTGCTTTCTTTTATACATATTTGTACAGTTTTCTTAAGGTGCCCTTAAAATTTGCCCCTATTACTCTTAGCACTTCTAGTAGAATTATGCGTAGCTGTTGCTTTCAAATCCAGTAGCTACTTAATTTCAAGTCTCCAGTTACCTTTTGTAAAATTTCCGGTTTTGACATCTTCCACGTCGAAACCTTGATGCAAATAAACATTTCCATTTCTGTTTCTCATGAAATTATGCAAGTAATAACAAATTAATATAATAGTCCTTGGTTTTTTTGGGTTTAAACTAATCGAAGATAGCAAAACTCGGGACCTAGAAGACAAAATACCAAATACATTTTCCACAATGCGTCGTGATCTCGATAAACGATAATTGAAAATTTGTTGTTCTGCGTTCAGTACAGTCCTAGGATATGGTTTCATTAAATTTTTCATGAGAGGAAAGCATCGTCTGCAACAAAAACAAATGGAAGTTTCTCTTTGGTATTTGGAAGTCGTAGTCTGGGATATTAAGAGATCCTTCCTCGAATCTTTCATAAAATGTTGAGTTAGTAAAAACTCCACGGTCAGATACTCTACCATTAGCACCAACATCAACCATGATGAAAACGTAATTGGGCATCTACAACGCTGAAAGTGTTCTTGTAATTATAGTAGTAACATCCAGAATGTGTAGGCTTCTTTATTTCTATGTGTTTCCCATCGATGGCTCCGATGTAGTTAGGGAAATTCCATTTTGTTCCAAATTCTTTCGCTAAATAATTCCATTCCTCTTCATTTTTTGGCAGCTGAAAAAATTGCAAATAAATTTACTAACATGATCGAATAAAATGGACTGGAGAAAAAAAATATGTTTACAGAGAGAAATATCAGAGGATCAGAGAGCAGCGATGGTACCTGTTTCTGATCTAAAAACTAAGTTTCTAGAGAAGGCTGTTGAGCACCTTCAAAGTGTAAACGATCGAGTACAGACAGCTTGCTAGAGATCAAAACTTTTCGCGAACAAAGCAATTGATGACATTCTTTTTCAAGGACGTCTGGGTACGGAACATATCATTGCAGCAAATCAAACCGAGCCGTTTAGAAAATATTTTCGAAGCTCAACGCAGCATTGTGAGTCACAAGATACCAACAATACCAGAAGCAACTTCATCACAAAAAGTGAAAATATAAAGAAACCAAGTCATTACTGCTCGATCAGAGGAGGGTCCTAAGACTTCGATTACTACAAGGTCCCCAGTACAATTAGTACAATACAACTTTCTTTTTTTTTATTATTTTATTTTTATTCATTTTATTTTATTATTGACTGAAGTATATTTGGTTTATTAAAATTTGACTGAATTTCATTTTGAGTTACTGTTTCGAAGGGCGAGTGATTCTGCAAATCATAAAAAAACTATTTATATAAACAAAAACTCCTTAATGTTGTCTTTTAGTACTTTGAATAAAGCGTCACATGTCTCAATTATAATTCTTTTAATAGATGTTAAAAATATGAGATCTTCAAAACTTTGTCCTGTGGCTAAAAAAAAAGACGCTCACTCGGAGTTATTGATTTTCTCATTTTGGTGTCCTTCTTTTGAATGAGCGGAGTGATTTTCTTAAAATTTCTGTATAACGTGGAATAATCCACCCTTTGAAAGTTTTTGTAATCAGAAGAGCTTATTTCGTGCAGTTCTTTCAACAAATTCTCGTGTGAAAATCGCTCACGTTTCGCTAGCCATTTCTTTCACTATTCAGTTCAATATCTCAACTCTAATGAAGTTTCTGATGCATGCCACACTTTTATTCTAGTGAATGGACATTTAGTATGCCCAAATTTGTATGCGCATACCTCTAGATGCAGATATGCTAGTGGATGGCCCCTTTACAGTAGTTGGTCTGTTCTCAGCAAGTTTCTCGATCATTGATGGTGTCGGGTAGATCTTGAACCTAAGCCCATAAAATCATAAGCCATTGCGCTGTCGCTACTGAGGCACATTGATAATAATTGCATACTAATTGCATACACGATATGCCTACATTATCATGTAACATGTTTATCTTTAACAAGAAGGGAGGTGACTAAACACCGATTATCTATTCATAAATATTGCATCATCATAGGGAATATTATGCAGAAGTTATGGGCTGGTACCACTGATTTATAATAAGGAACTGAGCGTATTGTCATTTTCCAATAAGAAAGAATGGCACAAGTTTTATAGTTTTGTCTTTCGCCCCATGGCAGACATCATTTGATGTTTTTATGTTGGCTGCAATTTCAATCACCGCAGGAAGAATAAGGTAAAAATAGTGTTTACCATGCTCCGTCTCTCTTGTAAAAATAATCTTTTGAAAATTCGGAATAAAGTTAAATTTCTTATAAGAGTGGTATAAGCGATTAAAATATCATTTGAACACAAGAAATATATCTTTTTTAAATAATTTGATTTACGCGTGTTAAATTTCGTCTGATTGGTTGAGCTTTACGTGAATGGGTGCACATGATAAATTAAGAAAATTCTCCTAAGTCGTGCACATCTCAAACCATTGGAAGTTACCACTTTTACCCCTTTTTCATCATACAATTTTTTCCGAGAGCCATGTGCAATTCGTCAGCTGTCAATTATTTGTATATACAGTGTGTTTCGTTACGATGCTCAAATTATAGTGAAAGTCGAGTTTAGATTAGGGTGGTGGATACTACTCACAGGGCCAGTTAACCCTGCCTAAACTTTGCGGTTATCATACGTGACGCTGCTTCCCTAAGACGTTTAAAAAATCTAATGAGATCACCACCTGCAGATAGTTACCCAAAAAGTTCATAAGTTTAATTCAATTGCCATAATCGGTCCAGTCTTAAAACAATTTAATTCTTCCAAAAAATCTTTCCAGCTATAGATACATGTGCAGTGGATGCCCTAATAAAGGGTACTAAATGTCGAGGGCAGCGGTTGGCATTGTACAGAGCCTCAGCGATAGCCAGCCATGCACGTCTTTGATTTGAGCCATGATTTTTTTTTTTGTCACTACTAAAATATAATACCAAAATCAGATGGATGAGATCCTCTAAAAGCTCCACTTAAACTTGCCATCTAAAACCGCGCTTTACTAGGATTAAGTCTTGAGCCTAAGGCTACATATGCCCAATCTACAATGCTTGCTAAAACCACGTCGTCAAAACGACATGGAGTTTTGTGTTTGCTTCACACTGTTGCATTTGAAAAGATATGCTTGCAAAAATTTCCCTTCTCTCTCATTCATTTGACGACATGAGCACGAACTTATGTGTAGTAGTTAATCAGAAAAAAAAACGTTATAGTAATACCTCAGGTGTATTCAGCATAATTTATAACCATGTTGGGGGAATTTAGAACAAAACAGCTGTAAACTGGAACTTGTACTATCAGTCTTGAAAGCAATATTTTACATTATTCGACTTGTCCGAAGCAATTTCTTAGTTTACTAAGTTTCCTATATCATAGTATAAATTATTGAGACTATATACTTCCTTTGATATAATTCTGCAATGAAATCGAGCAAGCAATTACATTTATGATAATTGACAGGTCAACTCTTGTTTAATTTGGCAGCTTACCACTCCTTACATATTTCGTGTATTTATATGCATTCTTCAGCAAACGATATCGTTTTGACGACGTGGTTTTACCATGCATTGCGGATTAGGCATTATTCTCAATAAGAGGTAGGTAAACTTTTACGAAGGAGGCAATAACACAGCGTCGATAATTGTTAGATATGGCTGAGATAATAGATTGTCTTCCTTTAGAATTTTCATTTAAACAAATCTACGCATCTATCTAGAATTGTATAAAGGATAACGTCTACAGGATTTTTAGAACTTCCGATATCCTAATTTCTTCAAAGATTTTCCTCATCTACCACTTCAATCCGGAACTTTTTGTTGCGTTGTTAACAGCTAAGTATTTACCCCTTCCTTTCCAAGCGTACTGCAGAGGTTCCTTGGTTTTTTCCGGAGTACGAAAATACTAGTTCTTGAGCGGCTCTCGGAACAGCGCTCTACAAAACTTATATGTAAGATTGTTCCCGCTCGTGATCCTGAGCCCCAAATTTTTACTTAAACGCTCTTGGTTGCAAGCCCGAGTAGTCGGTAAATAGCTCGGGCCATCGCGCGAGCCATTGTACTGCTGCGGCTCACCATCATAAAAACATTAATATATTTATATACGAGTTTTGGATTTTTTTTATTTGGCTTATTCAAATTTTACTCAAAACAATCCAATGCACTGCGTGGCATGAAAATGGATGAGCAAGAACAGTTTAGGCAAAACAAGTTCATGCATAAACAAAGGTCAAATAGGTAGCGAAGCTCACAAGCCGCTACACAGTTTTTCCGGAAAAAAATGGCTCTTGCTTTCGAGAATCTTAGGAGCCGGGACCCGCATCATTAGTAGCGCGCAAATGAGAATTTTCGAGCCTTGTTTTTTATATTCAGAAAAAAGAAAAAAAAATAGGAAAAACTAAGGTAAAGCTTTTTAGTCTGCAATCTTTATCAACTGTAAGACCACACGTTTCTGTCTTGTATATAAAGATTATCTTTATTCACTTCCAAGCCAGAGCACCCACCGAGTAAGAGAGATAGCTCTCATATAAATCCATAAGCAACGGATTTACAACCTCTGAACGTTTTAGTAATATGATCGGCGTAATCTCATCAATTACTGCTGACTTAAGGTAATTGTATACTTACAGCTATGGCACGAAGACGCCAAATGACTTCGACCAGAGCTGCAATATTTTGTGCAAATTAGAACAACAACAAATTTGAAAATTTGTTGATAATTCGATTTTGACCAGGATAGCGCTTATTAATCAATATATCAAAGTTTAATAAAAAATAACATTCACGGCTCCACTTAAACACCCGCCCAGACTTTCTCATCCTCAACCTAATCCTCCTCAATAATTACTCTCTTCCAAGAAAAATACTCCAGAAAGGTCCAGTTCAAAGTCGTTTATATATAGTGTTGACATTTAAATGATTTGAAATCCTTGGATTAATCTGACCACTAACCCAAATGAATATTCATCAATTATTGGAGTAATACATTTGGCAATCAGAAAATATTTTGGTTAATGCCGAGATTCGAACTACCATCTGTCAATTCTAACTGTACCACCGGTGGGCGCCTTGACTGACTCTCCTCTTAATTTGAGCCTCGATCTAATACAGTTCGAACGATAAAAATAGCCTAAATAAAAGCCAAAACCTGAGAAAATCTATGTATTTTTCAGCTCGTGGAAAGTGCAACCCGTTTCCATTTTCTTTCAAAAATTACGGGATTACTTGATGAACTCGTACATAATTCACATCCTTAAGGTTGACATGACACTTTGGTTGAAGTTTAAATTCAGATAATTAACAAAGAAAAAAAAACACAGATGAAGGATTTCTTAAATTGTTGTCTATAATTAAGCTGTTGGGGGCTGTTGTAACACCTTCTGTTGCAAAATACTATTGATATTACCTATACACAGGGGCGGATTTCCCTATAGGCCGAGTAGGCCCGGGCCTAGGGCGGCAGATTTAGGGGGCGGCAAAATGTTTGAATGATTTTTGATTTTTTCTTGTAGTTGTGGGTATTTCATTACATTTTTATACTTTTTCGTTTTTTTAAATAAAATAATTCGTTGTAAAGTGTTATTTTTAATTCTACTCCATTTTTTTCAAATCTACTCCGATTTATGAGGCAGCCTACTCCGCTAATTCTAGCCTGGGGTCCCTTCACTGGATATAGATCATTCAATTTTTCGTGTTTTACAGGGAGTAGGGGGCGGCAATCTTCCATAGGCCTAGGGCGGCCAAGTGATCAAATCCGCCCCTGCCTATACAGGAAAAGATTTAAGTGAACTCCGGTATAGAACTAAGCTAACCGTTAGGACGAAAGTAAGACTACGAGAATGAAATTTACCACAAATCGTCTTTTACAAATAGTTGTGAATATCAAATAAGGAAAATCGAAAAAGAAACAAATGGAATGGGTTGACTTGTACAATCACGGAAGAAAAATGAAGTTAATGCGGGGCGAACAGCTGTCATCAATTCGTCCATTATCCTTCGAGGATTTAAAGGAGGATAAAGATGATGAAGAACATTACTCAATTACTGAAAAAATTTTTTTGTTAAAATCAAACACCTCGTGAAAGCCGCCTCAAAAACATAAATAATGACTGGAAAACGTCTCTTTCACCAACTACAATTAAATCAAAATTTATATGGAATTAATTTCGGTTCAATTTGTCTGTAAATAATTCTCTTCGGTTATGGGACAATTACAATATCTGGTCTGCTCTGCTGATGAATTTACAGCAAGTAAATTACTAACAGCTCGGGTTCTTTATTCAACTTTTAGATACGACTGCTCAGGATTTTATGTAACAATCGGCTGAAAATCTGTAAGCCATTCGAGTTCCAGTGGTTTTGTGATACCAGCAGAGCTGGGAATGTGGCTTGCTCTCGTTTCGATTCAGTGAATGTACAGATTTAACTCGGAGATATTAAATGGGATTACATTTGGGAAATATTCGAATTTTGGCTATAGGTATATACGCAGATAGACATGGGCAGAGACAGATATTGGTGATATTTTTGACAGATTAAAATCATTCATCTTTGCAGGACAAATTACAAGAGAAAAGCTTATTTATAAATGTAAGGAGTTTTCATATCTCTTTAAAAATGGTTGTAAGCCAAATTAAGTAAAGCTTTACGTTTGTGTTGAGCTCAAGTTTTCTTATGTAAGAGCTCAGTGCAATAAAATTTGCGACAGTAAAAAATAATTTTTTGAAAAATTTACTGTAAAAAGGCAAACCTCGGCGTATTTAAAATTTGCGACAGTAAAAATAGCTATCAGAATCAATGAAGGAGTAGTTAAATTTTTCTAATATGGGTGAAAAATTTGTAGACATTTCTACATCCTGCCATTGATTTACGATCGATGTTCCCACATGTTACTTGTTTTTGTCGGGATAGATTAGAGTGTTTTTGCGTGGGCTAAAAACCACATTAGCCCGTCGATGGTCCATTGTGATGCATTTCTATGATGGGAGTCTACATGGCAAATATTCCATAAATTTAGAAGAGTGCGTTGAAGCCAACCACAAGAGTCAATGAACAATCAACAGGTCCCCCCAACTCCTTGTCTCCTAATTCCCCCAATTGGCAGAAAGAGTAGCTACCATGATGCTTCCTTCTACGCTTAGCAAGGTTGGAGCATTCATACAACCTCTTCCTCGTCTATACAGCTGTTGTGGTTTCGGTTGCCAAGTAAAAAACGCGTTAATACTATCTCTAAAGAACTTATACTATATTCAAGCACAAACATACTAACTTAATTAAATGAGCTTAATTAAAAAATTTTGGTATGGAGTCGTAATTAAGAGGCACGAGGCTAGTCAAGGCTTTTTCGATATGATAAATAGTAAGGACGTCACTTGTACACTAACTGCCTGAAGATCGCCTAATCTATTTTAGTTCGATTCTATTACATTTTGATCAGTAATGCGTTAGCCTGAAAGTAGCTATGTGCTGTTTTTTAGGACTGATTGCTGCCGCTACAACAACTTCTGCAGAATTCATTGTATGGAGCTCACATGCATCCTGCATATGGTTGCCAAAGTGGAAGTGTACCGTGATAACTGCAATAATATTTCATACATCCTTACGGTTGCTTAACAAAGATTCTGTTCTCCCGGGACATATCTTGGGACGAAGCTTTCTTGAAATCGCGAATGTGGTTTGTTCTCCCCCAGCAGTAATAAACCAGCTTACAGATCTGTAAATTATTGATTCCACTTCTCTGATTTTAGGGCCCTACATACAGATTCCTCTGCTGGGCACATATTCATAGCGGAACCCTTTCTGGCCAGAGAATCAGCTTCCTCGTTGTGGCTAGGCACCTAGTAGACCCTATGGCTTGCATCAAGTTTCCCGAGCTCACTGCAAGACCGTTGAACCAGAAGACATTTAATGGTGCTAGAGTCCAGAACCTTAATTGTACGTTGGCTGTTAATACAAGTGCTAATAACTGGATCACTAGGTATGGTATAAGATGCTTCGAGCAAAAACCGTCGCTTGGAACACACTACAGTAATCCGGAAGATGTACTTATTATTGTAATTGAAAGAATGCGGAGATACCTCGGGTCCCTTTCACTCCAACTTTCATTCTGGAACCATTTGTAAAGACACATATATCAGAGTCATTTGCCACGTGATTATTTTCCCAATCCTCTATACTAGGAATCCTAGAAGAGAACGTTTTCTCAGAGTCTAGCCTAGGGACAGTGGGAATATATTTATAATAATTCCATAGAGCTGAGTTTATTGAAGTTCGATTTTCATTAGGTTATGTTTACTTCAGGAAAACAATTGACGTTTAGCTTAACAGTAACAGAAACAAATCCCAAAGGATTATTTCTTCCAATCTTCTGATATATATTATGACTTAACTCCGAAAAATATTTGCAACCTTTCTGACTGTGATGTGAATCTCGCTATAACATTTTCTAATTCTTGGAATTGTAACAAAATGGTGGGAAAGGACTGGATTCTGTTTTTGTTTTACTTTGAACTGTTAAACCAGAACTGGCGAGCCTCTGGTGGAGAACTTCTCTTAACTCTAATCGTAGCTTTTTCAACTTCAGGAATCACAATTCCACTGATTTTTAATTTTTCCTCGTAAGAAATATAAGGATCATCATCGGTGATTTACAAGACTTTATTGAGGTTGGAAGCTGTAATTTCCGCCTCATTACAGTAATAGGCTGCAAAAGTTTGACCTGTGCCTGCATTTGGTTCATCTAAAAGATACTTATCAGCAGAAAAATTTGAATGGATTCACCGAAATCCTGGTCGATCCATGACTATTTATCATATTCCAAGCGAATCCCTTCTATTTGATGCAACTAATACAGTTACGAGATATTAATAACAAGCGATTTTGCTCTATCTTGTGTCAAAGATCGTTTTAAAGATTCAAGAAGGTCAAGATCTAGCCCCATATTATGAAAAATAGTGCACAAAGCACTGATCAAAGTAACCAGAGATGTTGTGACAGCGCAAGTAAAACATCATCAACAGATGAATGAATAGTAAGGAAAATAATAAGGGAAGTGAAAAAAAATACGATTATGAGGGTACCGTAGAAGAAGAAGTATTTAATTATCTGCTTTCGGCTTCTAAAGCCTTCAAGGGTCCAAAAATAATTAGAATTTTTTATTCGGTATTAGACGGATATCCATAGCTATAGTTTCGACAGTTTTCTAGTCTAATTATAGTAGATATATCCGATTCGACTGTTAGCAGTTTGTAGTCTTCAAAACGTACAATGTTTTTAAAGAGGAATGCCTATTTTAGGCTCGACATCAACAGACATGATAGATGCATTATAATAATCTGAACAAATTTTAGTAACAATGCTCCTTTCAATTATTCGGAAGAAGGCTGGGGGTTGGAAATGGATATTTTTAGGTACTGAGCAGAAATTTCAATACCCACACTCCTAAACTCGGAGGCATAAATAGCCACCCCATACCAATGTTTTTAGTATTTCCCTCTTTTTTACTGGAACTGAGGTATTACATTTTTCGCACCTTAGATCGGCTCTAACTCGGTAGGGTTTTATCCCATCAGAAAACGCATTTCACTGTTCGCCTCAGCTCAATACAGCCACAATACGAAGAAGAAATTATTTCATTGCATCCCGTGCGGGGTGCGGCGGCTGGTTCCAATACGGGGTATGTTGCATATGAAATTAAAGACTTCGCCGAGTACAATCGGGTGGTGTACTTTTTTCCCGATTCAGAAAACATTCAGACGGTCTTGCTGCCGGAAATCTCATTTTCATGCACTTGGGTCGCATACACCCCAGGGTCTAAATTTCCATATATTTTTACAATTCCTTCTTCCATGGCCATTAGCTCTCTGTTGTGAATATTTTTTTCATAGGAAATCACTTTCAAAGACGCACCAATTCCGCACAATCACCAAAAGTAGAAAAGTCCATTTTTCATCCAAGAAAGTCGCTCAAGCTACATCCGATCGCCAAAGGTTTCCCCGTTACGTTGAAATAAACATTGTTAATTAAATATATTCAGCGTATCATAGGGCATCGTTTAAGACGTCTCTCATGGATATTGATGTCGGGCCCAAAGTTGTATGAAAAGTGGGCATTCTCCTTTAACAATAAAAAGAATTTTTCGTAGGTACTTTCTATATGCATGATAAGAGGCTTCTACGGAATGCCTCAGAACTACTTCTATGGAATTCGGGCCGAAGACAAAACCAAAAGACTAAAACTTTTCACTTTTGGGTATCTTATATTTAACCCAATTAACGACTAACGTTACATATATGTAACATCACGTCATCCAATTTTAAAACATATTTATGTTGAACAATTTTAAAGCCTGCAGGGCAGATTTACTTAATTATATAAAATACCATTCTAGTTATTTGTGAGCGAACAAGCGGAGTATTTACACGCTTTAATTTTCGTGTTATTGTGAGATTGAGAAAAATAGTGCCGCAATGAGTGGGAGTAGAATGTAAGTATATATTATTTTGCTTTGATGTAGTTTTGTGCATAAAATGGTCATCGGGGATTGAAAACAATAACTTCAAATTATTTTTGCAAAAAATTAGAAGTGTTTTGGTGGAACCAACTAGGATCCAGGGGGTTTTTTTTATGTGTGTTACATATATGCAACGTTAGGCCGGATACCACTGAAGTGTATTGAGTTATGTTTTTGTTATTCTCTTGTATTTCAGATATGGATTGTCTGCAGGGGGAGGCATTAGAGTATTTATACACCTTAGAGTCAGATTATGAAGAGGTCGATAAAGTATCCCAGATGAAGGAGAGCTATCTGGGGAAGACTCTGGAGAAGAAGATGGCCCAGCATTGATGAATAATCTGCCAAAAACACAATTAGAGGCTCCTTGTGAGTTAGTTTCATCTGCTAAAGCTGATACTGATAGTGCCGGATTAGCGGATGTAGAGATCAGCGAATTCCTGAAAGATGTTTTAGAGAATTCCTATCGAAACCTAAGCGTGAGCCAATTGCAGTCACCACCAATAACTCCATCAAAATCAGCAACAATTAGTTATTTTCATAGCGCTAAAAATCAAGTTTCTGTTGCTTCAACATCATTTAGTGCTATTCCTGGAACGAGGAAATTTTCCTAAATTCATGCATCGTCATCGCGTAAAGAACAATACCCAATTCGCGTTATTTCAACGGTATTTATTTCACCTATGCCAAACGTTACTGCTGCATCAAGCCGATCCGCTGAGTTGTCATCAGAAAAACCTAACAAAGTGCCAAAAACAGCTGCAGTGGAAATCACTCCAGGAAAAATATCGTTACGTTCAACTCGAAAGAAAACAAAATCGAATGCTTTGACAACAGCGAAGCAATTGGGAAATAAAACGGATTTAGTGTGGATTGATGACGATGGACCGCAATGGGATCCAGCTTTTCCTGATGGCAATTACACTGATTGTATTGGATTACATCCATACCAACAGTTCGAAAAGTTTTTTGATACTGATGTTATAAAGTTGATATGCGATGAAACTAAGAAATATGCAGTACTCAGAAATTCACAGCTAAATCCAAACTTATCGGAAAATGAAGCAAAGGTATTTCTTGCAATACTTATTATAACATCTCGACCAACAAAACGAAACTATTGGTCTGAAGATTCAGACATGTATTGTAAAATGATTGCAGAAGCAATGAGACGTAACAGTTTTGAGATGATTATACGTTACCAGCAAGATTCCGCAGACAAAATTTGGAAAATTAGAGCGTTGACAGATGCTCCAAAGGATCGATTTTTGAGACATATCAAACCAGAACGTGATTTATCTTAGAGACGAAGCAATGATAGAATACTATGGTCGTCATGGTTGTAAGCAATTTATACGTGGAAAGCCGCTGAGGTTTGGCTACAAAATATGGAGTCTGAATACACCATTAGGTTACGTCATAAACTTCGAGATGTACCAAGGTAATAATCCGAGAATCAACAATGAATATCTAGTAAAGTATGGTAAAAATGCAGCACCACTATTTTCTATTTTGGACGATTTTAGTGACGATATCAAACCCTTGCCTTTCTGTTTTCACTTCGACAATCTATTTACGTCAATGCGCGTTTTACTGGGATTGAAGCAATGTGGTTATTTCGGTACAGGCACACTGAGGGAAAATATGATACCAAAATCGTGCCCACTATATGACAAAAAACAGATAAAGAAACAGCAGCACGGATACATGCAGAGCAAAACAATTCAAGGAGCCGATATTTATATAACAAAATAGATGCATAATTCTGCTGTTACTATTGCGTCGACACTGCATGGGATGACTCCAATATCAAAGGTCCAAAGGTATTCTAAAAAGGATAAAAGACATATAGATGTTCCCCGTCCATATTCAGTTGCTAAATATAATGCCGGAATGGGTGGAACTGACCGAATGGACCAGAATGTAAACACCTACAGAGTCGCAGCCCAGGGGAAAGAAATGGTGGTTTTCTATTTTTACTTGGCTTCTAGATGTTTCGATTCAGAATGCGTGGTTATTGCACAGGAAAGGTGGTTCTGGGCTATCCCAATTACACTTTCGGAGAGCAATAGCTCAATATAATTGCCAGACGCTTGGTACATCTAAGGATATCGATATCCAAAAAAAGAAACTGAATACGCTAATCCTCGATATGACAACGTTGGTCACATAATCAAAGTGATTCCTGATAAAAAGCGAAGCCGCTGTCAAGGTGAATATTGTAAATCCAGCGTAACAAAAATGTGTAAAAAGTGCAATGTTGGCCTTTGTGTTTCGTGTTTCCAAGCATACCACCTAATTCCTGTTCGTGATTAGAACTTGTTGTCTAGTATCTTAATTTGCACCGTGTATTACTTTTCTCAAATTTAAAAATAAAATTCCACTACATATCTTAAAAAAAGCCTTTTACTAAAATCAATCCTTTTCAAAAATTTGTACTGCTATATCCTGTCTAATGTTATATGTATGTAACGGGATGTCTAACCCACTTCCGGCAGTAAACCCAATTTTTTTTGTGTGGATCCTGGTTAATATGGCAATTAATAGTATATTGCTAAAATTTCATGAAAATATTTCAACTTTTGCAAGCTCGTCGTTAATGGGTTAAGGGACTTTCTTGTTTTGTGTAATATAATTGCGCAATAAGGAAATAAAACTCACTTTTCAAAACAAATCCTTTTAAAAGTTGCCAATTAATTATTTTTTAGCTCTCTACGAAATAATATTTCATAACATTCAAAAAGAACGATCCTCTCCCTATTTACAGAATTATATTCTCATTTTACTCCTTTGTGTTTTTTTTATTTTATTTTTGCCTGGGTAATATTGAATTCCTTTAAAACAGATTTTCGTAAAAACTCAAGTAAGAAATCCCTTTTCGGTCTTAAGAAGTTAAAGAAAAACAAAGTTTAAGAAAAGCCTCTTCAATCCTTTTGGAATGTTCTCTTCTGTTCGTGACTTTTAGATGAATTTAGAAAAGTTTAAATTGGAAAGTTTTGCGTAAAATGAATATCTTCCCATTTTATCCTTTGTGTATGTATGTGTGTGTATCTGTCTGTTTGGCTGTTCCCAGCAATTATAATTGTTATGCAAAACTAACAAATGGACTATATATGTATAAGAAAAGCTCAACTGGTGTGTACATTTGAAATGAAAATTTAATGCACATCCTGCACAGATGTAACAGGTGATGCCCATACAATGGGGAACTGTGTTTGCTTGAAATAATTCAGGGATATATGATGCAAGCCTAGCTGTAAAGTTATATTCTCCTGTCCATTGTTTACCTTAAATGTTACCTATAAATCTTTCACAAAAAGGATGTTCTTTGAAATATGATGTTAAGGATGTTATGTTTATGATTTTGGTTAAATTGAAATTATTAATACATGGTGAGAGAAAGCAAAATTGTGTGGGAAATTAAACGATGTGTTCAAGTGTGAACGTGTGCAGATATTTCGCTAACAGGATGAAAATGGAAAAGTGAAAGTGCTGCGTGGAAAAAAACCAATTTAGATTTTTTCCAAGAAAAAGCATTTTCCTTGAATTATTCCAATATTTCTTGTGGCAATGACGATTTTAGATACTGAAAGGTGATATGCTGTAAATGGAAATTTTTTATTGGTGGCTGTATATTTATTCGTTAAATTCTCTAGACATTTCTAAAACTTTCTTTTACTCATACCCAACGAGCCCTACCCAGTATATTTAGAAGATGTTATGGAAGATTAACCCGGAGTTTTCAATAATGAAGAATGTAACAATAATTGCTTCTTGGACGGCTCGGACTTTGCGCCACGAAATTGGATTGACTCTTTATTCCAGAACCAAGGAATAATATCTCCCTCGATTTATTACGCTGAAAAGTTGCGCTTTATATTGATTCCAGGACCAAAGAATACTCTGACGTTGGTATATTTTGAATGAAATAAACATCTTCACTTTAACTGTGATTTCTCCTTTAATTTGCCAAGAAACGAATTACAAATTTTTGCTCTACAATGGCAAGTAACAGAAGTTATCTCTACGTACATTAGTTCATTCGAGAGAAAAAAGTAACAAATTCTAGTCAATTGAAGTAAATACTGTTACGAGCGTGGCCTTAGTTCGTTATTTAAAACACAATATTTCAGATATAATTCAAAAGTTCTTTCTTTATTTAACTTTACTGTTTACTCTCGCAAATTCACAAATAATTATAAAATCAACTCTTTATTTATCGCTAGTACTGTACTTCTAATTATCGCAATCCAAATAGTTTACTTCGTTCACTTCGCTGTCTGAAATAATACTCCGCCTCCTGATGTGAGAAGCGCCGTATTTATACTCGACGAATTATCCTAGAACTTTCCTGAATATTGCGTTCTCCGAACCCTTAGTTTACTAGGATGTCACTAACCTAAAGTTGTTTCCATTTCCAACAGATGCCGCTTGTGTCACTTTGTGGCACGTAACAATACATTACATTTATAGATGTGTATGATACATTTGAGTACAGATTAAGATAAATGGTAATAGATTATTGACTAAGTGATGATTATCGCCTTAACAAATTCCCTATCTTAATATTGGTTGGTTGTGACTGGGGTTAATCGTGGAAGTTGTATTAGTGAGAAAAATTCTCCGGTATTTTAGTGTCCAGCTAGTTTCGAAGTTTCAAATTGGTGTTGCACTTAATCACTAAGGAAGTTGTTCCCATAGTAGATTGGCGTCCATTGCATCTTAGGCTAAATGCTTCTTATAAAGATCACAACGATTAATCAAAAAGCTAAAATAATCGATTAATTTTATTTGGATAATCGATTATCGCATAATATTTGCCTTTTTTAATTAATCGGCGCTTAATAAGTTTTTTTTTTTTTATTATAAATACTTTTCATTCAAAGTCATGGCTCATGGGAGGAAGTGAAGCCAAAATTATCCCTTTTTGACTCAATGCTGATAGGATAAATATTAGGAAAAATAAATCCACTAAGTTTCAATTGCTACTAATTTTTCTGCGCACTTTGCATTTTCTTCCTCTTTACCATTTTCATTTTTATTATCAATATACCTTCGAGTCATTTTAGATTCATTCATGTACACGAATTATATATGAAAGGGATATCCAGTAGATACCCATACCGGTATTACCTGACATCCCGATTAATTGATTGATTGGAAAAACTTTTTCTTGTGAGAAGAGGATAGAACTAATATATATGTAGGTACATGTTGGAGTTTGATAAATTACTGTCTGATGTTAGCCAAATAATATACCGGGGAGAAAGACAATTACCTGGTATGCCACTTTAAGCTAAGTAAATACATTGATAAGATACGAGCTTGAAAAGCTAAAAGAAAATTAATTCTACTTTGTTATGTATGATTTCTACTAGACCAAAAAGACTGATAATACGTACTAGAACAGTTGCAGAGATGGATTTCAATTAAAATCATTCTTCAATTATTAACTTCATTGGAAAGTATAATAATAAATGTATTTGGAAGGTTTAGGTTCTTTCATAGTATATTCAAGAATAGAAGCAATATTCAAATTAGAAACGATCCTCATTCAGCAAAAATTCGTCTATGTGAAAAAATACTCAAATTGCAGTTACTTTACTGAGAACTTGTCACTTCCTTCGGATGTCTACTCTAAAAAACTGTTCTTAAAAAGTGGAAGTGGTTCTATTTAGTTGAACATTTTTTGCAGGGTGGTAAAAAATATAGTTTGATAATGGAACTTTTTAGTTTTAAGAATTTCAAGTGTATTTTCATTTTGATAGAAATATCTTGTTTTTTTTTTTTTTTTTTTGGTTTTTAACAAAATTGTCGACTATAATTATCTTGTCAAATCTGTTTTAAAATCATCGCAGTCTGCCCGGAATGTATTTTATGCGATTTTCTAGATTTAACCCTTCTCTGTATAACGCCGAAAATTTAGAAGTCTATGGCAGTCAAATTCGGAAAATAAGGCCAACCAAAGTTATGCAGAAATAAACTCTGGAACGTTTTTTGTAGCCAATTTTTCGTTGTAATTTTTTTGTGAGTTGGCACAAAGTCTTGCCGACAAACGTATCGTCTATTTTTAAAGGGTGTGGTTGCCCACGGTTTTACACAATCACCCATCAGTAACGTCAGATCGCCTTTGCTTGGGAGCACAGGTGGTAAGCTCTGGAACTTTTAGAGCTTGTAGGGCTTGTAGACTTTACCCAAACTTCAAACACAGTGGTGTAAAATATGGCTATTCTAAACTTTATCCCCTATTTGTGTTCAAAGAATACGATGGTTATGAGGAATAGGCAAGATTGTGGAAAAACATTAAAATTTGTCGGTCAAAGTAAATTTTTCAGCGAGAACCAAAGCGATGAAAAACTAAGATGCGAAATATGTTTATACCGTTATAGTATAAAGATAAGCCCAATGCATTAACTAAACTCTACAGATAATTTTTTAAAGCATCGATAATCCCATTAAGAAGAGAGAATACAACCATGAATGAAATATAGCAAGACTAGTAATTTGACCAGATGGCAACCTTGCTTGCGAGAGAGAATTCGGGCTGATAACCTAGAAGACACGCAAAATAGCGTACATTTTCGGTAGACTTGAATCGACATAGTCGCAACATTTTATAGGAGGGAAAAGTTAAATTTGGACATAAATCGCAAATATATTGTTACCAGAATTTCACCTGGCCGAGCGGTCACCACGGTGATGATATTTTTCTGCCTTCCAAGTCGACGCGCCAGCGCAATTCGACCACTTTTCCTTTTGCTATTAAAGACTTCTTGGTGGTGAGGTAAAGAAAATAAATGCCGTCTGACTTTGACCCGATGGTCAATAAATTTGATTTTTATTGATTTTTTCTTTCTTGTACAATTTTTTTTGACGTCTCTTACAAGTCAGCGCTTAAAAGTGCAACACACCACCCTACTTACAATATGGCAGCTTCATTTATTCATCTTTCATTTCGTTACTTACTTCACTCTTGAATTAGGTGTAGTGACCTTTATCTTCAAAAGCCTAGATTACTTAAAGGTCATTTTAATTTTCTATAAGTTTCTATTTAACTTTAGTTTCTATTTAACATTTGTTTCAAAATTCATTTTAGTTTTTTACAAGTTTGATCTAGCTTCATTTGACATTTGTTTTAATAGTTTTTAATTGTTTACAGTTTTTTCGGTTTCTATCTATCCAAGATATCTGTCAAACCTTTATTAGCGATTTTAATTCAATAAGTCTCGATCTGGGCACGAGTCCAGCAAAAGTGCTACATGCTGCTACGTGTGGGTTAATTCTATATTTGCGTAGTTTATTTGGGACGAACTAAGTGTCACTTGCAATTGTAGAAATATTTCTCTACCGCACAAAAGCTGAATAAAATGTCATAATTATTGAGATGTATAATTATTAAAGAGGTAACTCGTTCTGTAACAATATGTAAGTTGGCATCACTGACCACCGATCATAAGTCCTTAATGTACAGACTAAAACACAATGGTTCTAGAATAGCTCCCTGTAGAGCTCCACAGATGAGATAAAGTAGATAATAATACCTACCAAGAATTACTTCTTGGGTTCTCTGGGCAAGGGAGCTTTTATTTTAGTATTACTTCGCTTTTCTATAAATTTTAACAGCTAGATAGTTTCATAAGAAGTTTGCTGCTGTAACAATCACTATCGAAAGCTTTTGAAAAGCCATGAAGTAACACTGTAGCTACCTCTCCTTTGCCGAGTGAGGATGGAATATCGGTTGACACTTTTAGCACACCCGTTTCATAACCATGTACATAATACATTCAGTCCGAAAACCTGACTGGGGGTTACTGATAAATAACATAAAAGTTTCTCAAATACATATCTCCGAAAGAGAACACGGCAAGCCAATTTGTCTTATTACAGGGGGAGACTCGGCGGGAGGTTTTAGATATTGGAACCACGTTTGCAATTTTTCATTGACTGGATAATACGTACTTGGTAATATCGACAAGTGTTGAAAAGATGTAGCAGTAGGCCGAGAATGCACGGAGTAGATAGCTTATTCTATTCTGGTGACATACTACCTCTGCTAACAGGCTCCGTTGTATACTCCAGAGCAATAAATCCCACGAAAATAGAATTCAATGGAACTATTCGGAGAAGAATACGAAGTTTTTCAGTGGCTAGTATTTCACCGCGCGTTCGAGAGGTGCCAACAAAATATGAATTTAATTCATGAAGAATTCTGTAATGTTTTTATCTTTCCTTACCGTATGACGTGTACATAAAAACTCGACTGTGGCACCACTGGAACCCTAAGATACTGAATTACATATATCACAGCTCCTAGATCTCATACTATTAGGGTAAATCTGGAATCCATTCAAAGAAACAAGCGATAACGCAATATCCGCATCCAGCCAGGACTCACTAACTAAAATTGCATGCAACTTAGAGCAGCGAAAAACTTCTCTCAGTTCGACAATTTAAATTGGGATACTACGCGCATTATCATGGGAATTATTGGAACTTTCAGATTGAGCATAGAAACCAATAAACCGCGACTAATTGTAAATATGTTTATCACCTAACAGAAGGAGAGCAACACTCAACACAAAAAGGATCTTAAATTTAGTTACATTCAATGGATATGAGGAAGGTGGTTTGATCAAATGTCTGATGATACTTACTACAACTTTGTGCATTAAAAGTGATTAAAGATAAGAGGGCCTAGATAAATTATGTCACTAGTTTTAATCGCACATATAATTTAATGTAGTTGTGGGATCACATAATGAATCATCTCAGAGGCTAAATAATGCGTAATCTGCTGTCAGCAAAATGTATCGATTTCAAAATAACGTAGATATCTTTCGAACCTGTAACACATAAAAGGATGAGTCATTTCCTTGCTATTATTAGACCACCAGTGCTACCAATATAGAACGTCTATTCTTTGCCTTTATGTTAGGTATTTTCTGGCTTAGACAAATGCCAACCCTTTTTAGGTTTTAGTACGAAAATCTGTATCTAACCTCCACCTCCGCAAACTGGTATCTTTTTTTAGGCTTATAGCTGCCGTGTAGCATCCCAATTTAAAAACGAAATTATAGAACCAATAACATCACTATGAAATTATTTATTATGCCGCTTTATAGGTGAGACAATTCCTGTTAGTTTGTCACCAGTATTATTTCATAAATGCGGGAAAATTCGTATCTTTTTACCTGTTTTATGCTATTCACACAGTAACAAGCGAAACAAAAAGTAGAAAAAAAGAGAATAGACACGTTGACAAATGGTGATTACAAGTGTTTGTTCCTCACGGTTAATTAAAGGTTGCGTGTCTGAAAGTCTTCCATCAGAGATTGTGTGCTATTCCTTTTGCCAATGGAAAATATAAAAAAAAAATCTCACAGGATCGAAATGCGTGTTGGTAGAATATTACTCTTGAGCATACCTTCGGAACCGAGTATAATCGACCCAAATCGGGCCTCTTTAAAGCACTTTCTGCTCCCTAATAGACAATAATTATTATTCAGGCAATTACCTTCCGTTTTCGACAGGAAGGATCTTAACCTGCTCTTTGTGGATAGTTTCCTTCAATTTGATTTCGTTTCTGTTTACAGCAATGTTATAGGTGCCAAATTACTTTATGCTTGCTCATATAGAATGGTAGAAATTGCTGCAGCGTTGTGTATTGATTTGAATACTGTCTCTAATGATATAAAGGAAATTGTTGACAGTAAAAGCGAAATGAATAAATTTAGCGAGTGAAACAACAATTGATGGAGAAGTCCTTCGTCAAATTGAAATCCTAGACAGTACAGGAAGAGTGAGATATTGGAAGGGAAGCATAGTTTATTGGGGCTTTTTTTTATTATACAAGGTGGTGTACCGAAAATGAGTGGCAATATTGAAGGAAGTTTATATGTAGATCTCAGTGAGAAAAGTATTGTGAGGAGACGGATCTATCGTTCCCTCATGTGAGTTGTTATTGAGTAGTTTTGTCTTACTTTGATTTTCACTTTAGCTTATTTTGATGACTCATTTTCATTTACCACAAAATAAACTATAATGTATTTGTAGTGCATAAAGGTCAGAACATATGATAATAAAATAAGTAAAAAACGAGTTTTCAAACAAAACTGAGGCCAAGCCGCATGAAAAAGTAGAATATGAACTCTTCTTCACACACAGAGGTGGACTCAGATTTTTTGATTAGCACATTTCTCTTGAGTATTCTTTCTCTTCATGACTAAAATCACTTATTACCTCTGATTGATCATACTGAAATATATCGGTGATTGTCAGCGAATAAAATCTGAGTCCACCTCTGTGTGTGAAGAAAAGTTTATTTTCTACTTTTTCCTGCTGCTTGGCCTCCGTTTTGTTTGAAAACTCAATTTTTACTTAGCTTATTTTCTGCCTTTTTCACGTTAAATAAATTGTTATTACGTGCTGCATGGAGATGTTTTAAAACAATTTTATGACGGCTGAAAAGACACTGATTTACTGAATTTTCCCGATTTTCCATGTTTTCCACAGACTATTCCTATTACTATATAATATTTTTTAAAAATTTACATGAATTTTCCTCGATTTTTCGTGCAAGTTTTCATGATTGTTGAGGAGAAAGTAATGCCAGTAGGATGGAAAAAAATGATTCTGCATAGCTTATAAAACTTTTTAGTCGGAAAATTCCGGAAATTCCAGAAAAATGGGAAAATTCTGCACTTTTCCTGAAAAAGATTTATCACTAACCATATCGATGAAAATTTTTGAGATGATTTTTCCGCTTTTCCGGGTTTTCCATGGAATTTTCCACAAAAGAAACTTTATGCACCTCATTTTGCTCTACAACTTTGTCTTAGGTTGCATAACGCTCAAACGCTTCCTTGGTCGGAAAAACTCCGGAAAATCGTTTTACATGAATTTTCCTCGATTTTTTCTGCAAGTTTTCACCATTGTCCGCGATAAAGTAATGATGCCAGTTGATAGGGAACTTGATCCTGCATAATTTAGAAAACTTTTTTACCAGAAAATTTGCCGGAATAATCGGAAAATTCCTGAAAATTTTTTGGGAAAAATCGGAAAACTCTGCATTTTTCCTGAAACGGATTGATCACTAATCAAATTTGTACCAAATTTTCAAATGATTTTTCCCGATTTTCCGGGTTTTCCATTGAAATTTCCGGTTCAAATTTTGATAGATTCAATTGTCACGCGACATGAACTTGTGTGCCAAATTTCAGCTCGCTGTGATGACGAAAAGTGGGTCTTCGAGAGTGTCGAAAATAGTATAAAAGAAATATATACATAAATATACAGACAGACAAATTCGTGTACGAGTTAAAGGGACGGGCTGGCCTCAAAAATACGACAAATTTTTCAAAACTCCTACTGAGGTTGGGACTAAAGTTTTGATGAAGTGATTATTAAAATCTTACTTAAAGTGAAAATAATTATATTTCATTTATAATGATAAGTGTTAGTTCATTCATCAACATACACAAGACTTGCTGAGCGGATCGAAAACTCAAAAAACGGAATAAAAAAAGAAAATGTCATTCAAATTTGACGTATATTTTTGACACTTACATACAACAAAAGATTAGAATGAACCTCCAGATGAATGTTTAATATTGAAGCGTTTTGATTTTTAATTGAAAAGACCTGCTTTGCTACGACCTTTATGCATGATATGACCCACAATTTCAAAATGTTGTATGTGAGAAAATATGATTATAAAAAAATATATATATTAGAAGCTTAGAACAGATCAACTTAGTAGAGTTTAACTTATGTTAACCTTCTAACCTCAATTAGGAGTAAACGTCAGGTTCGTTTTGTTGTACGTTTTTGAAATCCGAGGGTTTTAGGGTTCCATCTTTTTACCTGTAATAGACATGTTTCTTGAAAGCTGCGTGACGTAAGAATTTTAATTTTGGGAGAATGTTGTGTGTTAGTGACGCGCACATATTTCGACATACAAAGATTATAAAATATACTTTTAATAGGGGCGGATTGGTCTCCTTCATCGTGTGGGGTATCGTTTGTAATGGTCTCTTTGGACAGTTTAAAAAAAAATTGAAAATTTTTGGTGAACTGTTTATAAAGATATAGCACAAAATATATGAAAAATTACTGTACCCCTCCCCCACACATTCTAGGTTTCTACATTTTGATACTATCAGGATTAGATAACAGAAAAACTGCAGTTTTTTTTTGTTAGTCTCATAGTTGCTGGAAAAATGTGTTTTGTGTTAACTTATAAGACAACTCTTTCTATTAGTATAAGACGAAATCTTTTAAAACTACTCTTGCGTCCGGTTGTTTGAATATCATTCAGTTATCATAGAGAAATTTGGATTGTTCGTCGATAAGGTAAGAATTAAGAAATTATATACCCAAAATGAAGCTGAACACCATTTTTTGCACATAAACGGATAAGGTTTTATAACTTTAAAACAACAATGCAAAGAAAAAAGTGCTGGAGTTCCTCAATAGTAAAAAATACAATTGTTATAAAATAAAAACAAAAAAAAATACTATTATTATCAAAAAAAAATTTTCATGCAAAATAGCTTCATTAAGTATTTAAATTAGAAAAATCAGTTGTTTAGTTTTCGAGATCATGAAATTCCTAACCCCCTATATCTCACTAAGATAAGATTATCTTCGTGCAAAAATGTTTCATCTGGATTTTCTGGGTGGGCAGAGCAGTAGAGGGAAACAAAAAACAATACGAACTATATTTTTATATTCCATACAAAGCTTCATCCAAATCAGAAATTGTCAGGTTTAACCTTCGCTTTACAATATCTACCCAGGTAGATATTTCCATTTACTTTCCTTTATAACTCTGGAAAATTTCATCAAATCTTAAAACCGCTCCGACTCAGCGACTAAATTTTCAGTCTATTTCAGAAAATAAAATGAATGTCATTTTATTCACACCGCATTATATTTTTTTCAAAATCTCGTTGTTTTATATATGGATTTGAAAATGTATCTACAATTTATATGGGAATTTTCGAATGTTGTAGTTTTTCGTTAGAATATTTGCAACGAAAAGAGTAAAACATTTTAATACAACATTTATTTATTTTTATTGATAATATAATGTAAAATAACTAATAATATAATTAAAGTATGTACAGAAATAGCCAAAAGTAGAAAAAATAATTAAAACTAGTGAAAAATATCAGCGTGTTGGGATGATGAATGTATTGAGGATGTACCTGCATGACAGCCTTCACATTTTGTTTGTGTCAAGCTGTGCTGTCCGCATACTGGTTTTTTACACGTGATGCATGCTTGACAAGTAGCTCTTTTTTTCTTGCACTGCTGGTAGCACACATAACATCCACCTTTTTGTTTGATGCGCCCGGATGCATCTCGTTCTGGACAATCATCTGGAGTGAAATCTTCGGTTATTTGGGTTGATGCAGTAACCGACTCACCTAAAATACATTCCATTGCCGCCTTGATGTCGAATTTTGAATTAATTTTTTATTTTCGGTTCTTCTTCTAGTTTGGGGAATGCATAATTGTTCACCCAACAACTACAGAAATTCAGGACGACGCGATTTTTTCACAGTGCCTTCAGTGTTATTTGATAAGTAGATTATGCACGCTGCAAGGGCTGCGGTATCTAGAATATTATAAAATAGTGCTAGAGGCCAGCGTCTTGTTGCTCTCTTCGTGGAATATTGGGTGAACGTTTTATCCATCGTGTACACACCACATTTGGTATGATTATAATAATGGATTATTTCCGGTTTTTGGTTTGGTCCGGAAACAGTATTATCACAATGCATGGTCGATAATAAAACCACAGCTCTGCCTTTTACGGGGATGTATGAACACATGGCTACATTTTGACCAAATCCAAACTCAGTGAAGTAAACTTCTCGGTTCTTCGCTGCTTTGAACTCATCTGGTAAATAGCGTTTTTTTTTAAACTGCCGATAACCGTCATTTTCCAAGTAACCAGTCAGTATAGAGAGGTAAAGAAGTTTTCCATCGTCACATTTTTCCCTGTCCCTTTATCAGGAGCCACCAACTCTTTCACAACTCCCTCACCTTGCTTCACATCTCTGACATTTCCTATTTTCCTGGTATAAATTTGACAATTTAGAGGATACGAAGTTGCGGAATCACAAGCCCACCAAATTTGTATGCCATTCTTGGCCGGCTTGGAGGGCTTGTATTGTGTGAACTTGGTGCGTCCCCTGTACCTATATAATTGCTCGTCTACTGTAATGGAATCATATGGTCTGTAATATTTCTTTAGTTTCGAGGTGACCATCATAAAGACATAAAGGCATCGGTGCAGTTTTATCCACTTCTTGGCGAGCAGCTCTAGTAACGTGCCAATCGAACCGAATGAACTTCAATATTTGCTAGAATCTATTACCTGACATCAAAGCACTATAAAGTGGGAAGGAATTTTGTATTCAAAGTGTACCTGGAGCCTCTTGATTTGATTTATAACAGCCCATTATTAGCAATATTTCCAGGACTGCATGAAATTCTATTTCCGTAAGTGGTTTCCATGCAAGGGGTTTTTTATTCGGATTTTTGCTATTCCATTCGGCGCAGTCTCCTTCGGCTCTTTTGTTCGTATATCTACATATAAGGTCTGTAATAGCCGAACTCATGATGCAAAAAATGTATCCGTTTGCGACAGATCCTTGGTGATTGGATTAGGACCACTAAACAATGAATCACGAAAAATATTGTGAGCATCCTTTCGTTGCAACGCTGATGGATAATTATACCATTTTGTCCCATCCTTGCTCACAAAATAGCTTTCATGAGACGAAGAAGCTTCACCAGCATCACCAACATCGACTTCATCATCTGAATCCGCGTCAGAATTTAACTCCACCTCTATATCTCCACCATCCACTGCACCATCAAAATCTAAATTTGCCTCCGCAGGAATATTGTCTTCATCGATATCGTCATCCTCAAATAGCTCCACCGTTTCGGAAAGAACCTCTTGCATTTGCCTAAAATAGACCTGCCTCCTTTCATATAATAACCTAAACCACAAAAATATAGTAGTGAAATATAAAAATAATATATATGGCCGTAAAATATTTGCACAAAATTCAAAAATTTGATTCAACTGTGAATATAAACAAAGCCTAGCTCGTATGAAGCATTAAAATGTACAATAAATGCAAAAACTCACCTGTCAACCACTGACGCAGAAAGATATTCAAGATTACTCTCTGGATTTATATTTATTTTTTTTGTCTGCACAACTTCTCACTTGAAAATTTCAATTGAAATTAAAGAATCTAATACTTTACCGAAGAAATACCATCCCAGAGAAGTACATTATCTTTATTTTGCAAGAAATAATTCTCGTTATATTTTCCAGCTAATTGTCCAGGTGACATATGGTACTTGTCTTATAAAATACCTAAATATAACAATCCCGTAACATAAATCCCTTGTTTTTACTTATTTGCATATAATTTCAAGACTAAATATCCTACCTATGAAGAAAATGTGTATCATGTGAAATTGCTATACCTACTATATGTATGCATACATACGTCAGTTGGTGCACTGTACTGAATTGCTTGCTTGAAAGTCATGTTAGTTCAAATGATAGTTGAATGACAGTTTGAATGTTTATAAAATGGCGGAAAGAAGGTATACGCAGAATAAAATTTTTCGATGGGAGAGTACCTACCTAAACTCCTTAATGCATGGAAAAACCTTATTCAATTAACTAGTTGATGAAAAGTTTACGCTAATACAAAATACAGAAATACGAAAATAAGATTGCATTGGAGGGGAGGCTTGCATGACTGTTCTACTTACTCGTGTAAGCATGATTTTAATTAAATAAAAATAAATTCGCAGTCAGTTTCAGTTTACATTTCCAAAACAATTTTTCCCGTAGGCAATGTCCCTTTCTTTTTTCTTTTTTGTTGAACATGAAAGAGACCTCATCAGACTCCCATTAATTCTTTATGTAGAAACATTACAAGATAACAAAACAAAAACAAAACGCAAAATCCTCTCAAACATATCTCAGTAGTGTTTTAGCATATTTTGGAATTTAATTACATAAAAATTTCATATCAAAGCATGTCCACAAACAGCCTAGCAGATATGACGGACATTTAATTTGGGATTCAAGGAGCTTTGTTCCCGTGGGTGAGGGCGGTGATGACGGGGAGCGTTTGATAAATTTTGTAAATATTCAAAAAGTTAAAATTTCAAAAGCGACAATTTTTCTGACTCTTGTTTATGTTCAGTCAGTGATTATTAAAAAAATAAAAAGACAAATTATCAAAAGAATTCAAACCATGGAAATACATATATTTGTATATTGAAGACTGACTGAAATGTTGAAAGGATAGCTACGCACGTCTGATTACAACTTAGAAATTTCCTTATAAAAAGAGAGAAAGATAGAGAAAGGGGAAAAATCGTTATTTTCTGTTAAACATAAGAAAAATGTTTAAAAACTAACAACGATCCCGATAAAAAGTTTCCTTTAACTACTTCTATTAGTAGGAAGGAAGGAGCTCTTTCATTCCATTAACCTTTAAGTTTTCAGGTTTAGATGAACTCACAAAAGTTTTCGATTGAAAAGTTTCCCTAGGGATTATCTCTAAAGAGGAGATTTTTCTTCAACAGATGGCTAATTTATTCTCTCAAAAGTTAGTTATTATTTAGACTGTAAATGCACGATTTGATACTTTTACCATTGAAATGAAAGGATAGAAGTTCTGTAAGTAGAAATTCGGTGGAAATATCTGTAATTATGGTAGAATAAAGAATCTTTTATAACTCTAATAAGTAATTGTAGATTAAAGATTAGATTATTCTACCGCCAAGTTATAGAAGGGGCGGCGAGAAATGAATGGATTAAGAGAAATGAGTTATTGTGGGTCTATAATGTCACATTTACTAATCTTGGTATATTTTGAAAAATGAAAAAATTAAATGAAAAGCTCTCAAATAGTCAATTCCTGCTGCTCTACAATTTGCTATTGATTTAAATTTTATTACTATTCCTGCTGTGAATGGTAGTCTAAAATAAATTTTTTAAGTTAACATCTTTTATTTATTTAGAACTTCATCAATGATCTGATTACTGAGTTTACAAAAGTGAAATATAACAATAAAATAACAAAAGCATACATAACCATAATAACGATAAAAGTATACATAACAATAATAATGAAAAACAAGTAACTTTAACTAAGCTGATCTTTTACGTCTATTCTCAAGAGAATATAATGGAAAGAGTGTAAGTCTATCAAATATGGACGCAGAATAATAGGGTTGTCCGAATGAAGTCCTCGCAGGGCAAATCGGATAAATCTCCGCTGCACAGCCTCGATGCGATTTATATATACAGAATAGAAGGGAGACCAGACAGGATTGGTATACTCCAAAATGGGTCTAATGAATATGCAGTAGAGGATCTTTGTTATGAATGGATCATTAAACTCTTTTGATCATCTCTTTATAAACCCCAGAGTAGCATTAGCGCTGGCCACGATTGAATTAATATGATGTTCGAAGGAAAGATGAGTATTAAGGAAGACACCCAAATCTTTGGTTTTGTCAAGTCTAGTCAATAAGTATCCATCTAAAGTATAATTAAACTCCAATGGCCTCCTTTTACGTGAAAAGGACATAGTAGTACATTTGCTAATATTAAGAGGAAGACAGTTAATAGCACACCATTTATGAAAGGTGTCTAAGTCCGAGTTTAAAAATCCGCACTCGTTTTCATTAGAAACAATGCGGAAGATTTTGACATCGTCAGCATAAAAAAGAATTCTTGAATTAGCCAAAATCAGAGATACATCGTTGATGTAAATTATAAAAAGGAGTGGTATTTCGTCAGAAAGGGCTGAGCGGAATATGATTCGCTGCGTACGATCAGAGAAATAAGAACGAAGCCAATTAACAAAGGGAGTATGAAAACCAAGAACAGTCAACTTGTGAATTAAAATTTTATGATTGATTCGGTCAAAAGCCTTACTGAAATCCGTGAAAATGCAATCCACTTGTTTACCGTTTTCAAATAGCAGAAATGCAGAAATTAGTAAACTCCAATAAATTAGTCGTAGTTAGTCGTAGTAGGTTTCCCCTTCATAAACCCCTGCTAAAAAGGGTACAGGAAGGGCTTGCAGTGGAAGTACAAAACATCACAAACCAGGGCTTCAAATATCTAACCAATACAACTTAAATTAGCGACAGGTCTGTAGTTAGAAATGTCGCTCTTATTGCCCTTTTTGTGCAAAGGAATAATCAAAGAACGCTTCCACTGTTTCGGAAAAATACCACAAGTTAAAGATAAATTAAATAAATAACACAAAACAGGAACGATGGACAATGCACAATGTTTTATGAGTGCGGAAGGAACGCCATCCGGACCGCCAGAAAAACTATCAGCTATGCTTGAAATGTACATGGAGACAGACGCTTCATCGAAAAACAGGTCTTTAGGTTGAAGAAAAGTCAGCGGAACCCTCTTGTGTAAAATATTAAAAGAAATTCCTCTTCCACCAATTAATGCTGTCCCTCCTTGGTCAGTAAACTATCATCAAGAGGGTCTTCGCTCAATGCAGGAGAACCTTTGGCTGCACATGGGGCATAAAATGCATTTTAGTCGGGATATTAGGGGAAGTATTATGACCTCGTGCAATATTACACCGAGTCACACGGCAATTCAAAATATCAGCACTCATATACAGTGTCAATTTGTGGATGGTTCAAATATGGATATTTTTCCTTTAAAACGCACGTTCAACAAAATTTCTCGCACGTTTATGAGTCCTATTAATTTAGTGCTACGTTCTTCTCGTGACGTAAGTGACGTTCTTACAAAATTTTGAAAATTTTGTAATTATTTTCATGTGAATCCTTAAAACGTTTACAACAAAATTTGAGCTAAAAGTTTGCATTTTAATTACTGTAAATTAAATCGTACATAGTAACACTTGATTTCAAAATTGTAAACAACGCTGAAAAATTCCGAAAGCATTGCATTAAATTGGTGGGTATTTCTCTCCTGCCCTGCTTTACAATACGAGTATAGATAGTGGTCTCGCGGTATTGGCCAATTCTTGATAGCTGAGCTACATGCACAATTGTGTTACCTCAACAGAAGGAATATTGAACTCCTGTCAGCGTAGCTTCGATGAGTCTTGATCTCCTGGGTACTAGGGAGTCGAACGTTCACTGAAGGACCAAATTAAGGGCAGCTACTGTACCTGAAAAGGTACCTGATAGGAAACTGTGATTGAGCGCAAGCTTAACACGTCGAACTAGTAAGATCTCCATATCCAGACTGTCCCTATGACAGCCTAAACATGTGTCCGGCTCAAGTTCAACCTACGTCCACTTTACGTCTGCGGCCTGATGAACTGCAATAAGGACGTGGCTGGCGAACTAGCAGACATTAGATTAGCCAGGTCAACCCATTCAATACATAACTAATAAGAAGGCGGTATATCGGATGAAAACCTATGCCACTCGGCGAAATGTATTAGTGTGCTGTATTTGTATTCGTTTCGTCATGGCAGTGGTGAAATCGAGACATTTTGAAGGGGGGTATTTCTTATGATTCAAAAACTGTGAAAAGAAATTGTGTACTTTTATAAATTTTATAAAATGTATACTTTTTATATTTAATATTAAAATATAATATATATAACTACGTATGTGCATATTCAATGAACTTAATTCATAATCTAGTTTTTGAGGTCTCTGTTGAGTAACATAATATAAAGGAATTTAGCTTAATTAAGCAGTTAGGGGTAGTCAGAATTGTCAAAAATTCGGTTTTTTTTTGCATTTTCTTAAAGTATAATATCTTAAAAATATTCTCTGAAACTTTGAAGTGAGTTATTCGACAATTAGCAAAGGGCTCTCGGGCGCTCTAGAACGATCGAGAGCAGGTAGTTAGCAGCAGCTGCAAACGACCAGTTTGTCGGATTCTATTGTCATGAACTGATTACAACTTTGTAGTAAAACCTAAATCTAGTAGTCTGTTGAAATTAATTATTTGTCAAGTAATTTGTCATGGGACGTGATTCTACAAAAGTTTCAAGAGAACTTCGGACTTCTCAAAATATTCGTAAGTCGCGTCGTTTTCAGTCCGAAAACAGCGGAACGTGATGAAAGTGCTCAGAGTGCATCTTCTAAAAAATTGAAACAAAACACTGAAAACGATGTACCCGAAAGTAGCAGTTCTGAATTTCGAATAATAAATTTCATTACGGTATTTACTGCAATTTCTAATCTTGTTACGTGTAAAAAATATAATGGAAATGTTCAGTTTCAAACAGCAAGTACACATGGGCTGGGATTTAAAACTGTAGTTACATGTGATAATTGTGGAAATGAATATGTTCCTTCCTGTTTTTTCATTGGGCATTCTTATGAAATAAATAGACGCTTCATCTTTGTCATGAGAATACTATAGGAATAGGATATGAAGGATTGTGCAAGTTTTGTGGCCTGATGGACACGCCGTCTTTTTTAGATAAAAGTACGCATATAATATTACTGAAGCAAATATTGGATTGTTGTAAAACCATCGCAGAAGCCTGGATGAAAAAAGCTGCGAACGTAGAAAAACAAGCAACTCCAACAACTGAAAATGAAGATTCGAATGGTTTAACAGTATCGGGAGATGGAACCTGTCATAAACGGGGATATACATCGTCTTTTGGAGTTTCTTCAATAATTAGCTATTTTACTGGAAAGATTTTTGATATAAATATTAAAAGTGCATATTGTAAGCAATGTGAGTACTGCAAAATGAAAACAAATACGGCTGAGTTCGGGGAATGGTATGAATCGCATGAAAATGAGTGTGCTGCTAATCACAATGGGTCTTCTGAAAAAATGGAGGTGGATGCGATGGTCGAAATGTTTCAACAGTCTGAAACCAAATATGAAGTTAAATATGCAAACTGTATTGGCGATGGTGATTCGAAGACCTAAAAGCAGATCCTTACAAAAATACAGCCGTAAATAAGAAGGAATATATAGGTCATGTTCAGAAGCGGATGGGGACTCGATTACCTACATTGAAATATAAACAAAAAGGTCTTGGTGATACAGGTAAACTTAAGTAATAGACAAATTATCTGTGTACTGTGGTTAATCAATACGTCGACATTGTGATTCTAGTGGAGATATGAAATCTGCTCTAATAGCAACTTTTCATCACTATGGCTCTAGTGATAAAAATCCGAAACATAGTATGTGTCCAAAAGGCGAAGATTCTTGGTGCTCTTACCAGCGCGCTGAAGCAAGTGGAGAGCTTGCTACTTATACCCATGAATATTCTCCCTTACCTCCTGATGTTTTAGAAGCTATCAAGCCAATTTATGAAGATCTCAGTAATGACAATTTACTTTCAAGATGTGTAGGTGGATTCAATCAGAATAATAATGAGAGCTTCAATCAACTAGTGTGCCCAAAAACCATAAATGCTAGTTTTACTATCGTACAAATTGCTGCATGCATAGCTGCTAGTTTATCCAATGAAGGTACGACTTCATTACTGATCATAATGAATACACTGGGACTTAATTGTGTGTCTAATTCTCATCGGTATGCCGAAAAAACGGATGCTGCACGTGTGAAAGTGGCAGATAAGCGCGCTAACGACAGCACTCGCGAAGGTAGAATGCAACGTAGACAACAGCAAATTGATATTTTGGAAGCTTCTACAACGGCTGAAGAACTATTATATGGCCCAGGAATAATTCGTATTACTCTACATAAATCAATCGACTGTAAAACTTTAAACGCGTTTTGCTTAAAACTATAGTTTTTGAACTGGTAGCCACTGTAACTCGAAAACCGTTCGGTAGATTTCGATGAAATTTAAACAGCGTTTTAAAAACATAAAAAACTAGTGCCTGATCGAAGGATTGTTTTTTTTTATAAACAATAACTATTGGTTTTTTTTCAGAAAACTCGAGAAAATTTTTCTGAGGCCGCCATTTTTTTAATTTAAAAAAAAAAGCTTTTATCAGGCACTAGATTATGCATTAAAAAAAACTAATTTTTTTTGTCCGATTGATTTTAGATGAATTTCCAAGAATTTGTGATGGTCACCGCAAGGCACTTCTTTTGGAACTGGGTCAACACAAACAGTCACAACGTTTGAAATTATTAAATTTGTTTTTTTTTAATTTTCCTAAAGGCAAGTCAAAACATGATGTAATGATGCCATATTATTACTTTTATAAAATAAAATGATTAACTAGCAAGAAAAAATTATTGAAAATTCTCATTTTTTCATGTCTCCAACTACCCCTAACCCCTTAGAATTTACTATTTTGATAAGTTTTTGACGGATGGAGCATTTTTTTGAAGCTCTTTTGGCTAAATAGAAATAACGCATTTGTAAATATTTACTTGTAATTAACTTAATAAGGGCACTATAATGGTAACTCTCATTCATGTACTAATTGGTCTTGAAGTAATGCTTGACTTAGGAAGTGCTTTTGAACGTCTATAATAATTTTTAAGAAATTTTCCTTCTGCTTCCTTTCGCTTTTAGAAAATGAAAGTGATATCGAAGAACAGTTTCGGTTTTCTCGGAAATATCTTTAACGCTTTTAGAAGGCATTTGAAGGAAACCCCGTCGTTTTATCCAGCTACAGATGAAGATGAAACTCGCCCTAGTGAGCCGACAAACATTCCTGACAGTGGAGAGCTTTATTAATTTTGAAAATAACAAAGCCTGCAATATTATGAACAACATTTATTATATATTCTGTCAATCTGATGGGATATGTTACATAGCTGTGTTAGAGTAAAAATGTTGTCCCAATATCTTATGATCAACTGAATCTTCCTCATTGCCATAAGCTACGTACATAATTCCTAGAGTGGTATTAATTTCTTCTTGAGGATCAGGGGTTTCATAACACGATTTGAGTATAATTAAAATCGCTCTGTTTTCCTGCGGGATGAAATTCCCAATTACTCCTTCTCTGATTGTGCAACGTACGAGGAGTTTCTTATATGAAGCAATAAACTGTCTAACCGAAAGATTATTGTTATGACCCACACGCATTCAAATAGAACTGAAAAACTAAAAAACTGAACTGAAAATCCTGATGTATTTCATAATATACATCTTCATGCAGAGTTGTAGTATTTTTAAGACAAGCTATTATACCTATGAATCCAGTATTTCTGGGTGTATTTATTAAAAGCGTGGCCGAGCGACGGAAGTTTAATTTCTATTTTAAAACTTCCATTATAATTGTTCCCACATAGTGCTCGTTTTTTATACTCGTATGCACTTGGGACGACTATTTAGTATATCGAAAATATCGTTTAACCTTATAAATTGTGAAAGTGGGCCATTTCCCATAAACTCTTTCAACTTTAAGACTTCTCTGCAGAAATCTAAAGCATCTGCAACCAATTTGCTAAACGTTTGTACTGATAGCTTCACCTTTTGCTGCATGAAATGTACATATATTATCACATCTTAATTTATTACCCAAGTGAATTTCTTTATTTTCCGGCAACATGACTAACCTTTAAAGATAGCACCATTTGACTTCCTCGTCTATGCTGGTAATAAATATTTGTAAATTTGTTACTGCATTAAGCCCTAACTTAACCATGTGGCAAGTATCAGAATGTACGATATATTTATCATTCCTGCCATTATCTTGAACCACGGTTTTTTCGCTGGAATTCCTAATATCGCAGCCTAGAAACTTAGGCGCAGTAAGGCAAGAGGAATTTTCCATGACCTAGTAATACAAAGCGCCATAAACACTAAAATCTGTGCTGCGATTTCTCCGCACCCAGAACCGTCCCCACCATCAACAAAACCATAAGAATCTTGTACACCCCAGTCAATATGTTGTCTGATATGTATCTCATCAAATACAACATTAAAAAAATAACGTTTCGCCACTTTTATATGCTTAATCACATGCAAACCTTATTGCTTGGAACGATTACGTAGTAATACCAGGTTTGCAATTAATATTTTCATACCACTCCTCAAGTGTCCTGGAATAAGGTAGACATCCATCAAAATGTTTCCTTACGCTTTGCGAGACATAAAGTTCAAATTAAACGCAAATGTTCTTATAACGGTGTCTATTATTTGGAGACAGGATTACTTCTACTTCTACATAATTGCCGCTAAAAAATGTTCCAATTTGCCCCAATTTTATCTTTCAAGGTCGCGCATATCTACTCAGTAATTAATTTTTTTGATTTCATGTGCGATAATAAAGAGTTCAATTTTATATTTTTGCGTGATGAATTCGTGAAGTTTTTGTTCTATCGACCAATTGCGATCACTTCGACTCTTTCAAAGGTTTTTGAATCTATCATTAACTCAAAATTAATGAAGTATCTAGAAACTAACCATCTCATCAACGATCGACAATATGGCTTCCGAGCTGGACGCTCATCTGGAGACTTGCTGACCTTTCTTAGGGAACGTTGGAACCGTAGTCTTCACAATTTTGGTGAGTCTAAAATCGTTGCCCTAGATATTTCAAAAGCCTTTGATAGAGTCTGGCATCAAGCCCTTTTAGCCAAACTCAAAGCACTTGGTCTCTCCCCTCCTCTTCTATTATGGATTGAAAGTTTCCTATCTAGCCGCCAAATACGTGTTGTATTAGATGGTGTTACATCTGAACCGCATCCCATAAATGCCGGTGTACCTCAAGGCTCTGTTATCTCCCCAACTCTCTTTTTAATTTTCATTAATGATCTGCTTTCCCTTACTTTCAATCCCATCCATAGTTTCGCAGATGACAGTACTCTTGATTTCGCTTACTCCTTTGACACTCTTGCTGAATCCAGGGGGAAAGCCGCATGTGTTAAACGAGATTGCATGACTAGATCATTGAATAACGATCTTAACAATATCCTCGCTTGGGGCAAAGCGAATCGCGTCGAATTCAATGCATCAAAGACCCAAAGCTGTCTTATCTCATTAAAACAAGATCATAACGTAACCACACCCGTTTCTTTTGATGGAGCATTAATTTCTGATTCACCGTCACTAAGCATTCTTGGCATTAATATTTCCAGTAAGTTAAACTGGACAGATCAGATCTTCTCTGTTGCCAAAGAAGCATCGAAATGTCTTGGATTTCTGAAAAGGTGTAAGAAATATTTCAGCCCGTCAAATCTAGCGCTCCTCTACAAGTCCTACATTAGACCTAGAATGGAATACAATTCCCATATATGGGCCGGGGCTGGTCGCACAGCCTTAGCTTCATTGGATATTGTCCAAAAGAGAGCCTTCAAGCTCATTGGCGATTTGGCAATAACTTGTCATATCGACTCACTCGAGCACCGCCGCAATATTGGATGCCTTTCGCTCCTTTATCGCTATATGCATGGTCAATGTTCTGCTGAAATATCTAGTCTAATCCCTTGTAGAACGATTCCTGCTGTAATGCATATCTGTAATCATGCATCATTAAAGCACGTATTTGCATATAAATGAAATGCACATCTCCGTAAAAGAAATATGATAACAAGATTACAACTAAAGTTTGTCATTCATTTCGAAAGTTAAAACTCGAACAAACAAAAATGAAAATACAATTGACATACATACAGATTTGTATGTAATCACTTTTGCGTGAATCATTCATACCTCGTTATGAATGAAGTAAAATAAAAGCGCATCAGATTACAGCGCAAGCAGAAAATAAATTACGTATGTACAGTGCACCAAATTTCTCAATGGCAACAAAGAACGTTACTCACGTGAGGTCACCATTTCTTTTATAATGATACGGTGAGAAAATTATCGAATGTAGGTAGCTTTAAGAAATTAATATAAATAGCTTACTTAGCAATAATTAGCGATTATAAATAAGGTAGCATTAATAAAGAAATCAAGAATAAAGTTTTGACCATTGACTGGTAAAGTACAAGTGTTATTCTTCAGAACGCAGCGGCAATTAGCCAGGCGTTCTCCATCCTAAAGATATAGAGGCATCTTAGCCAGATATCTTCTCCATAAATATATTGAGGCACTCCAGCCAAATATCAAGTAAGGATTGAAGCATTCAGCCAGATCCATAGGTAACTTTCATTTCTTTGCCTTTTATGAATATTGAGGCGACACGCCATATATTCGGCATTGTAATTAATTAATATAATCATGCATAGAATATTGGACATCGGGGAATACGCCAACCCATCGGCAACCAGCGTAAAGGCAAACAAAACACTGCACGCAATACTCGCGCTGCAAACCGCGCACATCCTTAAACCTTCAAATTACTTTCGGCCGTACAGTAAAATTCCGTGATGCTTTTTTATCCCGAACAGTGCGAATGTGGAACAGCTTACCATCTTTTGTTTTTCCCCCGGCATACAATCTGCGGAAGTTTAAGGGCGACATACATCGGCTCCTCTGCCACTCTCCTCATATCCCGTAATCCTTTCCCTATCTCCTTCCTGCCATGCTGTGCTTTGCATGCCCTGAGCTTGGCTTAATAATATAAAAAAAAAAAGAAAAAAAAATTATTCTTAATTATTTCTTTCCTCAACTTAATTATCTTTTATTGTCGTCTTTTTTCTCTAGTTCTTCTAATTCTTGTTCCTCTGAGTTTTTCATACACTTTTTAACTGCGAAATCTTAAACTGTTATATCCAACCTATTGGTTTTTTTTTTTGGGGAATTCTACTTTTTAAAAATAATCAAACTATTTTACTGTTGATGAGATAAAGATTACTTACAAGAAAATTAAAAAATTACTCACGCATTCATTTAAATTGTTGGCTTCTTCGTTTACACAATCATAGCACTCACGTTCTACTCCATATACATGCAGGTATTACTGATATTAGGAAATGCTAATTTATGTTTCCAAAAAGAACACATTCTTAACAAAAAAGCGTTTCTTACATTTGTATTGCAGTCCCCACGAGCAAAAATATCATGAACTGGATTAGCAAGATTTGTAGATCGTCTTTTATTTTACTAGTTTCTCTGAAGCCATACAGCACAGGCTTCCTTATTTTATGGAAACCTACAAAGTTCCAAAAATATATGCCTAAATTAAAATATACAAATTATTTGCATCCCCTTTAAGTAAAGGGAATAATGAGCTACCATTGAAAAGAAGAAACTTTCTGACATTTCTGATATTAACACTGGAATTTCAACGATTAATTCATAACCTTACATTAACAGTTTTATTTTCATAAAAGACTGAGCTTAATAATACTAGACACTTCATGCTTCCGACACAACACAATTTCAATTATATAATATCCATTAAAATCGTTAAATTTCACTAAGTTTCACTGAAATCCCGGAACTCTGAAGAAATTACTATCGGAAATGGCGAACAGAAAGTATCGCATCGGATGATAAGTCTTGTTGTTCTTTAATAGATATTTCCGTCCATATTGGAGGTTGGACCTTGGTAAATATTTTTTTTTTAACTTGTATTACAATTATACAGATTTCAGACTTACTGAATTGTCGGCTGACAGGATAACAAAAATTATGTTGTTTTTATTTCTAACATGCAAATCATGGCATACTTCCATAATCCTTTTCAATTCTCAAAGTGATTTTCGAATTTAAGGGATAACGCCACTGTAACGGCTAAAAAAAAGGGTTTTTCGCGAATTATTTTCTCGCAGAATTAAAGGTTTTTGAAAAAAACCTTTTAAGGGTATTATCGGGCATACATTGAGTTCTATTGATAAATTTTATGACAGCGGGACATGTTTTGCTTGCAAGGCTCCGCGGAACGTAGCACCACTGGTGCACATTTGAATCTAGACCAAAACAAAACAAAAATCATTAATCTAGTGGCTTATAGCTAGAGAAAGCCGTACGGATTCTTAAAAATATTAATTTTTGTAGATATGACGCGCGTTTGAAAAAAAAGTTTGATTTTTGTCTAAAAAAACGGCAGGTTTTTTGTTAATAAAAAATCAACAAATAAAGTTATTGAATATCCCGTACGGCATTCTCTAGATAAAATGTTAATGTTCACATCTGGTCAAAATTTCAAGTCGAAAATATGAAAATTGTTCGAGTTATGCTGCGTGCAATTTTGAAAAACCGTGTTTCGAGAAAAACGCGTTTAAAGTTTTGAGAATAGTTTTTTATTGGAAAAAATAAAAAAAATGAAGGTAAAAAAAATTTTACCGTTAGTCTGCAATCCCAGTTGCAAATGTCAAAACGGTCAGTTGTGTTCAATTCGGCTTTTTCAGTCAGGTTTAGAAGAAAGCTGGCGATAAAGCTGGCTGAAAAGCTCCAATTGTGTTTTAGGCTTCAGGTAGTCGTTTCGGACAAGTTTGACGCGTTTGGTGGCGACCTCCATTTTCAAAGGAAAAAAAAAAATTTCACGGGACGGGACGGGACCTTTTTTTTCTTATTCTAGAGGATTTAAACTATTTTTAAAGCCAATAAAAACAAAATCGACTTTTCAAAAAATTTACAGTGGCGTTACCCCTTAAGAGACCTAACAAATCTGTTACCGACGTCCAGATGGCTCTGTCAAGCCGCTACAGTGCAATTACCAATATTATTTAGTGCTTTAGACACTATAGAATTACATATAAGTGCTAATTATATGGGACATTCATACATATACGTTTTTTTTTTAATAATGGCATATATCCCTTGTATACACGAAACGTTTAAAATACTCCGGAAGGATTCAATCCCTTAATAACCAAAGCGTGACGTGCAATATACGACAAATATCTTATTTACTGCAATCAATAATCTCCCTACAGGACCAGGATCATTATTATATTTAGTTCACTCTCATTTTCGTTTCCTTTATACAACAAAGGGATCTAGATCTCATTAAAAAAATGACGTGAATTAACAATTTCCCTTATCATCGCTGAGTTCCGTTACTAATCGCAAGAAGTCAATATCGGCCGCGGTGATGCTTGCAGTATTATTACAAGTTTAGCGGAGCAGTTTATCCTCAAGCGATTTTTTACAGGCCCTCCTATAGTAGGTATAGGAACTGCGAAGAAAACACAACAAAACCACCATGCCTTAGTATGTGACTTGGATATTTTATCAAATCTACTTTAGTCGGAAGAAACCTTCTTATCATCCCCGGAAAGTGTCTGTGAATTACTTCCGGAAATTTGAGAAGAGCTTCTTTTCTTATCGCATTACTCTTAGCTGCTGTGAACATTCACCATTTGTTTTTCTTCCTCCCTGCTTAACTGATGTTTTCTTAGGCTTCAGGATGCTTTCTTCGTTTCCGCAAAATGTGTTAATATTTACACCAGGATAAGAGCAGAAGATTTAATCAATGCCCGAGCCGAATGTGGCAGGCATATGTCGACATAATTAAAGCTAATCGCTTGAGAACAGAACAAAGCACATTTTCTTTATATTTATACTATTTGCTAAAAAGATATCCATATTTGCACTCTGACAAAGCCTAAGGGGACGAAAATTTCCTTTTTTGTTATCTCTTGATTCACAAGGTCTGTCGGTTGCACCACTTGTAGAAGAGCAGGCTTTTTTTTTTGCTTTTGGTAGCATGTGGGGATGTGGGCATTATGGGGCTCATTGAAGAGCTTTAAAGATGTTAAAGGCATTAGAAGAAATCTTCTGTTTTGGACATAAAAGCAGGGATTACCTACCATTCTCCCACCATTTAATAAGAAATTCGGAATGGAAACAGACAAAAAAACTCTTGGAAATGGAAAGTATTTTTCTTTTAGAAGATTATTTTGCGACCAACACAGATGTCATGGATTATTCTCTTGGAGATTTTAATATAATTTGTTGAAAAACGAGAAGAAAAATTTGTATTTAAGTTGAAAGGGCAATTTCTCTGAAGTTATTTCGCGGCATTCGGATCAAAGTTCAATGCAGGTTTACGTGTGGATTTATAAAAATTATTTGTGGTGAATGAGAGATGGTCGAGAAATGCCTTTTAAAGAAACTTAAATTTATGAAAACAATGATAGTTGTTGTTGTGCTAATTTCGAAGTGATAAAAATGGATATCCATCGATTTTTCGATTTTTTTTTAGTAACAAACATACACAAAAATAGTGAAAATTTAGATTTCGCTTTTTCAAAATCAAATTTTGAAGTACTTAATTGAAATATATTCCTAAATGATGACGGAAATTTCGGTAAAGGTGCGTTCACAACAGAACGATATTTAAATCGCCAATCGTAACCGAATGGAATGGCAACTTGCGTCGATTTATAGCCCGCAGTCATTGATTCTCTGGAAATTATTAGTACCTACATGGAAAGATGCAACTATGTCATCTGCTGCTTTATTTTGGTCATCAAAATCATGAATTTTCAAGTATCGGTTCTGGTTCTTCGCCTAGTGCACACTTTGGCTTTTTAGTTGCATCTTGCAATCAGAAAAAAAAACTTGACAGGAACTATCATAATGGCAGATGCTGCAAATGACGAAGTTGAGTATAAAGCAAAAAAGCGACAGAGAGTTTCAGGACGTTTTTTCAAAAAATCACACCAAACGATGCAATACAATGACTGCCACAATTAAAGAATATTGTCTTTTGGCGATCTTCATCTATTCATCACTAAGCAATGTTTTGTCAAATTTCTCTTTTTTTTTTGTATTAATAACAACTTTAGATGAGGCGGCGCGTGTACCATTGTTTGCCACTTACACTTCAATTTTACACGACAATTAAACTTCTGAAGTAATAGATCAATGAAGTCGAGATCTGGCCGCATCAAATTGGAGCTAAAACAATTAACAATTCTCTCGACGATCTTGATATCTACAGGAAGGATGCATTTCCAAATGTCCACAAATTTTTGAAAATATTGGCGTTGTTACCTGAGACCACAACTCTGGAATGTTCATTTATATATACGTCAAGCATAAAAGTCAATGCAATTCCCTATGATTTTTTTTCTGTACCTTGACGTATCAATTTATTAAAAAAGGTCTAAATTAAGAATATTAAATTTTCTTACCTTTATATTGACTTTGAGTTTTATTTTTTACAAAAAGGTTCTTAACGTAATTGTGGACACTTCTGTTTAATTTGACGTATATATCCATGTACTCACTGTAGCCGTTAAATAGTTATTAGCTCATAACATATTCAGATCATTCCGAAATTTGGCGATAAAATCATATTTAGTTAGTTGCATACAAGCTCTGGAGGGTGATTCTGATCTTTTGTCGTACTTTAATGTCAAAATATCCGCCTAAACGAAATGAACTTTTCTACTGATTTTTTCGTGTTTTTATTGAATTCAGCAAGCCCTGCATTACGTAGGATGAACTGAAAATGACACTGCACATTACAAACTCAAAATATTATTTCAAATTTAAGCACTTGTATTGCTCTAATTAGGTTTAGAATATCCATTTACCACAGTATAAAATTTTTGTCACAACCTCGGTAGCAGTTGACTAATTTGTAATACTTTTAGGAGTGTATTCTGACATTAATTCATTGCAAATTCATTTTAATTTATTTTGAGGTTGATGAAAAGGATAAATTGAAATGAATATAGTGTATATACAAATTTGAGGTGAAATGTCAAAATATGTGACTAAAATATACCTTGTAGTTTTTAAGATACAAGGTATTTTGTAATTAAAGAAATCCGTGCAGAAAAAGAAAAAGGCAGTTTTATGTTAAACGAACAGACTGATTTCAAAAATTTAAGCCCTCTCTTAAGTCCACTTTTGTTGGATTAACATAGTTCTCTAATTTCAATATTTGCTTGTATGTAGTTTTCATTTTGGTATGTATTGGTAATGATGATTGGTTCGATGGCTTCAAAAGCTGTATGTATTAATTAGTCCTCTGATGATGATCTTTGAGATCGAAACGCGTTAGGCATAAATTAAATTAAATTTAAATAAACCATTTTATATATTTTCTGTGAAACTTAACAAGTGTTTTAGTTTTCCTTAATTATTTTGTGAAAGACTGGCATATTTTATTAATCACCATGGACGATAAGGGGTAATATACGTATGATATTTTTTGTAAGAATGACCTCGTTTCGGCTACTGTAACTCGTTACACATCAGACTTACAAAAAAAGTGTTTATACAAAAAATGTAGGGATTTAAGATATTACAATTTTTCGCTCTTCTTTTATTCATTTTTAGCTATTCTTCCATTATATTTCTTCTATATAGTACTACATTTATTTTTAGTGTTTTGTACTTTTTTTGAATCTATTTTAAATAAATTTAAATATTTGAAATCTTACATATGCCGGGTTTCGGGCAAGTGGCGTGTATGGGTGGTGGGGCAAATTCTATTGGTTTCCGAGACAGCGGGACTTGAAGATATTTGGCTATGTTTTCACAGTTCTCCCTGTAACTTCTTTACGTTATACCCAATGATAATGATTTGAACTTTGGTAGATAGACAATCATTGGACCTTTCCAGTGGTCTATAAATTTTCCCCCTCCTCCCCTTCGTCTTGAAGTTCAGAATTTTAACTAGCTTCGGTTTTTATTTTTTATTTATCTACTATTTTTATCAACAAATATGTCATTAAGACCAGTTTTTTATATTGGATTTAAGAAGCCCAAAAGCTTAACTTTTCAGTGACCTATTACACTCTGTACCCAAGAAGTCACCCTTTTCGCGTTTTTTGCACTTTTTTTGAACATATGCAATGAAAATTTCTTAAAAAGCTCATCTAAAAATAAATTGCCTACTTTCTGGCACTTATTGAAATTTTTCGCTGCATGTGGTTATGGAAACGTGCCATAAACGCAGAAATCCGGGTAAACTGTGAAAACATAACCAAATATCTTTAAGTCCCGTTATCTCGAAACTATTAGGATTTCTTCCACCACCCATACAATTTTTTTCTGATGTAAGTATGACCTATCCATAGCCTTCGGGTTTTACACTACTTGCGGAACACCCAGTATTAATGTTCTCAAAGAAGTACATGAAATGAAATTTTCCAGCATCTTGTGAAGTTTTCCATCTACCTGTACATAAATAAAATCATGCTGTGTACTTCCTTCCTGTTGTCTCATGAATACATAATTCGTGCATCAAATATATTATAATATAACAGCGCTACTTCAACTTAATTCAACTTTTTATTATAACGTAATTCATCCGACCAAGAGGGTGTCTTCTTATATAGTAGTATTTCATTTTTACTGAATTAGCATGCATAAATGAGGCAATTTTTAGCTACCTTCCACCTACACAAATAGTTCCGGTTCGTTTTCATTTCAAATCGAAAAATGTTGGTATCCCACCTACTGAAGCAGAGAAAACTACAAGGCTTCCGATTGAAATTTGCAACGAGTATATAATTTCAGCCTTGTGGCCATATAACAGGACTTAAGCACGGACGTGATTTAGACCTAATAGTATCCTCTTTGAGACCGGAAGGCCTAAATGTTTTAGCCTTCCTATCGTGAATTTGAATTCTCCTAATGTTTACTACGATTCTGCATACGTAGGTATATATATAGGAAATATCCCAGAAAAGGTAAAGGTCACGCAATATAACCCTTCCACGTTGTCTGTCTATTTGCCTCAGGGACTATATAAATACGGAAGTTTAGTCCTATGTGGATCTACTCTGAAATGTGTATTTTTATAAATCAACCAAAGAACAAGATTTTTTTTTATTTGTATGTATATTTGGTACAGGAAATACATTAGGTATATCTATGCTCAGAATGTTTATATATAAAATCTGTTCTTATCAAATTTTGGAACTGCAAAATTCTGTAGTAGTTATCAATGCCAGAGAGTTAGCTAACTCCCTGCAGACAAGCAGAACAAAAGCATATCGAACTGATTGAGAACGTGCACCAATGTATCTCCATTAAAAACGCTTTTCCAGACTGAGATGTAAACTTCTGCCTAATCGAAGTCACGTAGAAAACATTTTCCTGGTGAACGGATGGTAAACCCATTTTTCTTTTTTCCCCGTGGAAAGAGGATTATTGATTTTTCCGGTGGAGCGACGACGACGTGTTGAAAATCAAATAGAGGAAAATAAGGCGAACAAATATTTTGACTACATCTACAAAGATTTTCTTGTTGACTTACCTGCAATGCCCGCCGTTGCACCTTACGTCTATGCTACTTGCGGTTTGTATCCTGGTTGAGACGAATAATTTTATAATTTTTTATAACAGATTGGATAAATTCAATTTTTGGGGGAATTGTTGTAGTATGTGGAGGTGTACCTATATGCTGGGGACTTTACCAATTTTACGCAGTTGTGCCCATTTGAATTTTCGCTAGAAGTCCTATTCAATTCATTTTTATCACTTCTTAGAATTTGAGTAATTTACAACAATATTTGGGTGAAAATTATGCGATGTAAGGAGAAAGTTACAACAAATATGTATCATACATGTCAACGAGTATAGTATAGTACACGTTCATATACTATTATATTAATTCAATTAAAAAGTTGAACATGGATGAAACGATAAGTTTTCTCTCAAATCCTATCTGAACCCTTAAGTGTTTCGCAGCACAAGGGTCAAGTATATAAAAAAAAGAATCGGGTGTTTTTCAACTGTAACTGGTTATCCCAATTTTAGTGGGAACTAACTACACCACCGACTGGATATTCGAGAGTCCTAACGACTTTTAAGCGAGAGTCCTTTATTACTGGTGCGGTTTCAACTCAACTCCTTTTCTGTAGGCCCATGGAAACACGGCCAAGTTCATATGATTCCGTATTAATAGTTACGATCCATTCCGGAACTCGGAAAAGTTCATATCAGCAATTTTAATGCTCTAACTTTTAGGGGGGTAACCGGTAGTCTAAATTCCAAATAGCGAGCAAATTAAGCAGATGCGTTAGCCGCCATCTTGAATTTAAGGACAAATTGTTTTTGCTCAATATATCGGGTATTTTCAACTGTTCAACAAAAATTTTACGGAACTAAGTTGTTGTAAATTTGATTCTCTACATGTTTAGTCCTTACAACTTTTTTCGTACGATCGATATTTTTCGAATTAAGCAGGGAAAGGTAGTATAGTATAATTATTGAATTATCTAGCTCATTACTAACTTCGTGACATACATGTACCGGAACAAGTTGTATAAAATTACATTTCCTACAATTTTGATCTCTACGAATTTTTTCCTAGAAACTACTACTACGCTTTTGATAAAGGCACATAGCAATGTAAAAATGGTATGTTGCGTATTTCTTTCCGCACCACGGCAGGATTAGTGTTTCAGACACGTTTTGCTTACGAGATTTCAGACTTTCCTCTATCTCTTTTCAACGAGGAACGGTATTCAGTCCTTACTTTATAATAGCATCGTGCCTTTGCAACGTTCTGAACGGTTGGCAGAAAAACTGCTCGATGCGGTCGATGGAGGATTTTTATTACACAAAGTTGTATGGCCACATGCGAATGCGACACTTGGAAAGGAATGTTGTTGTAGTGTTCGACGATTACCCTAAAGACCGGGAGACAGTCCTTTTGAAAGGTTGGGAGCAGCGAAGACCCGCCGCCAAACACCGTTCGCTGTAGATCGTTCTCAACGCAATGGCTCTCCCTTCTACAACGCGGGAAGGTTTTTGGGAAATTGCAATAAGCTTATCGACCTTCTCGAAAGAACTTTGCGTGATGCCGATGTTGTCGTTTAGCAGGCACCGAGAGACTCGGATTCTTTCAAAATCGGCATGGTTATTTAAGAAGCTACGAATTACAGTTACTATCATTGGCGAAGACGACCAACTCGCACTGTTGGCTGCGTTGGGTCGTCACTTAGAAAATATCTTCTTTAAGAAACCGAGAAGAGGACTCCAGAGCAACTGTTTTCACCGGCGAGTTTTAAATATGAAGAAGCTGTTACTCAAAATATATTGTTCTTGCACGCCTTTAGTGGAATCAACACGACAACCTCTGTATTCAATTTCGGAAAAATTAAATTCTTCAATACTCTGCAGAAAAATCAAGATTTGGGAGCCGGCTTGAATCCAAGAACACAGCGTCAACAAACATGTGTTAGCAACAGCTGGAGAACGCAATGGATTTTTCTGACCTGCACATATCCGTTCCAATGTGTATTTCCAAGCCAAAAAAAAAACAATAAAAAACAAAAAGTCCAACTCTATGCAATAAGATTAATGTCATCCGCCAATTGCACATAAATTTTAAGAAGACTTTACTGCCGTGGAATAAATCAATAAATTAATATTTATTAGTTATTATTAATTTTTATTATTCTTAGTAATTATTGTTATTAATATGCTAAAACATAGTAAAACATAAAATCATGGCAGATATTGCACAAAAGTTAACTGCGGTGCTCACTCATTACAAATTTTCTTATTCTTACCTGAAATGTTTCTACAAAAGAGATTTTAACAGTCGCGAGAATACGATATCAACAAAAGGTTTTGTACTTTTTTGTATAATCAAAATGAAATGAAGAAAAACAAGTGGGAAAAAAAACATTTCTCCATGAAAAAACCTTCATCCGCTATAGTGTCCTTGATAATGTACCGTGCATCGTATAAATGCCAGCTACACTACCATCAGTAATAGTAGTAGTGGAAACATTACCCAGAAAAATACTTGCTGCGCTGGGTAGTTAGTCTCGTTTGCAAGAACTGGATCAGAAAATTGAGAGTAACCAGAGAAATTATTTTTCCTCTCACTTATGCATAGGATCATCCCTGAACCATTGTTACATTACCAAATCAACGAAGCGAATGTAATGCTTCCAGACATCCAACAGAGAGCAATGCACTGCAACGAATTCCTAAAAAAAAAGAGGGCCTGACATTTAGTGAAAATTCGATTACGACGTGGAAACCTAATGGCTTTCGAGAATGTTTTGATGTTAATAGACAGGACCTACCTACCTACCTATACACTAACAAATATGTAGATGAATTCAGTTAAATGTCAGGAGTTGGTGTTGAGTATGTGCTTTTCGGGAGGAAAGAATTTGCCATTTTCTCTATGGTAGATTACCACTCTCATTAGGTGGTATGGACTGAAAAGCAACGTCTAGTAATTTTCCATTCACTTTCTAAATGGCAAACTACTTAAATTTCCCACCACTAGAAAACTATTGAGCTATACATACTGATCCTGAAAAGTAACTTCCTTTTGTTTGCCCTCATTCGTCCTTTTGCTCCCATACTTTCAAAGTTTTTCGATCACTCAATTTTGTTGCTGGCAACTTATGCCGTTAGAAACTTTATAACCGGCAATTGACACCTGGATGTGACAACTTTTATCTTTTTTGGCCACCAACGCGGAAGCTTATTAAAATTTTACATAATGTTCATTTTACCCCCTGAGAACTTCCTGGGAACTTGTGAAGTTTCTCCGCCATTTTTGGTGTCGAACTCATGGTATATTTCGTGAGAATGTGCTAACAGAGAGCTTCAAATTCGAATGTTACCCAATTTTCAGAACAGTCAATGCCGTGAAAAGTATCTCATATATTTTCCCACTAAAATTAGTATCTGTAACCTGGTACAAATCCATACATATATACGTACATATATAACCTCACGTCATTCAAATTTTATGAAAGGAGTGCAAACAACACATGAACTTGTATCTTTTAAATCCTCCTGGTGAAATTGAAGCGAAAGATTACTACTCAAGTTTTCTGATGTTTCTGGATATTTTATTCAGAGAAACACCTGTTCCAGGACATCGATTCTACATTTACATACAAGTTTGTATTATTGTTAGTGGGGTCTGTATAGGTCCTTGAACATTGTACAAGAATCGAACCATGTTGTTTGGGGTTTGCAATTTTGCAGAATACCTGGTGATGTGTTTTCACTGAACGCTTTTCCGATTTCGTTTTCCTATCAAATGCAACTTAAATTGAAAGATTTGGTGAGAGGTTTCGTTCTGGGATCAGATGTTTCCGCCTTAATATTGTCCGGAATTGTAAATCAAAGAAGTCTAGAGATTTTTGGTGTATTTTTATAACTTTGTTAATGAAAATGAATGAAATTATTTGGTTTTTCTCGTCGATCCCTAAAATTTTGCTGGCAACTCCGGGTGACCCTAACAAGTTTGAGAAATACAAGTGCGTAAAATTTCATCTGTTTTTCAAGGACGAAAAACTTCAGTTGCTATTAAGACTTTTTAAGTATTAGCACAATTTCGAATTTTTGTTTATATAAAATGTGTTTTGTATAGGTAGAAATATAGCATTAAATTTCTTTAAGAAAAATATAGAGAGAATTTTCATAACACTTACAAACTTATAAACGTCTGAAATCTTTCAAAAATTAATTTTGTCGTGCTGTAATAGACTGTACGGAATTTGGTATAGAGAAAGCTGAAAATGCGGACTTTCAGCAGCTTACCTTTTCTTAATAGAAAAGACGGCCAGCATTCAAGCTCTTAGTTGCAGTTGATGAGAACGGTTTGGTAATAATTGTTTAAAAGGTGACTGGTTTTTGCATCTGGCAACAGAGATTTTCTCCCGCAACTACAGACGCGAAGTCATTTTGGCACATCGGCCATGTAGATTGATAGACTAAACGAATATATTGTAACGATGGATATTGGACCCGCACTATTTCCACTAAATACGTACGCATATGCATATATAAATTATCTATTAGTGTTCGAACCAAATCGGTTCGAATATATTTTTGTTTTTACCGATTACTTTTAAAGGGAAAACAACCTGAAAACAAAGCATCAAATTTTTAGGAAAATTAAATCTAATTTGATTACTCTTAATCAAAACAGATACACAACCTAACAAAGTCATGTATTTGTCATCTATAACACATTGCATAAATACAATACAACAATATAGCCTCATTGAGCAGATCAAATTAAAATTCTTATCATATTATTGAAGCAATTAGATTCTTGCTAAAAACAATTGCTGAAAAAAGAACATATGCAAAATAACATGCTAAAATTGAGTCCTAAAAGCAAAACAAATTCAATCAAATTTCAAATTTTGCCAAAAATAGGTACATCATCTAACCAAAGCATGTGTTGTCATGTAGCATACAATGCACGGCACAATTACAATCAGATCAAGTAGATCAATTTGCAACTCTATCGTCATTATAAGTACTCTCGATCGAGAATTTCTTCTCTACGTGATAGAGGTAACATTTTTTTCAAATATACAGAATTCAATTTAATACAGCAGCTTGGGTTGCTTTAAATTTCTTGTTACTATGCATTTTTGTTCGTTGCTATGCATATCTTATCTCTAGTACCGTAAAACAACAGATGAACGGCCAATTCTTGGTATTTTTTTTAGTGGTATTTCCTAGTGTTGTGAATTTTTATTAACAGTCTAACACTTTGTTTGGTTGACAATTGAAATAAATTTTTCTTGTTCTTGGTTGCGACTAGATTAAGAGATTTATTTGGATAGCGACTAAAATAAAGATTCTTATTACGGGTAACGACTGTAATAAGAATTTTACTAATAAAACACTTTATTGTGGGTACTACAATAAAGATTCTTATTACGGGTAACGACTGTAATAAGAAATTTACTAACTAAACACTTTATTGTGGGTAACGACTACAATAAAGATTTTTATTACGGGTAACGACTGTAATAAGAAATTTACTAACTAAACACTTTATTGTGGGTAACGACTAAAATAAAGATTCTTAATACGGGTAACGACTGTAATAAGACATTTACTTACACTAAACAATTTATTGTGGGTAACGACTACAATGAAGATTCTTATTACGGGTAACGACTGTAATAAGAAATTTACTAACTAAACACTTTATTGTGGGTAACGACTACAATAAAGATTCTTATTACGGGTAACGACTGTAATAAGAAAATTACTAACCAACACTTTATTGTGGGTAACGACTACAATAAAGATTTTCTGTGGGTTTCGACTGCACTGAGATCTACTCACTCCACTTTATTCCGGGTATCGACCTGAATAAAGAATATCCCAATCCCAAACCTCAGCTAAAATTTTTCAAATCAAGTGAATCAACTGCCAAACATAGATCAGGTGGGTACAAAGTTTATTTCAACAGAATTATCATATTTGTTATATACCATATATTTTGCATTCATTACGTTTTTGATAAATTGGATTATTTCTATTTTAAATTAATTAAATATTAAAACTCTAGTTTGATATTGAAGTGTAGAATTAGGACACAAACGAATAGAACCACTAACTTTATACCAGTGGCATCAATTTTCACCACATTATTCACTATTGCATGTACGCTCTGACTACGGTCAGTACAATTATATTTAATAAGATTTAAGAGCCACCTCAATTCCCCATATAAAATATATGAAATTAGTAATTAAATAAAAGAAATAAATAATAATAAATAACAACTAAATAAATCCTGAAATGAAACAAAAACAAATAAAATAAATAATAACCCTCTGAAATTGAACAACAAAACGGTGAATAAGTGGAACATAAGTAGATGTAGAAGACAGCTAGCCGAACGTAGGAAGATCCACTTTTCGATAATTATGTGGCAGTACAACGCTCAACGATTGGAATTATGTGGATGACAGCCGGGTTGTTCTGACGGCTCGTCCATTTTTGTTATTTTTTTGGGCGGCGAGTTTCCTTCTGTTTTGGATGAGCGATGGCGATTCCTGATAAGCTGAAATTTGGAAGTAAATTCAGAAATAACAAAATATTGTTTTCTTGTATACAAAGCATGGACCACATTCAAGGAGACCGCAGTTCCGGCGAACCAATTATTAAGATCAACGAGTTAATAAAAGGATCGAGAAAGAAACAACCCAACGAAACGAAGCAGCGAGTTTACATATACACCACGAGGGATTTTAATAACCGGTTAAAAAATTCAGGGAAGTAAACGCCGCATGGGTCCTCAACAATTTCTCCCTACTAACCTTAATTCAGAAATATATAAAACCAGGAAAAAATATAAAGTCTAATATATACTATAATCAATAGCTAATTATTTTATTGTAAGTAGGACGACCGATTAGGAAAAGTACTTGACGTGATAAATGTACGAAAAATGGTAAAACCAAGGGCATAAAATTCAATATTATAAAACTTAAACCTATTTAAAATCTTTTCTTTTGCTTAATTCCTAAATGCAACATAACCTGGAAATACTTGAACTTTACAACATCATACGAAAATCTTCTGTAAAAATTACTTTTTCTTTCATTAAAACAATAACTTTTGATTATGATTATTATATTAGAAGGAATATTACTACACTTCCTTTTTTTTCTAAATTTCTTACAATCTTTTTCAATACCGGTATGACTATATATAAATATTGCACTGATTTTACAGCTAAAAATAGCGGGCAGTCCATAAACCCGATGGTGCTGTCTAGATATCCAGTTGTCACTTTTGGAAGTATTTTCATGCCCCATTATTTCTAGAGCCGTCCATCCACATAATCCTAACTAACTAACTTCGCATAATCAATCGGAAAGCTTCTAGATATCCAACATGATTTTCGTTTCAACTCAACCATATGATCCGCCACTGGTGTTTGAGATAGCGATCGTCAATATGGACAAAGTTGTTTCAAAAGCTGCTGTCTAACATTGTTTAGGCTGTTTACTATGATTTGTACAGGAGTATATGAAAATGATTAAAAACTTAAAACAAATCACTTAAAATATTCAATGAATGTAGCCCTACTTTTTCAAGGAGCTTAAGCGATAGGTGAGCTCACAGAATTCTTAATTACATATTTACACACTTATCATAATCCGGATTTCTTCCTAAATATAAATAGAAAAAGTAATAGAAGAATGAAATCGGTATTTGTTTAACCCTTAACTGGTATCGCTAAAAAATGCTACGTAACTGGTATCGGGGTCAAAAGTGACCCCATATAAAATATGCATGATAATAAAAACAATAAGTTTAAGGTTTTAATTTTCTGTTTTATTTATGAAAATCAAAACTTATAATCTACACATTAATTCAGTTATTTGGCATATTTTAATCAGAGATTACATGTTTCGTTATCAAAATAGCTAACATCTTCATACTACATATATTTTCTAAGGATCTTACTTTAGGTACTCTTAATTATATAAAAACTTAAAAATAACGTAACAAACCTTCTTTATATTGTTTTCGCATATAATCAATATAACAAAAATCAGGAACATCTTCTGAGATCAAATAAAACAAAAAAAATGACAAACTAAAATCCTCATGGAAGAACTAAAAACTTTACCACGAAAAAGTCTAACATTTGGTACAAGTGACCGTTATGGCAGTATGTTCTTTATATATGTAATGCAGGCACTTCGTACACTTTTTTGAACATTTGACGTCCTTTTTGCGATCGCATAAGTAACACCTTCCTCTCTTGCGGCCGCTCATTTGAGAGTCAGAAGAAGTAGTAGGTGGTGTGTTTTGTTCCACTCCAATAACTTTCTCTCGACGTTCTTTCAAAAACTATATATTCTTTTCTTTAGATCTTCCGAAAAAAAATCCTTCTGTCTATCTTGCACAAATCGGTTGTACTAAACTCGATTCCAATAGCTTTTATATATTTATTTTCTCTTTAGACACTACTCCGGATTTGCTGCTTTCCACAAAACATAACCGTTTACCATCGAAATGTTCATAATTGCTGAAAATATAACGCACGGCCAACGTTGCGTTCTTCTAGCCACAGAATAATTTGCAACATTTTTGATCTAGGGGCATCTACGCCTTCTTTAGTGCTGTTATAAAACATTATGACCTCTGGTTTACCGGTAGTTGAATCAACAGATTGATCGTGGTGCATAGTAGAAATCATTACAACGCTTTTATTTTTTTTCGGATATACGATGCCAGCCTGTTATCATTGTAAATCCGAATAAAGTTGAACCTTCAGGACGTGTTTTATGTGGTAAAAATTCAGGCGGCACCTCGCGTTAATTTTTGCGCATAGTACCTACATTCGTCAAACCATTTTCTTTTAGCTTATCAACCAGTTCAACAGACGAAAAACCAATTATCGCCTGTAATGTTTCTATTAGTTTTCATTACAGGTTCCGCCAATTTCAAAACGGTTTTTGTAGGTACAGATAGTCCATCGATTCTGTTTGTTTCAGTTTTTCCAGTGTAGATGAACGCATTATATAAATAATGAGTTTTAGCATCGCACAAACACATTACCTTTATGCCATATCTAGCTGGTTTCGGCTTCATATATACTCGAAAAAGGTATCTTCCTCTGAACGGGCACAGCATTTAGTCCGCAGTCAAATGTTCCGAACAGCTATAACTTTTTTGGCAGTTTTCGATGAATTTGTCAAATATCTCCGAAATGAATGCAGCTCTGTCAGTCTCTTTTCTTACGGCTCTTGTCACAACATCATCAAATCGTAAATCCGATAAAAGGAACAGGAAACCTTTT
>OZ005744.1:190798369-190967844 GCA_963930735.1 Dioctria linearis | reverse complement strand
AGATGTCACTTGTGCAGCTGTCATTTTTTGACATTTGACAAGTAGAAACTATCCCATTAATAAAAATGGAACGATAAACGATTCAACGACGCATTGAAATTATTAAAATTCACTATAAAAATGGTGAAAATGTGGCAGACACGGTTCGTAAAACTCGAACATTTTTGGGTCGTCGTGAAGCACCTTGTCGGACCGCAATACAGAAATTGGTAGAAAAATTCGAGCTGTCGGAACAAGTTAGTGATGTGAAGAATAAAACCCGTGCACGTCGCTCAAGAACAACCGAGAATATTGCTGCTGTAGCCGAAAGTGTTGAAGAAAACCCAGGTTTGTCCATTCCTCGTCGTTCTTTGGAATTAGGCATTCCACAAACGTCAATACACCGTATTTAGCATATAAATTTGGGTCTTAAGGCTTATAAAGTTCAGTTAACACAAGAACTCAAGCCGGCCGATTATCAACAACGTCGAGTCTATGCTGATTGGGTCCTTGAAATGCATGAAAATGATCGGGAAATCCATCGAAAACTCATCTTGAGTGATGAGGCCCATTTCCACCTCGATGGCTTCGTCAACAAGCAAAATTGTCGCATCTGGGGCTCGGAAAACCCACAGTTATTGTTGAAAAGCCTCTCTATCCTCAACGTGTGACTGTTTGGCGCGGTTTATGATCCCGCGGGGTCATTGGACCTTACTTTTTCGAAAATGAGGCTGGAGCAACAGTTATGGTGAATGGATTGCGCTATCGATGGATGATTAATGATTTTATGGCCGGAATTGGATGGTATTGATATGTACAACGTTTACTTTCAACAAGACGGCGCTACGTGCCATACAAGCAACGAAAGCATTGATCTTTTACGGGAAAAGTTTCCGGACCGTGTTATCTCTCGAAGAGGTGATCACAATTGGCCACCGAGATCTTGTGACTTAACACCTTGCGACTTCTTCCTTTGAGGCTACATGAAAGAGAAGGTCTACGCCAGCAGCCCAGCGGCGATTCAAGACCTGTAAGATGGAATTCGTGAAGCTATCGAGGACATAGGGCAACCACTTTGCGATTTGGTTATGGAAAATTTCATGAACAGGATATGGTCCTGTAGGCGTGGTCGTGGTGGTCATTTGGCTGATGTTATTTTCCATTATTAACGGCATACCCTCCTCTTTATAATGAAATAAAGATCCGATCATTTATCTCAAAAAATGGCATTTTTCTTTGAATATAAAAATAACACCTCTTATTGGAATTTTAATTAATTTTGCAGGAGCATTCGCGATGCGGCAACTTCAAAATGTGGCGCCGCGACGTGCCGCTCCCGGTGTGACACTAAGCAAGAGGGCAGTGGCGTTCATTAGTAGGTACTATTGGAGACCATATTGAAAGAAATATAAAAAAGCCCAGAGTTTGTCTGTAACCCGCTCAAATATGGATTTCTGTTTTTTTTTTAAAGAAAATGTTTTCTCCCAGCGAGTGCGCATGCCAGGCTATGCTCCAATTCCTACAGGACAATATCATCCGGAAAAATCCATTCAGAAGAAACATGCTCAGAAGACCTATCCGAGAAATCTATCCCTGAATGGACACGAACGGTGCCTTCATCTCCTCCAGCATGTTAGAAGTGCTACGCATTTGTCAAACTTGGAAGTGCACCGAAAACTGGCATTAGTGCGATCTTGTTTCAATATCCCTGTAAAAAGAACTCAGGATTCCTTGACTAGTTTTAGTGAAATTTTGGTGAAAATTGAATGCACCCATTTCAACGAGTGGGCACTGGTTGAAAGCACAATAATGAGAAGAATACATCTGCAAAGTTTTGCTGCGAAAAACTCACTGGCTTTCGAAATATATTGAATAAACCGGTCCCGAGAGTGCCACTTTCGTCTAAAAATTTTTCTCTCTTTCCTTTCGTATTTCTCGTCGATTTAACCATCCCACGTCAATATCGGTGACATCTAATATTTTTCATGAAAAAATTCTATAGTCTAAAACCATATTTTTAGCGAAATTTTGGTGAAATATTTTCCACCGATTTCGGTGGGTGAGTCCTGGACACGTTATCACAACAGGAATATATATGTAAAAACAATTCGCTGTCAATATATGTTTTGGTCGAATTTTTTATCTAATAAATTTATTGAGTGTATGGGGTACCTAACAATTATTTTACACACACTATTTAAGCTTTAGAATAGCCTTATTTTAAAAGGAAGTTTAAATGAATTACACTCTTTTCTTTATCGTATTCTGCAATATTCTCTCCAAACAGTAGGGTTGAGGTTATTCGATTTGGAATTAGAGTGCCTTGAAATAGGAAAGGAAATTTCCAGCTCCAATCGAAAATGTGAACATTCTTCGGGAACTAACTAACTAATAAAGTTGATTGGAATCGTCAACAACCAAGGCATTTCGGTTAAACCCAAATTGTTTCTCGAACCAGATCCGCACCAAACCGAAAGTTTTCTTTTCAGAAGAAAGTTCATCTCCACTTTTCATCATTTCTCTCTGTAAATTTTTATGTTCCTCGTTCGAAACTTTTAGATTTTCATTGAACTAGCAAAGTCAGTCGGAAAGAACAGCTAGTAGTCCGTAATAAAATGTTCGGTTCGTATTAGTATAAGGTTTTGATAAGGACGAGCAAACAAGGGAAAAATTACTTTTCTCAGATAGATACTTGCACTATCAATCGTTTGATAAGTTCAATAAGTTTTCGAGAGTTTACATTTTTTTCTCGCTATAAGTAAGCACTGCTTGATTGATATTGTCAAAATGAGAACAGTTGAAATCTTTCGAGGAGTTCCTGAATGAGGCTTTCGAGATGAAAAGAAAACAAGGAAATTGAAATAGATATCAATATTGAGACAAAGTAGATCCCTTTGTTCGTAAGAATAATTTCGAACTTTTTCCAGTTGAAGCCAAGTTTGTGTTAAATATTGTAAATATTGTTAGCTGTAGATCATAACCGTCGCTTCACTTGAACAGCGTCACTATTTCTTTTGGGAAATTATTCGATATTAAATATTCGCTGAAAAAGAGCGAGGCTCTCAAAACGCTGTTCTGATCAAGTTGTTATCATTGCAAAAATACTAAATTTGTCGATTATGAAATAATCCCAAGGGTAGTAGTAACTTGGTTTAACATAAACAGTGAGATATCATTGGTATATTAAAACTTTCTAATATACCAGACTATATAGGACTATAAAGACTATACAGACTAAGTATGTAGGACTATATAGTCAGATTTTGAACCTAATTCTACGTAGATTTCAGATTATGCATTCAGCTGCAGTCTTCTAAAAGTCCAATAGTCATATGCCAATATAACTCGATATCGTCTACATATACGCGTAGACTTGCACATACCCACATTTTTGGAGTCATTGACTTAATTTGTCGTCGAAACTAAGCAGCGATGAGCCTAATACAGAGCCCTGAGATAATTCGATTTCAATAGAGCATAGTTGGTTCTATTTGGTTGTTAATACTTTATTCGGGAAGTTTTTAACAGAGTAAAATCTATGCCGCTAAAATTTTAAAAGTCCGAAAGTTTGATCAAAGGATAAACCGTGGTTTACCTATACCTATAAAAAGCATTCGAGAAATCTTAAAGAAGTTAGCGCTACATCCGCGCCAACATTCTTACCAAGCGGAAAGTCTGCCACATAGCTTTGTTTATGGAAACAGAGACATCCCTTAGTGCACTACTGAATACCTAAGGATCATGTGACAATAACTCTTTTGAATTCAACACAATAAACTACCAAAAGAGGAGTTGAACGTGATGGTAAATAGGATAAAATCCATACTTAAAGCAGTTCAGAATCGTAGCTAACCTAGTTGAAGAATCGAGTGCAGTGATCTGGAGGGATTATATCCCCTCTGTCATAATAATAATAATAATAATAATAATGTGAATAATCTCCTATAAGAGCTGACAAAGTCCGACTAACATAATCAGAGATATGATGATAAATTGGTCATAACAATTAGGGCAAATATGATCTAATAATTTCAGATTTAATACAGGATGTCCTGAATACAGTCCACAGCTGGTGTCAGATGATGAAACTTCGTGCAAATGCTGGCAAAGAAAGAATCGTGCCGTTCATGAATAAAAGAAAGCTTATTTACAATAACAGATATTCTAATGATTTTACGTGACCATCTGACTATTACTTCTTAGTCCCACGGCACTGTACAAATGCATGGATTAGTTACAACAAGTATCAGCCCCCTCATAAGACAGAGTGTAGCCTGCCTCTATGAGTGCCAGTTATGCCAGTACATGCTTGACAGCAGCTTACTGGTTGAAGTGGGGCCTCTCCAAAATCTCTGCAGAGCTGCGGGTCACGGCACCCGGCTGTTTTAGCGCCACTCAACGCCGAGACCCAAACATTTGAGCATGCAATGCGTAAGCAACCACAACTGCAAATTATAAGTTGCAGTACGCATTTTATACAAGCGATATACTTGTCCCATTATCTAGTGTATGTGGGCCTATGCAGGTCAGACTCTGACACCCTCTATCTCTGCTAGCATACAGGCTACCACAACCACGACGACGATCTCATCAAGGGGCCTACAACCGTTTTGAGATGAATTGTAGAAACTATGTGGGGCTTCTCAACCCCGTGGTATCAAGTTAGCAATGTCGGCTACCCAATTGGTATGGCTACGTAATCCACACCTATAAGACCATGGTTACTCCCAGAGGTATCTCCATGCAGATATCCTTTTATGAAACGGGACTGGTTCTTCCGTTCGGGCTTAAGATCTTATTGCCATCAAGGCGTCAGCGGGGACCACGTGAAGATTAAGATATGCCCATTCTAGTCTGGAAAGACTGGAGACTACAGCCCGTAATCTTATAGCTGCTACGCATACTAAACATATTAGAACTACTATTAAGCATGCCCAACTTCTCGAATTTATCAACAATCAACATCTTTGCCTCTGTCCAAGAGCTATGGTTGAAATTTTGATATATCTAACATTACATGTGTGTGGCGACGTGGCTGATCTGACACCGTTATTTCCAAACTCCTGTCAAGCCATCGTATAAACCTGGTAAATCACTGTCCTAAATTTACTTTAATAATACCTTGCTGAACGCAGAGAACCTTAGCTAGGTGGGCTGTGATTTTTGTTTAAATTTAAGAAAAATAAAAAATTGTGATTCTGCTGTCAGTTAAGATTGGGAGAACAACTCCGAAGAATAAAATAAAATAATCGACTTTTTCATGAAGCCAAACAAGATAAATTTTTATTTACCATTCACAGCAATTATTATCTCTCCTCCGAAGTAGCTCCTCTTACGCATTGAGTGAACAGAGGAAGGTTTCGCTTGACTGTTGACATAGCCGCTGGTCAACCGCAGAAGACCTCCTGCTTCTATCATTACGGATTCTACGGTAGCACATAACCTCAAGAATAATTGGAGGGCGAACACCGCTGCCGTTTCATCCACGCCTCCGTCCTTGGGGCGAATTATATATTGTTTTGCTTTCAGCCTAGGTGTTCCTGTTCTATGCCAGTGAGTACCTTTAGCTACCCATCAAGAACTATTCGTACGCCAGGGCATATAGCACTACACTACCCTACTACTACTCTGGTGCAGGGCATACAACTAAGGCCTGTAGCTGTCGAGTTCGAACAGCACCGGTCGGCAGATTGACATTGACCTAACTTGAGACTGACTTCGACTAGCCTCAACCACAGAAAATTCACACGCCTGACCTTCATAGGGACCGTCAGGACCGGTCGTGAACAGCTCTCTGCCCGTTCGCTACGAGACCGTTTTTTTCTATATTTCAGACCAAGTGGAACTCTTTCGGCAGACTTTTGTGGGAAGCGACGAGTTAAACTATATCTCAGTCTTATCGCCGACACGCTTACAGCACTAAAGTCTACCCTCCGATCTCCAAGAAGAAACAACACCTACTATATCAATACCTTCTACATTATCAAGATTGCTCTTATACGGCGGATATCTGGTTAGATAGTCAAGAATCTTCTAGAAGGGACAACACCTTCTACCTTATCAAGATTTAATCTTTACTGTGGGTATCTGTTTGGATATCCTCAAATCACCCAGAGAAGAGTTTACACCTTGTGTCCCTGCTACTTAGCGGGCCGCAGATAGCACAGTCGTCCAGACGTAGTAGCTCAAGACTTGTCAAGACACACACAACGCTTGTTCATAGTAGGGGCATAGCCCCCACTAAATGTGCACATAACTTCTTTGTACATGATCTCGTTGCCACTCTACATTACTACGGCATCCACAGAGTCAAAAAATTTCATACATAGTTTGCAGTAGTATCGTCCATGTGAGCATATCACTTCTTTGTATCCTATCATCAGGTGTACTCAACTACAGTCCCCACATAGGGAGATCCAAAAGTGATCTTTACCACATCAATGTTCCTCCAGTTCAACAAATTTTTGTCGTTATACGTGCATGACTTCATCTTATATGTCCTTCACCTTCCGCCGCCTCTCTTGCTCTCTTGTGGGAACAGTAATGGAATTCTCAAAAGAGGTCAAATATCTAAGCATTAGCTTGGATACCAGACTAACTTAGAATTACGAGGGCAAAATGGATATACCGCAGGCTTTCTGGTAGAACATGGGATCTCAATCAAAAATGACCCTGAGCTCATATACAGGGTTTTCCAATAAGAGGTGTTATTTTGGTATTCAATGAAAAATGCCATTTTTTGAGATAAATGATCGGATCTTTATTTCGTTATAAAGGGGAAGGTATGCCATTAATAATGGAAAATAACATCAGCCAAATGACCGCCACGACCACGCCTACAGGACCATATCCTGTTCATGAAATTTTCCATAACCAAATCGCAAAGTGGCTGCCCTATGTCCTCGATAGCCTCACGAATTCCATCTTTGAGGTCTTGAATCGACGCTGGGCTGTTGGCGTAGACCTTCCCTTTCACGTGGCCCCAAAGGAAGAACGTGTTAAGTCACAATATCTCGGTGGCCAATTGTGATCACCTCTTCGAGAGATAACACGGTCCGGAAACTTTTCCCGCAAAAGATCAATGGTTCCGTTGCTTGTATGGCACGTAGCGCCGTCTTGTTGAAAGTAAATGTTGTCCAGATCAATACCATCCAATACTGGCCATAAAAAATCATTAAGCATCTGTCGATAGCGCAATCCATTCACCGTAAATGTTGCTCCAGCCCCATTTTCGAAAAAGTAAGGTCAAATGACCCCGCGGGACCATAAACCGCACCAAACAGTCACACGTTGAGGATAGAGAGGCTTTTCAACAATAATTCTTGGGTTTTCCGAGCCGCAGATGCGACAATTTTGCTTTTTGACGAAGCCATCGAGGTGAAAATGGGGCTCATCACTCTAGATGAGTTTCCGATGGAATTCCGGATCATTTTCATGCATTTCAAGGACCCAAGCAGCATAGACTCGACGTTGTGTATCTTTCTATTTTTATTAATGACGTAGTTTCTAATTGTTAAATGTCAAAAAATGACAGCTCCAAAAGTGACATCTACCGAAATAGCGAGCTAAATAAAATAACACCTCTTATTGGTGAACCCTGCATATCCCCTGCATATCCATTATAGGAGCCATGGTCACATATCCTTACCTCGCTTCATGGCTAAAAACTGAAAAAAAATACAGTTCACATCATTCAAGGTAATCTTATGGGATCATCAACAATTGCTTTGGATTTAATTAATATTAAGCATCAACAGATGCAATACAATCGAAGAGATCAATTTAGAATAGTCACCAACACAGTGGTAATTTTTAACAAATCAGGATTCATCTCGCATCCATCCGTTCATTTAGTTAAATCCAGCGAGAGAATATTTCGCCACAATTTATGTGAGGGAGTCAAGTACATAACTTGTTTCTTAAATAGAAGTTTCCTAAATATTGCGCTTTAGTTGTTTTTTTTAAGGAGACTTTTAAAAACAACAAAACCCCCAAACCATTTCATTTCATGAAGTTCAAAACGCTTTTCTTCCTAACATTCACTTCTGCAGACATATATCATGCCAAACGTTTTTCAATGATGCCATCTTGATAGGACTTGAAATAAAACAAAAGGGGACGATTTTTTCCTGCAGTTAGTTTTTAGAAAATTAACTGTAGTTCTCTGATAGAATTTGTAGTTTTACTTAAAACGATTAAGATTTAAGAGGGTATTCTAGTCTAGAGGCCCGAATTTTAGGTGATTTTTGAAGTGCCGTAAAAAAAAGGCAATCAATATTTTTCTATCCATATTTTATGAGTTATTTATTAACATTGCAAGAATACAGAAAAATATTAAAAAATTAAAAAAAGTTACAAATTCAAAAAATTAGCAGCTGATGTAGTGGGGGGGGCTCAAAAAATTGGCGCGTGATCATGCCCAAGATTCCAACCCGCCTAGCAATCCGAAAAAAAAAAAATAAAAAAGATTATTAGTCTAGAGTAATGTCGCTATGTCCGGAACTAGGGAAAAGTTGAATTTTTTTTTTCACAAAATGGCCGCTGCCTAAAAAAAAAAGCTATTTTTGTACCACTTTTTTGACATTTTCGAATTTTTAAAAATAGTAAAAATTGAAATTTTGGGATGCGGCTAGTTTCGGACATAGACAAGTCTATAAAGAAGACTCTAAAAAAAAATTCAAGTAAATCGGTCCAGTAGAACTTGAGAAATCGTGGGCATCGTCTTGAAAAAGGCAGTTTCGAGAAAACGCGTTAAGGTGTAACACCACTGTAAATTTTTTGAAAAATCGTTTTTTTTATTGCTTAAAAATAGTTTAAACCCTCTAGAATAAGAGAAAAAAGGTCCCGTCCGAGAAAAAAAAAATTTTTTTCCTTTGACAATGGAGGTCAAACTTGCTCCGAAACATGTCTCGGGAAGATGGCTGTAAAGCAACCATGTTGTTTTTTTCTTCGCTGTCAAAAATTTATCAATAAAGTTCAATGTATGCCCGATAATACCCTTAAAAGGTTTTTTTCAAACACCTTTAATTTTACGAGAAAAAAATTCGTGAAAAAACCTTTTTATTTTAGCCGTTGCAGAGGCGTTTACCCCTTAAAGTCCATATGTCCACGTGGTTTGGAAGTTAGAATTCAACTGTTAGCAGCTGGATGAAAGTAAACACTAAATATAAAAATACAAATTTGAAAAATCCTCTTGTAGGCATATTCTTGAATAGTTAAACTTTGAAAATATGAAAACAAAAAAAAATCGATTTTTTCGAATTTCTAGACTAGAATACCCCCTTAAGTAAAATGAGTATTTTATGTAGTTCCTCTATCTTTGGTGGAGTATCATTTCAAAGAATGGGGCAAAAGTAATTAGATTTATTTGCTTTTCTGTAAACACGATCAGTGAAAGTGGGGAATAATAATTATAAATGATATCAAATACAGTTATCTAATAAAACAATGAATCAAGGTTTTCTAATGCATTTACATGAATCATTTTATTCTTGAATATATTGGAATTGGGAAGTAATTATTGTCCACTAAGTGTTTGAGTTCCCCTGATAGGGAGTCTTGAAGGCTCTATTGAACCTTCTTCATACCGCTCTAAAACAATTTCACGAACGCGACATCTCTCACACAAATAAAAAGGCTGGTACCGGTGTTTACTTTCTCCAGTTTAACATTAGGTTGGAGTGTTCACATGGGGAACTCGCAACTGTTTTCCAAACTGAGATCTTCGCCACTGAAACGGGCATTGCTGTCCTTTGAAGCAGTCAGGTAGCCTTGGTGGCTCTGAGTGGTCCTCTGATAACATCTAGATTAATGATAAACTACAGGACGCGTTTGAATACGCTGTATATTCATAACAGAGTATCTCTACAATGGTTCCTGGCAGAAGTTATGGAGAATGAGAGGGCGGTCTCACTAGCCAGGCCTGGTTCTAGCTCCCCCTTTCTTGGCCCAGAAATGCTTCACGTATACGAAACTATCTCTTTATGGGCCAAATTGTTATCTATGACTCGCTATCTATGTACTAAACCCTGATAATATCAACATTTTAGTTTTAGAAACTTAGAAGATCAGAGAGGGAGAACGGTGTTTTTCACACATTTTGAACAATATCTTTATAACTATTGAGTTCACCAAAATTGTTGATTTTTTTTCTTTTGTTTTTAATCCTTGGAAGTAGCTCTTTAGAACGTTATCCCACAGGATAGGAAAAAACTTATTTATTATTTAATATTCTTTGACTATCGATATATGTGCGCGTCCTGAACACCTAACAATCTGGCATATATCAAATTCCTACGTTACGTCTCGTTTTCAAGAAAAATGTCTGTGACATATAGACAGACCCCTAAAATAGTTCACATGCTCTCACTTCTGTGGCAGCTATACTTAGATAAGATTTTCGCATTACTGTGAATAAGTATTAAAGTAAGTCAGTCAGGTAACAGCTTGTGGTGACTAGAAATTCTCCAGAATTTTCTTTTTTTTTGCATTTTACATAATTTCTTTCAATATATCAAATTCTAGCACAAAACTAAAATCATTCGCATACCAGATGTCTTGCGATTTATCCAGAATATTTTGGAATATTTTTACATCAAATGCTTATGCCATGGAATTTCTTCTTATGAACTACATTACACAGTCAGTGCCCAAGATGTTGTGGGAAGAATGTCTTTTCATACTTTACATTAGAAAAGCTGAAGTGAAAGGAAGTGAAATTTAAATCAACCTCCAATATTCAGTTATACAATTTCTTGTTCTATCGCAATCTTTGCTCCACTCTACATTTATATAACTGAGCTATAAATAATCAATAGTCTGGCAAGAGTTGAAACAGGAATATTTCAAAATTCATTTTTGTGTAGAAAATTCAGTTGTCTTTTGTACATTTTTAGATGTACACAACACATATGATGCGGAGCTTGTCGAGAATTGGAGGATATTTATTCTGTTAAATTTATAATTATTATAAAAATGGGTGCAATCCAGCAAACAACATTAATGAGAGCATAAATTTCTGCAGTTACCTCGAAAATTTGGTGAAATGATTAAAATTCAATTTTATCACTCGCAGTTTTTATCGTAATATCACAAATTTTTTAACTCATGACTACGACGTGACTAAAATATGGTTGCTAGAGAAATTAAATATTATTTAATTAACCCACAAATAACGCCTAATACTATGCATAGTATGAATACAAATTTATAAAGAAAACAAAAAGACGTTGTTCGAAATACATTTTGAAATTATTTACATTAACACTGAGACGAAGAAATAGTCGAACATAAATCCGAATGTGAGAAAATCTGACACTTTTAGGAAAACTTTCCAAGAAACTATAATGACAACGGAAATTGTCCCCTTTCTGGTGCACAAAATCGCATCCGCTGTTCACTGTGATCCTGGAGTAGTGCCAAGATAGCTGCGAAGGATTATTATTAAGTTAATCTCTTATAATTAAGGTAGTAAAGACTTCCGACATGAAATTTAATTATCCCGAGAGTGAGCAGGCACCATGTAATAGAAGTGTGAGATTAAAATGGTAATTGACGACAAAAGCTTCTGCCTTAAAGGCTTAATAAATCACACGAGGTAACTGGAGAGCTTAATTTTAGTAAATGGAAAGGTTTGTAGACGAAAACAAAAGAGAGAGAGTAGTCCACCTTATTCCGACTATCTGACGAATTAAATATATAAGATAAAACCAGGTGAGATGTCTACACGGATTAATTTCACGGAGAAAGGAGAGAGATTAGTGTATTGACCATTGGATGATGATTTTCCATCAATCACAATCATCTTCATCAGTTAATAGAGGTCTTTCAATCGCCTCCGATGGATGCCAGCTTTCTAATACATATAAGAATTATAAACTTTTGCATTTTTGTTTCCACAAATTTACTGGCATCCCGGATTCTAGAAGTGGAAGCTCTGATGAAAGTTTGAAGATATTCTAACCATCACACACTCATTAGAGTTAATGAATTTGGCGGAACACAACGAAGAAAATAAGAAAAGTTTCTGATTAAGTTTATTGAGGAACTGCAGTTTTGTAATACAAGTCCCAATTTCCTTTTAGTTAAGTTGAGTTTCTTTAAATTTCTTTAAGAGAACGCAATTAAAAGATGGAAAATTTTAGGGAATTTTTATTTGATATTTTCTACGTTAGAAAATATTCTGCGTTGTATGCAGTTTGTTGAATTGGTTCTGTTCAATTTTAGTGTTTTAAATGAGAATAAGAACAGCGATTTGCTTTACGATTATGGGACTCGTTCTTTATTCCAGACCAAATCAACTAGGGAGGAAAAGGGCCTCAACGGATAGTTGCAGTTTCTACATTAAGACTCTAGAGACCCTTATGTAATCATGAACGTTATAATTTTCTATCACCCGAGTAAGGCACCAGATACTCTCATATAATTTGCATGAGCAAGAAAATGTGGTGTTCGAACTCATCACTTATGATCTCTACTATATTTAATGTAATATTCATAAACCCTTAGTGAAAGATATCTCACAGTAAATGCCTGTGATGAAAGGGATTCGTCCAAAATGTGTACTGACGGGATAGGCAATACTGCAGTAGAAATAACCAGAGGAAATTAAAGTCTACATTCCGCACAATATTCAATCAGCTTGTGAAAACCACGCTGTCTACTTGTGTTAACAGCGGTGATGCTGCCACATTAGATAGACCAATCAATGAAATATTGTGTTGTTAGACATTATTTAAATAAATACTTTATTATTAATAATCTATTGCGTTAGATTTCATACGAAACGTACGAGGGTAACCTCACTTGGGCGATAGAAGTATAGTTTTCAGAAATGGCAAAAAAAAAAAACATTTTAAAAACTCGATTTGTTTCGAAAATATTAAAAAGTTCTTAGAAGTGTTTTATATTAGGTCTCTACGAAGAAATATATCATGTGAAGCCCGAAAAAAAAGTATCGGGGTACCCTATTTGGTCAGATAATGATTAATGAGCAGACGGAAAATTAATTTAAAAAGGATTTACATATGCTTGGATTTATTTAAGCCGGTGATTTTCCAGCATCCAACACCGGCATTCATTTTTAGGGGATGGTAGCGCTACATCTGCCTGATAAATGTTAAGAGTATATCCGTTAGCCGTAGACATTCTGTAAGATATGAAAGCGAACATCGAAAAAAGAGAAAAGATTTATTGAAAGCGGCCCAGATTACCACAATCTATCACACACTTTTTCTTCTTTTTCCTGCAGCATAGTGTAATATGTAAAAATGTCAGTAATCTAAAGGTAGACGAGCTTCTTCTGTCTATGAGCTATTTAAGCCATTTTTACTGAGTGTGATCAACAATGGGAATAAAAATGAAAAATTGGTGGCACGGGTGGGATAGGGGCTATGATAATAATTTATAGTTGCTTCTTTTTCTCAAGTTTAATTACAAACTCTGAAGCTTTAGCGTGTTTGTTCATATATTATTAAATTTGGAATTTTTGAAATTTAACAAGAGGATAGTAAAAACTTTTATCCGAAAAGGGCCTTACTGCCATGCTCGTAATCACGTTTGTCCTCCATTTTCTATCTTATGCATACACCTATTTTATTTTAGATCAATCCGTTATCCAAATGATTTAATCCGAGGGTTATTGATGATAAATTTATCTAAGCTATTGTCATAACAGATTTCTCTCCGACTACCTCTACCAATAATTAGCTATCTCTGAGGACTATCAGAATTCATGAGGAGATTAAATAGAGATGTCCACCAAAAAGATGGGGTCACTCTTATTAGGATTTCATGTAGTGGAGGAGTGATATGATTTACCCAAGCAAGCGAATATATGGAACTTATCTACTTATCTTCGTGCTGGTAGTAAACCAAGGTTGATTCTGTGGCAGTATTTAAATGGTTATTTGTCTAATGGGACGTGGTTTTAAGCGAAGCTCCCGATTTGCTACATGATTGAAACTTTTCAAATTTACCTGACTAGTTGCTGAATGATGTGAATATAAAATCACCTGCAGTGATCTTAAGCGGGACACAAGACTAATAAATATATTGGATACTATTCGATATAATTAAATTCTGAGTTATCCTTGGTTTGGATATATGATGAATCCCAACTAGGAACGGGAGACACGTTCAAACACATATAGATATAATATGGAGGAAAATGTTGGTATTATACTTCAGGGATATCACTAATCATCCTCTCGATATAAATGCGCACCATAGATATTTGCTGAAGAAACATAAAAGAGAAAATCCTTCGTAGTATGAGGACTTTAATTTTATCAGTTATAGATGGCAGCAGTTGATTTTAGCCAGCAAAAATATTCAATTGAGCATCGATGGCATGGTAACGTAATGAGTTCCAGATCACCTACCTACCTACTCATACAGGATGTATTGCATCTTTTTTACTGGCTTAAATTCAGTATGCTAGAGCCAAGGAATTGGATCAAGGAATTTTTGCAGTTATTTCTTGACCTTATGTAGGTTAAGAAATTTTTGACAATTGTGTATATTTCAAAATAAATAAAGAAATGCTTATTTTAGTTTATTTTATATTCTTCATAATAAAGAAATGGATAATTTGACCATTGCAGAATAAATTATTTCGAAAGTGTTTGAGCTGACATAAATATTACACAATACATTATGCCACCTCAACCTTAAAGTCCACTTCGCGATAGCAGCGCTTGGCAAACTCTCTAACCTTTTATTGAGTATGCTGCTCAGTCACAGCCTCACAGCATCTTCCTGTCATTTCTAAGCTTTTTTTATTGTCTCGATTTCTTCTTGTCTTCCCACAGTACACACAGGCGGATGGCTCTTCATTTTTTCAATAAAATGGATTACGAACTTCTCAATTGATTTAAGTTTAACTTACGTAAATCAGTTGAGAATAAATTCTATACTTATTGGTTATATAGTGTTCGCTGTTATTTCAACCACAGCATGTTCTCTATTTGATATTTTTACACTTTATAATAAATTTGGCTCTTCCAAAATCGCCGTCCCTTCCATCCATTTTTCAAACTATTCCACCAACGTCAAAATTCCTTACAGAAATAAGCGTATCGGTTTTTATTTCTTAAAGAATTATTGACATAAACAGTTATTTCCAAAAAGAACGACATCTTTTTGTCAATTGAGAAGTAGAGTTTTCCTCTTCGAATTTTTTTTCTCTCGCGTACAAGAAAAATATTTCTTGAGCATTTCATAACCTATTCTTTACATAGTTTTGGTATGGGAACAGAAATTCCTGGGCTCTAACATACTGCCGTGTAGGACTCAATGTAATGACAAAAATTAAAAAGTTATTTTACAATTTTTTAGTAGGCGTTCAATTTTGAATTACCGTCCTGAAACTTACAACGGATGTTTTTCTACATGCATACATTGTATTCGAAAAATTCTGCAATTCGCAATAATCAGAATAGGTGTCAGCTTCTATAGGATACTAAAGCTTTATTTTTCATAAAGTCTTATGAACAGTAGGATGAAATCCAACAACTACTAATACTACCGATTACAACTATTTCAAAAGCTTATGCACATTTCCGATGTATAAATTTTTATTGAATATCCAATATTATTTGCACTACTCATATTTACAAAATCTTCGAACAAAATTCAATATATTGAAAAGTTCAATCGAATAATTTATTTGAGTTAAATTTTTTATTCAATTTTGTAACAAAACTTTCTACAATATCCTCATAATCTACAACCGCCCCAGCTTTTTTGAATAGTTCTTATAAGATAAAAAAAATTAAGCTGATTATCCTTAAAAAAAGTTCTTACCCTACAACCTCCTCTTAATTATCCTGAACATGGACCGCAGTCTCAATTAAAATGTCCATACCTCTTCATCAAAAAGATTATCAACAGTCTGGAAATTTAATTAGACAATGTGAACTTGTTATTAGAACGAAATTTCGTCAAATAGCTTTGACGTTACACCTGAGCCCTGCGGGCCATTAAAAGGTGGAACTTCGACAAGTGGAAAATGACAGAAACATCCGGTTGTTGTCTACTTAGGGTTCACTTGGTCACGAAATGTCTCTTCCATTGATGTCGAAACCTTCATTCAATCAAGTAACTGTGGGAAATTCAAATTAATTTTGTTGACTGAAGTTTTTTTCAGGGCAGGGATGCTCACTTGAGTTCCAAGCCGTATTCACTTAGGGAAGGAAAAAAAAATTATTTCAGAGAAGTTTTGAATTTTTAAATTTCATCCCTTCCGCTGAGGTTAACAGTAAAATAAAAATTCGGTAATTTTCATCCTGATGGGATTAAGAGAACTGCGGTTGATTAGTACCAAACCATAATTCAATTAACCCCTTCAACTTGATTAATATTAGGGAAAAATATAATTTTATGAGTGTTCACTTTTCTTCGTTAATAAGGTTAGGAGGAAGTATTTTTTGCGAGCATTTTTTTTATTTGCAGTGGGGATTTGCAATGGAGTTTCAACGAACCTGTTCCAGTCTCAAATACTTGGTGTAAATTAATCCAATTATATTCTGGGGTATGGTTTACGATTAGGCACGAATTGGACTGAAGTAAGAGGAGTTATTTGACGGTTTTTGGTAAACTTTTCCCCCTCCCCAAACTAATCAATTATCTTTAGTTAGGGTTCTGATGAGGCAGATTCAGAAGGGACCATCGAATGTCTACGTTTTTCTTTAGTGATCCTATTGGAATGATTGAGTATGATTCATATGCCAATGGATTTATTCGACCACACTTTTCTAGACCCAATCCCTATTAAAATCACTCCTTGCTCCTCAAATTAAGGTTTAAGTGTAGTTACTTACTTAAATGATCATAAGTCCTCACAAATCTGCAACTGATCGCTTCCCTCTGCGGATATGCTCACGTTAAAACGATATGAACAAGGATACGGTGGGGAAGCGTAGCGAGCTTCCCAAGCTCTTGTATTTGTCTTTGAGCGCTTCCATTTCCCGCTGGGATGCTTCAATAACTGGTTCGAAATGATGAATCATATTCCGGGAGAAGATGTTATTAAGGACATTTTTTGGCGTACTCACTAATCTTAGAAGTTATTCCAATAATCTCATTTTCTTTAATACTTTACAGTCCTGAAGTTGAGCTCCTGCACATTTTTTTTAGTCTTTTTTTTCGAATATGTTATCTCAAAATGGCGTAAAATCTTTTATTCCAGGAAGCTGCATTCTCTAGATGCAGTCAACAGTTATTCGAAATGAATATGATAAATCCATTCCAAAGTTGTTCACTTAATTTCCTTATAATACTGCTCGATATCGTAAACATTTTTAAAATCCCATTGTGAGTAGAATCACACATAGCTCATCCTTTTGTGTGTAAATGCGCCAGAACAGGAAATTAAAAATTCTTTCCGAGTCAAAGAATTTCCTTCACTGAATGCAAGTCCATCCTAGTATGATTATATATCCGTCCTTAACTTTTTGGGTCAGGATACATATGAGAAAAACAAAAAACCATAAACAAATTCAGACTAAGAGAATGTTTTTCTGATGTGCGCTGACTTATGTAGGTAAAAAAAAAATTCTACCATATAATAAATTTGGCTCAAATCGGCTCGACTAGAAAGGAAAATATGTCTGAGAGTTTTCAACAAACTTTTTCAGGAGTTCGACCAAATAAAACTGTCTTGTAGTGGTAATAAATTTGAAATAAGATAAAAATATTTGCCAAGGCGAGAAAATGAAAAGTTTTGTTAGCTCACCGAAAAATTTGCGCTGAAAAATTGCATTTAAAATTCACAACCTGCAAAAGTTATTATTCTAAAAAAAAATAAGAATAAACGGGTCGGGATGTGTGTGGAGCAGTTTGGTTTTAATTCTGTGTTGGTGTGAAATGTGGACTATGTACTAACTACTTGCTGTTTTTAATGGAGTGTAATTTATAATACGCGTGAATTTTTTACACCTTGCAGTTTATATTCTTTGTGTCTTCTTTGTCTTTCTTGAAATGCATTTGATAATCTGCATCTAGCTAGATATTAAATTTTGTTACATAGGAGCTAAAAATATAAATATCTTACGACCATGCTTCCAGTACATTACGTTTCTTGGTTGTATGATTCGAATGATTACATTCCTCCGTCTTGATTCTGTATAGAACTTTTTTTCATTCCTTGTTCTAGGGAAGAAGCAAGAAGGCAGTTGAGTGATATTTCTAAAGGGAATAGTTCAGTTCCCCAGAATATATTTATTTATTTACAAATCATACATTATTTTACCCTGACCTACCTGAAACCCAATATTTGCCCCTTAAATACCTTCGTGTGGTCATGGTGACCGCTGATGAATTATTGTAGCAATTCGAAATGTGGGACGATTATAGGAAATGTGAATAAATAAATCTTAACTGTTGTAATAAAATAAAAAAGAAAGGGAAACATGTAACGTTCGGTTGAGTTTGGACTGCCATCAGAAACAGACGCGTGACGTACTTTCACCCACTTAATGCGCTTTATCAACATATGGCCGTTCGTTTTAAGCTTGGAGTGTTCGGATTAGTGCCAAGGCTACCAACGGGAAGGGTTTTATATCCTACATTTTAATTGCTCAGCCGACGTAAGTCTGTTCCATTTTGTGCAATCCATCCGCATTCAAAGTATGTAATTTCAGAGTGAAACCCGTTTTTCGATTGGACATAACTCTAGCGAGTTAGAGCCGATCTAAGGTGCGAAAAATGTAGTATTCCAGTGGGAATAGATTATAACTTAGTACGTTTTCAACTAAATTTATGGTATGATGTCATAGAGATATGTCAATTAAATTCACACAGTAAATTGTCAATGAATAGAGGAAGTTTTTAAAATAGGTGTGAGTGAAAAAAGTTTTGTGACTTTTTTTAAATCACCCTCAAAGATTTTGGTACAGTTTATTATTTTGAACCTTATGGAGTTTAAAGATATATTTGGCTCAATGGTATGAGCTACGGAATAAGATCTTCTTGCATTGGATGGGCCTAATATTAACCTAAATTGAAAAAAAAAATCAGCATTTTATCTCAATTTTTTAAGTCACTATGACCAAAAATGTATTCGAATTAGAAGTTTGTTGAAAAATCACGAAAAAGATATCATAACTCCTAAACTACAAAAAATCACATACATGGGGGTGATAGAGTACATTTGCGGTGCTCTACCGCTGGACTTCCGCTTGATACTATTTCTTGGGACAACCTGTTTAATTGTTTCTATATATTTGTTGCAACATTAATTGATGAAGCTATTTTTACAAGTACGAATGCTGGAAATTGTAAATTTGGTTGATATTTGTCTGTATTTCAACTTCGTCTGGCAAGGGGTTAGTCGCGTTCAAAACATCTTGGGACTGCATTTTTGTGCTGAGGGATATTAGCTCCGTTTATTAATCGAATTTAGTTAGGTTTATGGATTATTGGAAAATCCAAAATTTTCAGTACTTTAAATTCGTCCGTCAAGGTGCTAGCTGCGCACAGAATGTCTTGAGATGTTATTTATGTGCTCAGGGAAATTCTCTCTGTTTTTTAAGACGTGCATACAGTGGTTATAATTAGTGTAACAATTTAAAAAAAAAACAAAAGGTGTTTTCATCATACTATTACTCATTTAAGCCACGGAGATTTCCTATCAGACGATTGGTTTAGACATTGCCTTTCCTTTAACTTACATACATTTTTGGTTATCCTTCACACCAAAAATTTACTGCGGACTCTTAGACTATTCGTATAACAGAATACAAGTGAATCTTCAATAGTTGACCCCCAGGAAGGTGGATGTCTACTTTAGACAGAAAAGTAAATATTTTCTATCTGTTGAGAACATTCCTCGTACCTCTTTCAACACAAAATTGGCCACATACGTGAAGGCTTCTCCTACTTAGTGCATGGGGCCACCTTGGCTTTCGTGCTTGGGATCTTTCGTGGCAGAGGGGCGAAAAAAAAGAGTTGCACTACTTAAGTTTTACGATAATAGCTGCAAATTCTACATTCGTTTCGATAAAATAGCAAATTTCATTTTTATACTAATACCGCCGAAGCTATAGTCAATCTGTAAAGCTTATATACCTAAGTGGTACTGAAATCTGGAGCTTTAAAGTACTCACACTATAAAGTAACTCAGCCTTGACTCTCTTATCTATAGATCGTAAATGTTTGCCTGTTTGTGTAAAAGAAAGCTGGGTGTAAGCCTGAAGGCTCTATTTTGGACAGTATCCAATGGAGCTAAGGCTGTGCGACCAGCCCCGGCCCAGATATGGGAATTGTATTCCATTCTAGGTCTGATGCAGGACTTGTAGAGGAGCGCAAAATTTGATCGGCTGAAATAATTCTTATATCTTTTCAGAAATTCAAGACATTTCGATGCGTCTTTGGAAAGAGAAAAGATGTGATCTGGGGTCAGCTTAACTTACTGAAAATATTAAAGCCAAGAATTCATAAAGATGGCATATCGTAAATCAGTGATCCACCAAAAGAAATGGGAGTGGAAAACTTATCATCTTGTTTTAAATAAATGAGACAGCTTTGGGCCTTAGATGCATTGATTTCGATGCTTTTCGCTTTGCCCCAAGCGAGGATGGTATCAGATCGTTATTCAATAATCTAATCAAGCAATCTCGATTAACATAAATGGAGTTCCCTGTGGTGTCCGCAAGAGTATCCAAAGAGTAAGCGAAATCAAGGGTACTGTCAGGTGCTAAACCATAGATGGGATTAAAAGTAAGGGAAAGCAGATCATCAGTCAAAATTAGAAGAGAGACGGAGAGATAACAGAGCCCTGTGGCACACCGGCATTTATAGAGTTAGATTCACATACAACAGATACAACACGAATAAGCGACCAGATAGAAGGTGTTATAGAAGAGGAAGGGAGAGATCAAGTGCTTTAAATAAGCAAAAACTCGAAACTAAAAAGAACAGAAAAGGAACTACTTTTAAAACAAAAAAAAAATATAACTCAAATTCCTGCTATGGTTACCACGTAAAAAACTCAATTGATGAGCCAATTTTTAAAGAATCTCAGACTATTACGGCTTAGCAGTTTGTCGCACCCAGATTCAATCAAAAATTAGAGAAATGGAACCTCTTCTGATAATAATACCCTCCTGGAGCAAAATTGTAGTGTGAATCCACCAGCCCTCTATGAAGTTGGTCCAGAAAGTTTTAAAATCAATTTTTGGAAATCGGAAGTTATTGTGCAGCTTATACATTTAATGAGGGGGGTACGATGTAATTTTAAATATCATCGAAATAATGGATGTAAATATTGGACAGACAGCTGCAGGATTCGCGGCAAGATATAGCTCAGAGTGCACCCCACGTACTAACCGCCGAAAGTTTCTCGACTTTAAAGATGTCAGGAAACATAGGACAGCTCGCAGGAATTAAATTTCTGCTGATAATGAGCAATTTGAAGAAGCCAAAAGAATTTTTTATGAGCCTGGTATCGCTGATAAATTGTTAGTACACAGTTCACATGAAAAGCTCGTACTCAAAACTTAAAACGCGTTTTGTGGTTTTTGAAAACGGAAGGTGGGAGTTTCTGGAATAAGCGTATTCAAACTATTCGTCTCCAATTTGGCCACATTATTCCTCACTCTTTCTTAGAGAGGTATGGGAGGTTTTTTTCTTTGTTATTTGAAAACTTCATATTTCTTTAACAAAAACCTGTCGAAAAAGGCCAAAAAGGCCAAATGCAACTTACAGTTTTAAAACGGTCGTCATTTCGTTAATTTATTTACATTGCAACAGAAAGCACAAACCTACATATCGATTTTGAGTTTGTCATCCTGATTAATAACCCTTTTTTTCTTTTCAAAGAATTTTCACCATCATTTTTGGAGCAATTGTCTTGCAGTGGCCAGCAAACATGGAAGAGAAAGAAATTGAATTTCGAATCTTGTCCATTGAAAAAACAAATGGAATGGATACCAGAAATTTTCAAGGCCCAGTCACACTAGGATGGTCCTGCAACGAGGGTAAGCCTGTCCTATACTCTATAGCTGAATTGGTACTAATATAAATATATCGAAATAAAATTTTCTTAAAGCCCCTTGTAAGTTCTTCATTTAAGACTGACAATAGCGCAACAATCCGCAGTTCTCCATGAAATTCTAAATTAAAAAATACATTTACGGTTCTGCACAGTAATCATAATGTAAACACAATTTATAAACTTTTGTTTTATTTGACGACCAAGCAAATAACTACTCAGATAATGAATTAAATCATTTTTAATTTCCAAATTAGTACAATAACAACATCTATCACAATAAGTTCCAAGTAACTCAAAACAACTTGCAACCACTGTGTTGGCCCCCCACCATTTAAAACTTGGTTCAAAGAAATTTTATTACAAAAGTTTACGCTTCGGAGTAATAAATCGGCGCTTTAAAACATGGGTCTGGACCGAAACTTTACCAACTTGGAAGGAATCACCGCAGAAAAACCGAGCAATAAACCTCAATTAATCTTCTTTATTCCATGAGGTTAATTCAAACAGATCTATTTCAACAGTTTTCCCACGAAAAGGAACATTTAAAGTATTTTGAAGCAACTAAGTGGTATTTTGTTGTTTAAAAAAAAACGCTCAAAGGAAAATATTGTGACTTGTCCAGAGGATATGTAAATGGATAATGGAACAAACATACGCACGCACAGTTAATTTAATTTTTATGTATTAGTTACCATCAAGTAATGAGTTGAAATTATTCTCTACTTAATTATGATTGTATATGGTTCCGTATGAATGCATTCCTTAAAGCTTCTTATACTCTAGGTATGTATGTATGTAGTTGACCTTCTCTGAACCTCTGACCCCTTTAAGTGATTACGGAAATATTAATTGGAGCATTCCATGTATAAATCATTTTCTAATTAAATTTATCTCTGCTTCCTGCTTAATCTGATTTTAACTCGTCATAGACAGGAAGGATGTCGATTATTTTCAGCACACTTAATCCTTACCGGTTCCAATTACTTTAAATAGCTGAGTGAATCTACATTCATATTATAAGGAGGAGAATACTAATGCCTTAAGTTTTAAGATTTTAATAAAATTTCGTGAAAATTTTGAATAAATAAAATCATAATTTGCATATGCGTATATGGAGAATTTTGTTGTGAGAGGATGAGAAAATGAAAATTTATTTTTTGTGTTTAAAAATTAGTTCGAGATATTTAATTTGCAATTTATCGAGTACGGATAAGCTGTAATTGAAAATTACCCTAAACATAAGGATTTCAAAAGAAAGAGGCGATTCTGCTTGTTTCATGTTCCAATTAGTTTTGAGTCACATACCCATTGAAATGAATTTTGTCAGATATATTTGAACGGATGCAGCCAACAAAATTTTAAATTCGATAATTTGTTTAAAGAAATTTTTGATTTTCGATAGTCAGACTTTTTTTGCATTTTTCACTCATTGTTCAGCGATGAATGAACCTGAAAAGAAAAGAAAAGAAATTAATAAAACTCAAATTAATTTAATGTACGGTAGCCCTCGATTAGCGCGGTAGATTAGTTCTTAAAAACTAGCGCGTAAAACGAAAGCGTGTTAATCGGGACAAAAAATCCATACAAAATGGGGTTATTGGTTAAAAAACAATATTTTTTTTGAATTAGCATTTATTATATAAAATCAACAAAATAATAAAAATAAAAAAATCATATTATAAAATAAAAAGAAATATCCATTGCAAATAATCATATATGTTGGTATCCAAAAATAAAAAGAAACGATACAAGAATAGAAACATTAATGAAAAAAAATTAGTCAGAACGGCTTCATAAATTTTTCTGTCCCTTGCAAAATTCGTCATTAGGAGTTGTCGTTTTGGAGGCAGAACTAAGCTTTCATAGCTCGAATTGTTTGTTGACCTATCATCTAAAACTCGCTTCAGGGTTATAAAATCGGTGATACACATTTGCTTCTTGGATTTATCTAGTTCCTTTCGATATCTCAATATACGGGGATAACACTGCTTTAAGCTTTCGTTGCAAGTTTAAGCTCCTAGACATGTCTGGATCATGTTCAATAAAAAAAGTCTCAAGTTTATGTGCTAGTCCTAAGACTTCGCTCAAATTCTGTGATGTGAAGTTTTGAACTGGCTCTTCTTCTACTTCGCTTTCAGATGTGTTTGAATTGTTTTCGTCTATCATAAGGACTAAATCTTCTTCAGTTCAGTCTGTATCCTCAGTAATTAACTGTTGAATATCAGGCGATTCTGTAACTCATCAAAACCTTCACGCCCCAGTGCATGGTCCAAGTTCAACAATCCTATTTATTTCAGTGTCTGTACCTTGGGTTAAAATATGATTGGAAGCCACAACATCAGGCCACAACTTCTTCCAACACCCATTTAGAGTTGATGGTTTCAACTCTTTAATAGAATGCGTAATGAATGAAATGCAATTAATCATTGTGTAACTCTTCCATGCATCGCTAACAGTCAATTAGGAAATTGCATCTAATTTGTCGAGAATGAATTCGAATGTTTTTCGTATGAAAATTGCTTTAAATGTGCTAATCACGTCCTGATCTTGTGGCTGTAATAACGATGTTGTGTTTGGTGGTAAGAACATAATTTTTATATTTGAATGACTAAGTTCTAAAGGATGGCTTGAAGTCTAAGTTTTTTTTTCATGTAAGCCTCAACTTCTGGTGCAAGTAAATTATAAAACCAATCTTTGATCAAGACAGTCGTCATCCAAGCTTTTTTATTAGCTCTCCAATAAACGGTTAATTTTGTCTTATCTATACCTTTAAAAGCCCGAGGATTTATAGCGCGGTGAATTACTAGTGGCTTTGTCATAAAATCTCCCGATGCATTGCTGCATAGAAGGAGTGAAACACGGTCTTTTGCAGATTTAAATCCTTTTGCCGTTTTTTCATCCTTTGATAGGTATGTACGAGCAGGCATTTTTTTTCTTCAAAAAATTCCTGTCTCGTCATCATTGAAAACCTGATCACCAACATATTCTTCATCATCATTATCTTTTTAAGCGCTTCTGGAAAAACTTTAGCTGCTTCTTCATCAGCTGTAGCTAATTCTCCCTGCAATTAAACGTTATGTAAAGAAAAACTACTTTTAAATTTTTCAAACCAGCCTTTGCTGGCGCAAAATGCAATTTGTTTAGCTGCTTGATTGGCTTTAAGATGCTGTAAAATACGTACAGCTTTTTGTCGGATAGCACTGCCGTCTAAAGTCATATTTCTTTGGCTTTTCTCTTCAACCCATATATGCAAACATTTCTCCATTTTTTCCATATCAGGATCTCGTGCATGTGAAGTTTTTTAAGACTGACAGAGGATCCTGCTGCTACAGCTGCTCTTATTTTGTGTTCGTTCTTTTTTATTGTTCTTACAGTTGATTCTGTCAAATTAAATTCTCGACCAACTGCTGCGAAACCTGCGCTGCATCGTAGGTGATTCAAAACTTTTATTTTAGTCTCCAACGAAATAACTTTTCTTAACTCCGTAAGTTTCGGCATCTGTGGGTTAATTTTTAAAAATTTTCTGTTTTCTTTAAATTTCAAATTCACTTACCTATATTCAGCTTTTTTTAAACTGTTTTTATCCCTCTTCTTCTTATGTAATAAGGCTTACTTAAATTATCTTTACTGTCTTTACTAAATTTATGTAATAAATTTTTATTCAATGCTTTTTAAAAACCTTTAATTAATTGTCAACATACAAAAATCATGTACATTTCGACTTTCTTATGTACACTTTCGGGCAATACCCCTTTTATATTTTTTTTCGAAACCAAATAAAAAGTAGTGCACGTAAATTTTTTTTGCGTATAAAATAAATTTTTCCGCGTAAAACCGAATTTTTTACCCGCGTTATTTAAAATAACGTGGAAATAGATTTCCGCGTAATTGAAGTGCCGCGTTAATCGAGTGTTACCGTACTCAACCCATGCAAAATGTAAACATAAATACATACATGCAAAAACAACAACAACAGTGTTGGAAATGGAAATTTTGTCATAATTAGTTAAACTTCTCACTTGAAATTTACATAACTATTGAAAAAGAGTCACAGAACATGTTAGTTATAACAAAACACTTTCCGGCGAACAATTTCGAGGAAAATTACACATAACTTTTCACCTTTGACATTTGTCACAAAGGAAACCAATTTACTCAAAAATCGAGTTTTCAACAAAACCGAAGTTTATGAGTTATTGAAAAGATTTTTCACATAAAAATAACTTCCCGCGTGGTTTTTCCGCGAAAAAACAATAAGGAAAATCTCACCTGAAGACAGGTTATGAGAGCACAATCACAGAAAAAACGTATTTTCTAATCACACACATACACTAAATACAGCAAATAATGCGATTTGCATAACTTACCTGAGACTATAGGCTGAAATACAATGATTGCGACACGCATTTGTCGACGCCAAAATAATTTTCGAATATATGTTACAACATTAGGGCATAGCAAATGCTGCGACACGATAATGTCGTCGCCAAAAAGTAGGGCAAATTTCTAAAATTGTCGTTGCGCAGTGCGACATTTGAGTTTGACAGTTCATGTATTGCGGAACGAATATAAATTAAAATATGAGTTTTGAAGAAAAATTGGTGGAATTGGTGAGGAGAAGTGATATCTTGTATGACAAAACTACAAAAGGTTTTAAAAACATCGACAGAAAGGATGACATTTGGAAGGAGATTGCAAGAAAATTAAAAGTTGATGGTGAGTATCTCATTTTAAGGTAACTTTCAGTATCGCAGTTTTTTGTATAAATTACTATTTTCAGAAAAAAAATGCTGCGGTAGATGGAGAAGCTTGCGTGACCAGTATTCGCGAGAAATGCGGCCAAAGAATGCTCTTTCTGGCAGTGGTGCAAGAATTCCAAGGAAGCCTTGGAAATATCTGGGATTACTCTCATTTTTAGAAAAAAGCATTGCACCACGAAAGTATGTACATATGTTTAGTTTTAAGTCTTCTTCTTCTTTCTTGCATGACGTGGCCAGATTACAGTCTGCTCGCAGATGCGCTGGTTGAGGAAAATGAAAATGAAAATGTTATTATGGTATTCCGGAGGATGACTTCATTTTTGAGGATTCCAGTGTGATTAGTGAATCTGCGCGCAACATTCCCTCTTGCTCTACAGCCACAATAGAAAATTCCAGTTCTAGGCAAGAGGAAATGCCCGCCCAGAAGGGGAAGACTCCTGCAAGAAGTACTTCTTCACGGAGACCTCGAGTGGTAGAAAATAATGGACAATTTGGTGATTTCCTGACCGAATTGTTAGAAGAATTCAAGAAGAATTCGGCGAATAAGGAAAACGAAATCGATGCATTTTTCAAAACTATATGTATGACTGTGAAACGTTTCAACTTATCCCCTTTCGAATTTTTGGAGTTCCAGAGCAATACACTGTCTTTCTTGAAGCAAGAGCTTCAGAAATATAAGAAGTGAAAACTCAGCTTACGTGAAAAAACCCAATGGCTTATGTTAATTGTGGTGCTTTTTTATAATTTGTTTGTGTTGTATGAAGTGTCTTGTTAGCTTTACTTTTTTATTTATGTATCATGTGTGGAATAAGAAGTTCTTTTTTTTTATTATATGTGTTCCATGCCTTGTTAGTTTTACTTTTTTATTTATTTACCTACAGAAATTCCTGAATATATACAAATGTATTCAAATCAAATATGTGATGGAAATACAATAAAATCTATTTTTAAATCGATATAAAATTTTTACTAAATTTCAAGTCATATAAAAAGTTTGTTTTTTTTAAACATCGTACGAAAATAGCTATAGATTACTGTGTAGATAGTCGCACAGTTTGTTTCGTAACTGCAATGCATGCCTTTTCGAATTATTGCATGGAAATGGACGGGCGCTTTCTAAAGGGGTAGTTTGTGACCGCCACAATCCCGGTAACACCTCATCACCAACATATCTGTCTCCATAATTATCAGGACAATAGTTATGGTCATTTAACTTGAGAAAGTTGTGTAAGACATCAACAGCTTTTATAATTTTGTCCACGTTTTCCGGCGCACAGTAAATGTCATTACGCATTACTCTCCATCTAGCAGCCATAATCCCGAAAGTGTTTTCGATTATCACACGAGCTCTAGAAGTTCTTTTATTAAAATTTATTAATTTTGGTGATAAGTTCTTTCCTGAAAAAGGAACTCGTGATACATCAATTATTTTTTAGTTTGACAATAATACCTGGATATGGTCTCATTAAGTTTTGTGTTAGAGGAAATGCCGCATCACCAACGAAGTAAAATGGAAATTTAATAGTGGAATTTGGAAGTTCAGCCTCAGTTGGTATTTGAAGCTTCCCGTCCAACAGCAACTTTCCAAAACCACTATGACGGAATATTCCCCCATCGCTTTGACTGCCGTAGGCGCCGATATTAATAGCAGTGAAAGTATATTTTGCATCACATACAGCCAAAAGACAACACTGTGACGACCTTTGTAGCTATAATATTGGGACCCACCTCCTTTAGGACAGACAATAAAAACATGTTTGCCGTCTATTGCTCCTAAACAGTTTGGGAGTCCCCACCTGGTTTTATACTCCTCCGCTATTTGACACCATTCCGCCGAGGTAGGAAGAGCAACGTAAATATGCCACAATTCATCCCAAATAGATTCACAAGTCTCCGATAAAATACGGCCAACAGTAGATACATCCATTCGAAACTTCAGCGCATAAATTCTCCTTGGACCTCCATGAGCAAGGTATCTGCATACATATGTGTATTATAAAGAAATTTTTAATTTAATTTTATATTAAATATTTATGCAGCCTTACATAGCTGTCAAAGCCAGTCTGCATTCCGCTGAAATTGGTTTTCGAATGGAATTTTTTTCTAGTTTTCGTTTAACTAAGTTTAACAAAAGGTCAAAGCTGGTAGGAGTCATCCTGGTTGCCTTAAAAAACATCTCCGGATCTCGTTCCTTCATAACTTTGAAGGCTGTTTCATAAAATCCAACTTTGTCTCTATGTTGATATATTTCGCGTACCCACCACATTCTCCTTTTTCTTTTTCTTTTTAATCAGGCATAACCGCGTATAAGCTTTATATGCTACCATACTTGTTCTTAAAATAAGTAAAAAATTTTCAGTAGACATCACAAAACGCAAGACCTAACTCAACTGTCATGAAATGACAGCAGTAATATCGCATTCATTGTATTAGGTCTGCGACAAACAACGACGCCAAATGGCGTCGACAAATGCGTGTCGCATTCATTGTATTTCAGCCTTATTAGCAGCACACTATACAGGAAAAACGAACGGGAAACTCGCGACCGCGAAATCTTCAAAATAAACTTATAAATACCGCGGACCTGTCTGACTTTATGTATTGCCAACATATGGCACCTGAATTTAGGGTATTTTTTTAGGAGGAACCTGATGGTGGTATTAAAAATATGCCAAATTATCTCAACAAAAAGATATTTAATAATTTTCGATTTCTCGTATATCTAATGAGAAGAAAAGAGATAGCCAGTAAAAGCGAGATAGCTAAAATTACATTCCACATCGAATTCTCTCAACATGGACGACAAGAATTTAATTGCGCCATGTTATAGCACAATTTGGAATTTTAATTTTCATTCAATGAAATTAAATTATGAGAAAAGATAGATGCTAATATTCCTCATCGAATGTGATAAATTACACCTGATGAAAAATAACACATTCTGAGAAATTTGGATTATGGTTGCAGGTTCCACAACAAAAGATGGCGGTTCAGACCCTATATAAGGCCGAGCATTTGCATGAATCTCTGGATGACTTATGTTTAATACTCTACCTATGAAATTTCTAGCAGTGTTTATTTTTTTTTTTTTGTAATGTGGATGATTAGATTTAAAATGTAATAACCTATCCGATGATGTGGGTTTTTGATACCAATCAGTGATGAGCTCTTTGTTTCTTCTTATGATTTTGACGTCCAGGAAAGGTAAGCAACCATTCACTTCCATTTCTACTGTGAACTGTAATTTTGGGTGAAAATTGTTAATGTTGTCGTGTGGTGCAATTGAAAATAGATCATCCGCACATATTTTTCTATAATAATCTGGGTTTTCTTTCAACTTTGCTTAAAGTGTTATTGAGTAGTTCCTCCATAACAATATCTGCTAATATCGGTGAAAGTAGACTTCCCATGGGTAAACCAAGGATTTGTTTATAAATATCTTTATTAAACACAAAATAATTGGTTTCTACAATGCAAAATTCCAACATTTCAAGGAACTTTTAGTGAACGGTATTCCATTTTTCTTTTATTATTACCAAACACAGTCTCATTGGAATGTTGGTAAACAAAGATACAACGTCGAAAGATACCATAGATTCGTTACGTTCAATTTCAGTTTTAGAAATAATTTCTTTAAAAACTATGGAATTTACAACATTGTACTCTGACTGTGATGTTAAATTCTTTAAAATGCCTGCAAGATACAGGAACTAATTACTGCATATAAAATTGTTTGGTGATCCTACAGGAACTAAGCTAATTGCGCAAACAGTTCTAATATCGTAATTCATATGAGAGGTTATGTCTGATATTGAATTAGGAATTTTTTGAGAATTAATTTTCATTCATTTTATTTTCGTGTCCTTTACTTATTTATTGATTTATTTATTCTGGAATAGTGATCATTAATTAAAAAGAACAGGAAAAGACAGAGCTTATAAAGCTGACGTAGAATAGAATACTTAATAGAAATATGTAGTTAAAAAAAAGTTGGTACGCTGATAAAGTATCTAGAAAAATCTATAGGACGACGGGAAGTGAATTAAAAATTAAGCAATAAGAATATAAGAACTCAAAGCAACCCAATCGTTAGTACTAGTTAAGTGGATTTGCTACTTAAGCATTTGGGATGTCAGATGTATGCACAGAAATTTACAGTGACTCGCACAACTGTTTATAAAAATGAAAAATTCCACGGTTTTTTATGTACAAGCAAAATACCTGCGTTTTCTAAATCACCTGGAACCTCACAATTTCTTGGAAATCATGTAACGCGATATTTCGTAGTAATTTTGTTCGAATAGTATTGGAACGAGCTTATTTTTCCAGTTGTTTAGTTGGACTGGCCTGAAAACAATTTTTCGTGCTTGACGAAATATTTTAAATAAAGGAAAAAAAAAGGAAAAATGGCAAAAGCTATCAAATGAAGTACTCAGTTTGAAAAATTGCTGAAAACTACCCTGTGGTAATTTGGTAAGCAAAGTAAGGAAAATGGTAGAAGATTTGTTTGAACCCACCCCCCTTATTATGACTGAAGCGGTGGATTCAGCTGTACAAGTCAAAAAGGTAATCCGCACCACTATAAATGTTTCAGTTTCTAATCATACTGTTGTAAGATGCCTTTAATCAGATTTTAAAGCAAAAGATAAGGTATAAAAAGCTACTTTTGATCGACCACCATAAAAAAGCGAGGCTTAAATTTGCCAGAAAATATAAAGAATGGTTATATGGTCTGACGAGTCAAAAATAAACAGGTTATGTTCAGCTGAATGGCATTGGACGTGAGTGAACTAGTTCGTTGGCTTAAAAGAACGCAATCCTCAAATTTCGAGGTGGCTCATTAATGGGTTGGGGATGTTTCAAAAGTTACCAAGTTGGAATTTTGATGCGTACAACTGGAATAATGCGATCAACTGACTATATAAATATGTTAGAGGACTCATTCGACCACATTTTCAGAGATTTGACTACGAATCTGGAGATAGCTTTTTTATGCAAGACAACGCTCCAAAATACACTGCTCTTATGACAGGCAAATGGCTTCAAGATCATAATACTGAGATTCTAAAATGGCCCCCACAATCGCCGGATCTTAATCCTATATGGGGTTATTTGAAGAGAAGAGTAATAACATGCAACAATATTCCAAAACTCTGCGAAGAACTGTGGGTACGCGTTTATCAAGCATGGAATGGGATTGATCCACAATATTTGGAGAACTTGCTAGGCAATATGCTAAAAAGTGTGAAGGCTCTAACTCATACCAAAGGTCTGTACACTAGATATTAAGTAAATAAAAAATAATTAGTCACCTGGGAGATGCAAAACATATTTTTTTTTATTTTAATTTTAGAACACAGAATTCCTGTTATTTTGAGTTATGATTCTCTACAAATCTTTTTCTGCCGTAGCTTTATTTTGTAAAAACCTTTAATTTATTTTATTTAGATTTTCCCAAAAATCAATTTCAATAACATTTTATGAACAGTTTTCATATATATTCAAAAAAAAAAAGGATTAGGAAGGTCTCTTACATATCTCCTCATAGAGACCTTTATAACTGTTTAACGGTTACAGTTACCACATAGGTGTATTTGGTCAAATTAAAGAGAACGAGTCGACAGTTTACAATTTTTATAAAAAAACGGAAATACGTTAAGCACCGTTTTGTAGGAAAAAAGTAGTCAAAGTCTATAAAAAGTTAAGATAATTCGAAATTGTAAGTTTGGATCACCATAACTCCTGAAGGGAGAGAAGTGCGGGGCAGATAGATCGAGCAGTCGTTGCTATGAGTTCTGCTTACAATGAGCTCTGTAAGTGACCGTACAACTTGTACTCTTTAAGATGCAGGGTATTTTGCGAAAGACTAGAAAATTTTCTTAATCACCCTGTAACTCCCAGACGGTTGCAATGCCGCTCCCTTTGCCACACAATTTTTTGTTTGACTGGGTGAGTACTATTACCTCCTGTCGTACGGATAACCATGGTCGAAACTCGAAACATGGAAGAATGTTATGTTTCCACCGCTGTAACTCATTACACATTAGAGTTACAAAAAAAGTGTTTATACAAAAAATTTTGGGAATTTAGTCTTCTTCAAATCAGCCAAATCAGTATTAGCAATTTTTCCTTAGGATCAACCGTTGAGGAATTACTTTGAAAAAAAAACAATTCTCTCTACCTGTAATCCAAGATGGTGACCCTCAGTATGACCCGCACGTGTGAAAACTGGATTTTTCATCGGAGCCCGGAAATAAATAACATATATAAAAATTGCAAGTACCCCAGCTTTTGTAGGACGAATTTAGTCCCTATTGACTGGACTAATGACCAAGGTTCGGAAAAAGTTTTTTTTTTAATTTTTAAAAGTTTCAAAAGTCGTGCAAACTTGAAGCAATGGGAACTCTGATATTTTCTAAACGTATTTTTGAATTTTGTTTCGGTCACCATCACATAATTATTAATTATAAAATAATGTTTCTATTAATTAAAAATAAAAAAGTGCTACAAAACGGTAGAATTTGCAAAAAGCAAAATCCAAACGGTCTGAAATTCGGTTGCAAATGTTCAGAACGTTGTTCGTTACAACTTACCAAATTTGCAATTTCCGTAAACTTACAAAATTCGGAAAAGTTAGAAAAATTTATATTTTTCACTATTTATAATAGTGAAAATAATGCATAAGTTTTGCCAATCTTACATAGTCCTCGGAATATGTCCTATCAGAAATTTTTCAACAGTTTCTTATAGATTATGATGGTCGCGACAACGTAAGTCTAGATTCGAGTTCCAGCGCGGTAAAAATTTTTAATGACCATTTTGTAGGCACTCATTGCTTTAAGTTTACAGCTTAGTTTTGAAATTTTTTTTTATAAAAGTAGTAAAAACTTTTTTGATTTTTGTTTTGTTTTTTTTTTCTTAATTTTTCCATCTTCCGGACCTCAGCGATAGTCGTAAAATTAAATTTACGATTTAACCTCAACGAACATTCCATCAAAGTTTAAAACCTTTGACGGTATTTAGAAAATGCCAAAAGGTTTCCGAAATTTTGAAAAGTATAATCAGATTTATCAGAAAAGGACTTACTTATAATATGCAGAAAGGTTTTTCTGCAAACCGACGTACCGATCCATGGAATGGTCCATTAGTGAGCATTATAATCAGTAAAGTTGTATATGAACAAGATAACTGGGAGCAGCAGTTTTATTCATAAAATCTACGCTCTGATAAAAAATACATTTCTCAAGTAAAATAATAAAAAAAAAAATATCGCACGTTTCAACTGAATTATTTTTTTGGAGAGCATTAAAATGCATAAACTCGTGTGCATTTGAGTGTTTTCAATTCAATTGATTTGTTGATGTTGAATATCAATTTTAATCTCACTTTAACTGTGAACATAATGCCAGCAAAACGCCATAGCCAATAAAGAAAACTTTTTTTTTTCCATCCCATAACCACGTTTCCTCCTTGGCAAAGAGTTTTCTTTAAATAAATTTCCACTTCGCTACAGGATAAGGCGCCAGGCATCCAGACTTCTTTTGATTGTTAACACTCGCAAGAATTGAACATATTTCAAGCGGGGTCAGGTCAATTCAATATGCAAAATTCCATACTGGGATTTTGTGTCAATACTCAACCGAATGTTTTGACACACAATGAATTCCTTGGCATCGCATCGGATCTAATGGCGCTAAAGCAAGTAGGTACTTAGAACACTTTGAATTATGTACAGAGTGCATGAATGTGCCCGCCTGACTTGTCGAAGTATTGTCACCATGTGTGTATGAGAATTCATCAACAAAATATCTCAATAAGACGCCGCGTTTCATTAACTTAGTTGTCGTCGTTTTAAGTACGCCTTCTATTTTACAAAGTTGTCATCAATCTTGCGGCCTAGAAAGCCATACAAGCGGAATATTGGATACATTTTGGCACGTTACGTGACATAAAGTCATTATCCTTTAATTACGGGTAATTATTCATTACCGAGTTTTTCTTTCATCGTAAGTCTTTACGTAAGTCATTCTCTTTGAATTGTGGAGGCTTTTCTCATTCAAAGGACGACGAGCGGGCGGGATCGGTTAAATCGGCTTTCCCAACAACTATACAGCTGCCGCCGCCGCTCAAGGCTTTTATTCTCATTTGAAGTAATTATGACTTTGCGGAAATTTTATTGAATAAAAAGGAGTGAGTGATTCGAGAAAATTTTAACTAAATTAAACGAAATGAGGTACTTAGAGGGAATTTTTTTTTTGTAGAAAAAAAAATTAATTTGCTGCTGCTTTGAATTTGACAAACCCCATCCGGGCTGAAAAGATGATGGACCCTTCAAACTTACAAAAGACTTGAGATTTTACTTTGCTTTAAGTCTTTGAAAAAATATCTTTGAAGCAAAAGCGCTTGGGGAATCAATTTTAGATGTTTTCATTTGAGAGTTTCGTTTTCTTCTAAGAGATTGGCTTTCAGAATCGTTTCGCATTAATTAAATCAGAATTTTGTAAATAATTACTGTATGCGAGCATAATAAACATTGTCCGTCTAATGATTGTAAGATGATTGGTTAACTTAATTTAACCTTTGATTTTATAATGAAAAGTGAATTCAAGGTATAAGTATAAAACGCAAAAACTTGTTTTTTTTTATATTATTATGCCAAACTCAGGGGATACCCTGTGATGCAAAATACAGTGCGAAAAGAAGGAAATGGGGAAAGGATTAGGAGACAAGATGAGTGTGTCAGACCATCTGATATATGTAACTCAACTTCACAGATTGCAAGCCGGAGGGAAAACAAAAGATGGTTGACTATTCCACATTCGCACAGTGCGGGATAAGAAAGCATCACACAATTTTTCTGTACGTCCGAAAATATTTTGAAGGGTGAAAGGATGTAGGCGGCTTGTAGCGCGCCTATTGCGTGCAGGAATTAATCTATAAGGGATCAGACTAGATATTTCACCGAAACATTGGACACGCATGTATCGAAAAAGGAGTCAAAGGCATCTAAAGTTGCGGCGGTGCTCGAGTGAGTCGATATGACAATGTAATTGTCAAATAGCCAATGAGGTTGTAGGCTCTTTTGCACAATATCTAATGAAGCTAATGCTGTACGACCGCAGCCCATGCCCAGATGTGATTATAGATAGATAGAGAGATAGGTTTTTGTCGCGCTGCAGTATTTCTTACACATTTTCAGAAGACATCTCGGTGCTTCTTTAGTAACAGAGAAGATGTGATTGATTCAGCTTAATTTACAGGAAATATTAATGCCAAAAATGCTTTAACGGTGAATCCGAAATTAATGCTCCATCAAATGAAATGGGAATGGTTAAGTGGTGATTTTGTTTTAAAGAGATGAAACAGTTTTGGATCTTAGATACATTGAAATAGACGCGATTCGCTTTGCCCCAAGCGAAAATATTGTCAAGATCGTTATTCAATGACCTGATTATGCAATATAGTTTGACAGATGACGAATTCACACTGGAGTCCGTGAAGGTGCCAAAAGAGTATGCGAAATCAAGGGAAACTAAGGATGGGATTGAAAGTAAGAGAAAGCAGATAATTAATAAAAATTATGCAGAGATGCGGAAAGATACAGAGAGATAACAGCCCCAAGGTATTTATAGAGTGAGATTCAGATAAACCGGCGTCTAATACAACACGAATTAGGCAATCAGATGGAAAAACTTTCAATCGATAATAGAAGAGGAGTGGAGAGACCAAGTGCTTTAAGTTTGGCTAAAAGGACAGACCCTTTCAAAGGCCTTTGAAATATCTAGGGCAACGATTTTGCACTCACTAAGATTGTCTAAACTACGGCTCCAGCATTCCATCAGAAAAAACAGCAAGTTTCAAGATGAGCGTCCAGTTCGGAAGCCATATTAACGATCGTTGGTTTCTAGATTCTTCATTAATTTTGAGTTAATGACAGATTCAAAACCGAAAAATCGAAGTGATTGCAATTGGTCGATAATTTGTGGGATCGCTAATCTCTCATTTTTGGAAATTGTCTGAACGTATGCTGGTTTCTATGCTGTTGGAAAGATTCCTGTCAAATAAGATAAGTAGAAGAGTTTGCGCAGATTAGCCAAGGATGAGGCGCATCATTTAATTAACAGGGGCGAGAAACAGTCAGGACCTACAGCTTTGGAGGCGTTGATCTCCTTAGGGACACTAAATACGTCTCTTGTACGGATGTGTTTACGGGGGCTGCAGAAGAGGTGTCTGTGATGTTGAAGGAAGACGAGAATTTGAAGTGAATCCAGCAGCCAAAATATTAGCCTTATCCATGGTGTCAACAACCACTTCACCATTGTTAAGTAGTGAAGGTATATAATATATATAATTTTAATTTTGAGTTAAATAAAGTGGAGTCTTGTATAGCTGATGTCTAATGAACTAATGGGGATTATTACTTATTTATTTATAATGGCAAAAGGAAGAAGTACAACTGAGAATTAGAACTGATTAAGAACAGCTGACAAACTGACAAAAAAAAAAAACTTAAATATGTGAAGTATTCGAGTATATGATTAAAGATGTTTTGGTATGAAAATGAGTCACTCAATTCTCTCGTAAACTTGGATATTAAATAAAGCTCTTTTTTTACTTAATTTGCGATTTGAGAAATACTGATCATTTCAAATTATCTAGTTGAGTTGTGCACTGTGTAGTGGGTGAACTATAGATATATATGGAAAAAGCTCCTCTATTGCCCTACTAAAAGCTATTCAGCAGCACTACCTTTTCTGTATTGTAATTTTCTGAAAAAGCTCTCCTATGCCTAGAATTGTCTCTCCAAAAACTTTTTAGGAGCACTCATATGGGAGCTAAAATGGAGTGCTGACCTGTGCGAACATGCCATGGTAAAAATGATATGCAGAGAGGTACGAAAAGCGAGCGCTATTTGCATACGGAAATCTCAGCAACCTCCTACAGTAACAAAAAAATATATATTCATACAGTCAGTAGAGCGACACTGATAATCATCTCATTAGTTGAAGGTAAAACGATATGGATATGTGTCCAAGTATTAACAGACCTTGGCACAAAAATCCACCCAACATTTCAATCGGTTCAAGGATACTCGGGAATTGATAGGAATAAGAAAACAGACAGACAGACAAGCCAAGAAGACCAGATAAAACTTGATCCACAAATAAATGAACCAGAGATGGGCAACAATGATAGGTTCAGAAGATGAGAGTTTTGAATATTGGTTATAAGTTCTATTATAAAATTCATAGTTCAATTCGAGTTTAACTACGAGTTTTACTTTACTCACATTGGGTTTCAGTCCCAGTTGAATGCTAATGAAAGGCTTTTATTTTTTATTTTCTCGTTACGAATAAAAATATTTTCCTGATTTTTATTTCTCCTAATAAGAAAAAAAAGTCAGATCATTATGGGGATTGTTTGTGTGTATTTTTATAATTTGAATGCATTTTATATAATTTATTAACTAATGCATTATTTTTTTTTAGATTGTAGCTGGTCACTGTACGGATGCTGTAGGAGAGACCTATGGATAGGGGAATCAGCAACAGGGTAAGCAAAAGAAAATTGCATATGTATCTAGTTTCCCGAACATCCCTATATTACCCAAGTATATCTGAATAAAATCGAAAAAAGTATAACTATTTAACCGTACCAAATCCCCATATTTCATGGTCGAAATTATCTTCTATGACATAATGCATTTTGGATTTCTATGAACGAAACACACTGCATAAAATTGTGTAGTCTAGGCAGCATGAAAAAGTTATCAATTGTTCATTTCCATTGATATTCAAGTTAACCAAGTTAAAAAATAAATATTTACTTGAAAATTATCGCAAATGCATCAACGATACTGGAGGGTTTTTATTTCAGTAAATACTTAGCTCTCATAACTAAATGGAAGTAAAGTATATACAGTCCAACGTATGAATGAGCGTATTATGTCGCTGTTGGTACGTGTGAAAACAGCCTTTGCTTTTAATTAGAAGACTACTCGTAACAATAAATTTGTTTAGAGTGTCTGTCACTAATTCGAAAATCTGTTAGCCTCAAATAGAGCTCTGTGTTATAATAGTACTACATCCGTGCAATCTTGCCTTTAGTCAACGAATTCTCCCAATTCATGGCAGTATGGGTTACACATTGGTTCTGCTCCTCGACTCCTTCTTATTTGTATTTTGAGTTGGCATATTAATATCAAGACCAAATAATTCCACTTAAGAATCTCTCCATCTGCCTCAAATCCCTTCGAGGATTTAATGTAATTGAAAGAAATGAAAATGTTATCCTATTGAGGTCCTAAAACTTAACCATCAGCTAAACAAAATGAGAAAAAAAAATTAAATCGATTATTGCCGTCTTTTTAAATTGGCAAAATTAAGGAAAGCTTTCCAGAAAAACGCATTGCCTGAACAAAAAGAACTCCTTTGGATGTATGTAAGTCAAAAAAGCTAAAATTTTGCGATTGAACGATTTTTCCGCATGCTTTTTCCATATTCAGCTAGTCACGATGACTTGCCAATTTTAATTTTCTATGCCGAAACCGAAATGCATTTAAACCAATTTCTTAAAACAAAGCCATTGTAACATAGCCAGAGTCACTTCTTTTTATGGGGACACTTTAACTCTGGAGAGATCAGAATGCTCTATAAAAGTACAAAAGGACTTTATCCCTTTGTGATGGGCATTTGTTGAGTAATAGAAATGCTCCTTAGGGGGCTCTTGATATTGAGTAATTGGTTGTGGACAAACAAAAGGAACTTCACATTTGATATATACATATATATATCTAAAGAGGATTTGACCATGGAGGCGATAACAAGATCGTACTGAAGAAGGAGCAAAAGAAAAAACGACCCCATAGTGGGTTTTAAAGTTTTTCTTGTATTCTTTATGTAATACAAAAATAGCAAGTGGACGTCGGCCAACTGACGAGGAGAGAATACGTCGTAGCACTAACACGAGGGTCAGGACAGGAACAAATGTATAGTGTCACGATGATGTGTACGGTCAAGTTGCTCGGAGGCAACTGTCGTATTCGTATCCTACACTGGCTTCTGGTTATTTATAGGTCAGCAGAAGTGCTGTCGTTTGGAAATACTCAAGAGTAGTGTTGTTTTCTGCCAAAGCGGAGTACTTTAGGAAAAACGGATCATATTAAATTAAAATTTAATAATTTTTGTTAATGTAAGTTATTTTCAAATTAAAATTTTATTAAAAGTTATTATGGGAAAGAAAGCCGAGAGTGCCATGTAAAAAAATTTCTTGGTACCTATTTCGGAAAATAAACAAAGCTACACTCAAAAATAACAAAAACAAAACATACATATTAAAAAAAACTCAACTCTAGAAAAAATGGTAGTGGTGAAATACGCACTTTTCTTGTCCTTTTTCGCGAACATATTTAATCATCTCTCAGCAAACAATTTTTCGAACGACAACGACAACATCGAAAATTAAGCGACAATAGAGCTGCACAATGGTAAACATAAGAGTACATGCGACAGATCTAAAAATTATTTATGTTATCGAAGCGATATAAAAGCGAAACGAAAGCGAATATATATTATGTTCTCTTTTATTTATCTTTATAAACACGTGCATGTGCGCTGTTTTGTCCTCGAACTTCGCGGAATTTTACAGTTCCAAGATTTTCGGTTCTATTTTTCTATTCTCACTCTGAGTTTGCATTTCAGCGTGAACAGAAATTTGTTGCTTTTATATTTCTATCAGTGAATTGTAAAAGGTGAGCAATTAAAATTACATTTAATTAACCTTAAGGGAAAAATGAGGGGCTATATATATAGAGCACTGGTTTAGATTCGTAGGCACCTACACGCATAAGTTAATAATAATTAATTTCCGAATCGCTAAAGTTATCGTTACCACAGTAGATTTATATTCACTTTGGATACATTTTAATCTACCACATTTTGTCGTAAAAGAAAGGCAAAATGAATCCTAACTGATACCACCAATGTGATACAATGTTATGTCGACATTTGCTCCCGCTCGAGGTTTCGCTTTGATAACTCATTTGAATTCACTAGCGAAATTTGTGTTCCACTTTATGATATTTTTGCGATTCGCATTGGCTTGGCAAGGTTTGCTGGACCTCATATTTCCGATATTTCTAAACCAATTAAAATATGGTCAAGATCCGATAAGAACCTTCAGACATGGAGAAAAGAACTCCTCAACGGAGAAGAGCATATAAACCTCAATTAATGTAGATATAAAAATTTTCTACAAACAGCACAACGAACGTCTGCGAATTCATTAACCCGTTTCGCCCTAATGCTCTCATTTGAGATATTCTACTTTTCTTCAAGTAGGTACATAAATGACAAACTTTGTACAATAACAAAATCTTGGTTGGCATTACTATTTGTGCATGATGCCCGCCACTTATTTCCTATTATTACGGACATCCCGTTATCGATGTTTATTTCGCAATAAAAACCAATCGTTGTGCCATGTTTTCAAACCTAGTTCATATCCTATGCCAGATGGCATACTAACGTGGTCATTCTTTTATAACGCACAGAAATAATGCTGGTAGAGCAAAATGGGTGAGATACGCGCACACATAATATTAAAAATTATTTTGGTTTTTGCATTTTCCTTTGTATGTCTGTCTGTCTGTCCTCATGGAAACTGCATTCTCGAGTTATTTTCAACGTGGCCTATTTAAAAAAAAAGATTTAAGTTCAAAATTGGGCAAATCGGGTAAGTCTTTCGTAGGGTTGCCATACAAAAATTTGCTTTTTCACGATATTTGGACACTTCCCGAAAACGCGTCAGAGGAAAGAGCTAAGATTTTGTACACGAAGTTTTCATAAACATAGTAAATACAACTTTAAAACTAGACTAAATCGGGGAAGCACTCTTGATGTTTTCATACGAATATTGTAGTTTTTTACATATATTGTGACAACGTTCATATCGTACTGAAAAGTTCTTTAGAATAGAAAATCCTATAATATTGGCTATACATAATCATTTTTTCTGTCCAACCAACCGTTCTAGAAATAGACACTTTAACAATCAAACTTGCACACTGTGCGAAATTATACACAGGTATTCATCTAAGGTATCGTAAGAATTGGTCTAAGGCCAATTTTGGTTTTTGTCCTTATTTTTCTTATAATATTAACGTTTTTCACTACAACCAATATGGAACTTACAGTTTCTACGTCAAGAGAATTTTTGGTTTTAGCTTTAATAAGTTTGAGTACCAAAAAACTTCTTTCCACACTTGCGGAGTATGTGGAAGGCACATAAGACAGTAATAACTTTTCTAAATTGGGAATAATATTTTCAACTAGAGCATTTTTACATTAAAAATCAGGTTCAAGTATTCTTCAAATAAAAGTGACATTGATAAAAATTCCTGTATTTGCGTAACACGCCATTATCCGTTTAACTCATCGATATAATTTCGATCAATAAGGTTTCGGAAAAGATATTAAGCTTGGAGTTAAACAAATTGGATCCATTCCCTCAATGCGATCTTAAGGCAAACTTAACTTTTGTGAGAAAGAAAAGGAGCAATTAAAATTAAAATTTTAAATTAAATTCTACAATGTTCTTCGAGAGAGCGTTTACATTTGCACAACTACTTCGCTGTAGCGACAGCCAACACAATAGCAAAATATTTCACAAGCCCAGCGAAACTGATGACAATGACACAAATGACATTTCATATTTAAAATTACTTTATTCTGTCCTTCTTTTTAATAAGAGAATTGTTCTGATATGATTGAAGTTAGTATATTACAACGTAGTACCACTACCAAACAATCCTTTCAAGTTCAACCTGTACTATGTACCATGCATAGTTACACAACTCAGTCCTCCCACCTTGGTGAATAAAAACTTTTTAATAAATTTGGTTTGTTAGCAAATATAAGAGTTTATAAAGTCCTCAATACCAAAAACGGAGTACTTTAATAAAAGGAGTAGTACCGCAGTACGCTATTAGATTTCGGAGTACAAACGACAGCACTGGTCAGCAGCGTTTAACTCCCTCAACCGTGGTACTGGAGATGGCGGCTAAGTTTACTTTGCAGGCGGTTTAGCTTTTGGTACTTGCTCGGTACTGCTGTATCACTGACCTATTTACAGGACGACGACGTGTAGCTCCCTCCGTGGTGGTACTAGAAAATGGCAAATGCCACTCCACGATTGGCTAGGTGCCTCGGTATCTTGCCTGGTACAGACTGGAAGTTCTGGAGGTGCCGCTATCGATTGAAGGCTATCTCGCTGCTCTGGTTACCCCTTATTTATATGGTTTGGAACACTGTGATGCCGTGTGCACTAGGTAGGGTATGGTCTGCCCCTCTATTCGTTATATCGTCATTCCTCTGTAAGGCCCCTCTTTCATGGTCGGTACGGTAGCAACATAGGATATTGGTAGGATATGTATTCCGATGATGCATACTGCATGGAACTCTCTCACGGTCATACATGCTATGGACTAAATCAGCAGACATTTTGTTAATTTCCCGACAAAATTCATTAGTCAACTTGGTAAAGGCCGCTTATCGGCTGCCAAAATATGCCGCAACGTTGCATACCGAAAACTTGCTGCATTTCAACCACGCAGTGCAAACCCATGCGTAGGTACTCATTAAAATACACGATGGCAACAAAGGTGATGTCGTACCGATGATTTACTTTGCGGGGAAAAAGCATATGAGTGATCGTGGCTATGCAATATATATATATGGAGAGGCCAGTGCATGACGTCGTGTACTTTGCTCTGAGTAATGTAAGCACTTACGACGACCATGTCTATATGACTTCGTTACATACTGTAAAAAAGGAGTATCGCTACAATACACAATATTTGATTTTTGAAAAAAGGCATGTTTGAAAGCGTCTTATTCAATTCAGTCGGATTAGATTTATTTATTAAAATGTCTAGGAAGACCCAGTAGTGGTTGGCTCGAATTCCACCTTGAATTACCTTACATTTTTTCCTACATAAAGCCTCCTTTTGCATCTTTGTTTATGAACAGCATTTTCAACCTAAACAGACTCTGAAAAACAGAGAGCATTGTGAAGTTTATAACATATGATCCATTAAAGCAAATGAAACAACAACTGATATATTTCCAAAATGTTTCGCTTTTCCTATTGACCGACAGATGACAGACCCATCAATAAATCGAAGTGCGGATTAATTACCTGGCATAGAAAAAATTTAAGATTCAAGAAACTGTATTGACAAATAAGATCGAATAATTTGATATGGTTATATGAAGAGATAAATGGAGATGAAACAAAATGCATTGGACGAAACAACGCAATATTTCTAAGAAAAGGTCGCTTTAACACAAATTTCCACGAAAGAAAAATATTTCTTTGTGATTCAGTTGGCCTCGCACTACTCCCGAATCTTCACGCTTAAATCTCAGGCTATCAATTTTTTTTCCACCGGACGAAAACCGTCTGAACTTAAGATTGCAACGAAATTGTGTCTGCAGTTTAGCAGAGACTGAGTAATTCTTCTGTGATAAATACATAGAAAAAGTTCGATTCATATGGGATAGCTGCGGACCTTAAATAAGAATCAAGCTAGAACTAGAGATTGGTAGAAGTTAGAATCTTATCGAATTACCGAGTAAAATAAGATGCTGAATTCTATGCTTTGTTTAGTTCACTATGATTGGGAAGGTGTTGATTTTATATTTTATAGCAGGTTGTCTATGACATTTTTTGTTTAGATCCAAAACACCAGGGAAGAGACTTAAAACGTTTTTCGTTACCTTAGCAGAAAGGGAAATAGGACGAAATATGAAGAAGTAGTTTTTCCGAGGTGACCAAATTTCGATTGAATGGTCCTTTTTTACCACAATGGAACCGATCTATAATAACAGTATTATGCCAAATTTTCTGCTAATTAAATCAAGTTGCATCCACAAATTATTTTATGAAAGGCTCCAGCAATTATGGTAATTTTGGAAGCTGTCTTTATCAACTGGACATGATCGACACCTACCGATAGGTTCACTTTCAATAGCTTGGATGGAAAATGCAATGCTACTGACCCGCAATTAAATAGAGATTCTACCTATAATATATTGGTTCTGGAAGGCGCCCGAACATTAATTCGTAAGATTAATTTAGAACGTCAAAGATGTGTTCCTTTCACTTTGCTGAAGTTTTCGTCTTTGTAGACCAGACACTTTATTTTACATGGAATTCTTTCTCGTTTTTGATACAATTTCCAAGCGAAGTTGATAAAACTTTAACATTCCAATCATAAAGCAGTTATCGAAACTATGGTAATGTCTCGATTTCAGTCAAAATAAGTCCAATCAGCGCTGCTATAGCATGCTAATATTAAAACGTATTTCTCATACTTCTGTTTTTTTCTTAAATCTCTAGCATCTGTTTTTTTTATCGAAGACTATCTCATCGACGTATAATTGCCATCACAATATGACAACGTTTTACATACAAGTGATACACAAAATTACTTGCACAAAACGACCCTAATAACTGCTCTATCTCTGTTCTCTTTGTCCAACCAAGGTGGTGCTGGCAATCTTGTCGACATAAAAGTCTTATCCATCAGATCTAAGCATGACTCTTCTTCACTGAGATATGAATTATTTATCTTAATTTAATACTCACGTCCTCATACCATCCATATACGTACGTAGTAAATCCCAATACAACACACTATCCCCTGTCAGGTTCCTTAACATCTTTATATTTTCACAACCAGGCACGTTTCTCAGCGTGAGTAATATTCATTTAATGATTTTTGGTGATTACGTGATTTCGTATATCGTTTGTGCTCTCATGGAGTCACGCGATCTAAAAATAAATAAAGAAATGAAAATGTCCGTTGTATCCTGGTAAGAAAGGATTAACAGAACTCTTGTCATAGTTAGTTTGACACAATTTGCCCCTTCTTTCTTATATGCCACAGACGTGTGGACTAGGGTACCAATTATTGTCATGTTGAAATGATTTTAATAATTAATTTTTTTGGTCTAAGTGTTGTGGTTTTGCGGAATTGAGTTTTATAAATATGAGGGAATTTAAATACAAAATGAAAAGAGCCACATATGAACCAACATTTATTTTATTTTCTAGCGACCATTATATCCCCTTCACACTGATATTTCGACTTCAAAATTCTAAAAAATGTCTGCAATAAAAGTTCATTTCTGGCGTTTTTATTTAAAGAAAATATTTCCTTTCTCCCAAACATGGAAAATTATAATTAAATAAAGCCGGGGCGACATGTTGCAAATGTAAGCCAAAACAAATCCCTCGCTACCAGATATTAATACCACAATGTCCCCTCCTCAACACAAGAAATTCATCTTCTATGGACTTGGGTGTGCTTGAACGTAGACGCAAAACTTAGCTTTGAATATAAGTACTGGAAGGTTCGTAGGCTATTTTAAAAGATCTAGCAGTGACATCTATGATGTGAAAGGATTATTATAGGTACTTATGTTGTCGCATTTTGAAATTTCATCAGTCAAATTAAAATTACCAAATGGACGACGGAAATTAGGTAGTATTTTGCCAAAGGCAACCAACATAAATTTGGTTAAGAAATTAATCCGGCCTTACTTCACCTAAAGAATTTGAATTTTCCCGCGACATGATAGCGTGCGTACCCGAAAAAAGGAAGGGATATTCGGACTACGTTGAAATTACCATATCTCCCCATATTGTGGTCATCTGGTGGAACGCTCACTCAGCACACACATAAAAAATGTCTTAGATTACTTTTTCAACTTCCTAAAACTTAACGAACCTTGCAACCTATGTAAGAGAATTAGTTGTTAATTTCAGAAATTCGAATCAAGGCAAGAACGTTATTTTTCATCGTTTTACAGACTAGTCATGGAAAACTCTTATCTTGTCCAAACTTCACACTTTTGGAACATTGTCAATTACTTTAAAGACCTTTTTGATACCCATTTTCTAATCGGGTGCTGGTAAACTTTACTTCATAGTTTTTGAAATTGTTTTAAATGTCCTTTCTTATTTCATTTGTAGATATACTTTCATATTTTTAACTTCTATTAACTTACTAACTTTGTTTTAGTATTAGTTTTAGTTCATTTTTCTTTTAATGGCTGTATTGTTACCGTTAATCTGTGTGTTAATTAATTCGATATCTATAACTATACGAAAATTTGTATTTTCCATTATTCTTTTAATGACTTTCACCTTGTTAGCGACTAGTTGAGGCCATTCCCTTTAATTCGTACACGAATTTATCTGTCTATTTATATATTTCTTTTTTACTATTTTCGACACACTCGTAGACCCACTTTTCGTCATCACAGCGAGCTGAAATTTGGCACACAGGTTCATGTCGCGTGACAATTGAATCTATAAAAATTTGAACTGGAAATTTCCATGGAAAACCCCAAAATCGGGAAAAATCATTTGAAAATTTGGTACAAATTTGATTAGTGTAAAATCCGAGGAAAAATACAGATTCCGATTTTTCCGAAAAAAATTTCCGGAATTTTCCGACTTTTCCGGTAAAAATGTTTTCTAAATTATGCAGGATCAAGTTGCCTGTCAACTGGCATCATTACTTTCTCGCCGACAATAGTGAAAACTTGGAGAAAAAATCGATGAAAATTCATGTAAAACGCTTTTCGGAGTTTTTCCGACCAAGAAAGCGTTTGAGCGTTTTGCAACCTAAGACATAGCTGTAGAGCGAAACGAGTTGCATAAAGTTGCTTTTGTGGTAAACTCCATGGAAAACCCGGAAAAGCGGGAAAATCATCGGAATAATTTTCATCAATATGATTAGTGATAAATATGTTTCAGGAGAAATGCAGAATTTTCCACTTTTTCTGGAAAATTTTCCGACAAAAAAGTTTTAGAAGCTATGCGTAATCATTTTTTTCCATCCTACTGCCATCAATACTTTCTCTTTAACAATCATGAAAACTTGCATGAAAAATCAAGGAAACTTCATGTAAATTTTTAAAAAAAAATCATAGTAATAGGAAAAGTCTGTGGAAAATCGGGAAAATTCAGTAAATCAGTGTCTTTACAGCCGTCATAAAACTGTTTTAGAGTATCTCCATGCAGCACATAATAACGTTTTGATTAACCTGAAAAAGGCAGAAAATAAAATAAGTAAAAAAGGAATTTTCAAACAAAACTGAGGCCAAGCCGCATGAAAAAGTAGAAAATAATCTTTTCTTCACACACAGAGGTGGACTCAGATTTTATTCGCTGACAATCACCGATATATTTCAGTATGATCAATCAGAGGTAATAAGTGATTTGATTCATGAAGAGAAAGAATATTCAAGAGAAATGTTCCAATCAAAAATTCTGAGTCCACCTCTGTGTGAAGAAAAGTTTATTTTCTACTTTTTCATGCGGCTTGGCCTCAGTTTTGTTTGAAAACTCGTTTTTTACTTATTTTATTATATCTGAGATTAGTGCGTACTCTTAGAAAATATCTTTAGTACCATGTCTCACCATATAGAAGCCAACTGGTTGGATGATCCCTGGATTCTTACCTTAATCAAAGAGCATTAACGCTTCTTTTTAATATATTGTCATTACACTAGTATATCTTGACTGTTGTACCTTTGAATGGCTCCGTAAATCGACAGCTTTCATGCAAATATTTCTCTTTGTTATTTCCTTGAGTTTTGATTTTCATTTTTTTGTATTCAAAAGATCTGTTCTAGAATGCCTTGAATTTAGCTTATATTTATCTTTACAATTCTCAAATAGAAATGGTTAAAATTGTGTTTCTGATGTTGATTTATTCCAATAGTATTATTGCCTTATACCAACAATAAGTTATTATTTATCCATAAATCTTTACAGTGTGTTGAAGACGTAAATCTCGACGACACCATTTTAATGGTTCGTTTCTATGCGGTCAGATGGGAATAAATACTAACTGCCATACGATATCTAGTACAGACTCCCATAATATTAGTAATTCTTAGTAATTAATTAGTAATTAGTAATTTAACTTTTAGTAAACAGAAACCACTTTTCGTCCACTCACTTAAGGACAATTCCAAAAAACACGGACGACTTACAAATGAAAAATACTAAGGGGGGATCAAAATTAAATAATGTTGGAATTGAGTGAGATATTTGATTCCTTAGACTTAGAGCAATTCAAATAAAAATTTGCATCTCTTCTAAATACAGAATGAATTTTTCTATACATTATGAGCTTTTTGCTATAATATTCACATTAAGTTTTGTACATTTATATTTGTGTTTCAGAACCAATTTTATATTTTCTTGAACTAGCTAATGTTGCCCGTTCTGGATCTCTATTCAGTTTGTCAATTTTTTCATTTTTCTTTTTTTATTCTTTTAATTTTTTTTAATTTGGTATTCGAACGCGTTGCGGACAGAGTCTGAGCTATTCATAATAGAAAAATTATAAACAGGCTAGCCGGAAAGCAGCACCAGCCAGAAAATTTAGTGAAGGTTAAGAGAGAACAAACATTAAACACAAGAGGAAGTGAAATTGTGGAATGGGTGCTGTTTAGGTGTTAGAAGGGTTTTTATCATTTTTCGATGAAACGTTACCTCCTAGCGCAGAATGTCCTTGAGAAAGGCTGTACATGAGAAAAAATCTAAAACTTTGATAAAATGCATTTCGCAACGTAACCTCAAATTTTCCAATAAACTGACGGAAACCGGATTTTTCGATTTTTTAATTTTTTCTTTCGTAAAAATAACTAAATTTACATGAAATTTTATGAAAGTATGCCTTTTTTGCATGATTTTTTTGGAATCTGGAAAACTAGTAGATACCAAGAAATTTACATTTTTTCAAAAAAAAACAAAAAACAAAATCTTCTACCGAAAACTTTATTGGTGTTTTTTTCGATTTAAATAAAAAAATTATGAGAAATTATAAAATTCTAGATTTTTAGAAGTATTATATTTCTCAGGAATACATTTTTATTTATTTTTTTAATTTGCATTTTTGACGTGGTCTCATTTCAGTACAATTTGGACGCTCGAAGTCCTTGGGTACTTTGATATAATTTTTCTCATAAAATTTCTGCATATTTTTGCTATAGGGGCACGTCGCCAAGCAGGGCTCTGCGTTTATGTATCGGCTTCCAAATATATGCCGTATAAATTGAGTCAAGTGCTATTTAATATCAACAAAAGCCAAGTGGAGGAGTTCTACAATGATCTGCAAGTTGATCATATGATCTACACAGAAGCGTGCCTTTCTAAGCCCGGCTTTTTGTCTTCTAATCGTTTGATGAATTGCAGATATAATTTTTTCCAGGATCACGTGAATTAGTATTTGCCCCCTTGAGGACAGTTAGCAAACTCCTCTCCAGTTATTGCAATCTAGCACAATGTACAAAACATTTATTCGGCCTTGTACAGCAGATTACAAAATCTTATGACATATAATTAGGTGGATTAAAAAATATATAAGTAACATTAAAAATTAAAGCAAAAATAAGATAGTAATAAAAAATAAATATAATAATAAATAAATAAACGAATAAATAGAAAAAATACAGAAATCCAAAGATGAAAAAGAAAAAGAGAACTTAGAGGTAAAGAGCCAAAGAAAAGAACAAAAATAAAAAAATAAATAAAAAATACAACAAATTAAAATCAAAAGAGAAACAAAAAAAATAATTTTGACTATGACATGTAGATACCTTTCGTTCAATCCTCCGGGAAGGTACAGTAATTCCATTCTCTTTCAAGGATTGTTATGAGGATGTCTACTGATATGTTTTGGACCACTCTTACTAGTTCGGAACTTCCATTAAATAGCGATATTTTTCCGGTTATTATTTCAATTCTGGATGGTGTTCGAACATTAAGTCGTAAAAGTTGCATGTTGAAGTTGTTGATGTTTTCAGGATGTTGTATTTAAGTCCTGTTTAGAACGGTGAAGATATCCTCCTTTCACCTACTGAGCCGTTCATCTTTATCTGCAAGCAACCTTCCATACTGGTTCTGAAAATGTGATTGACATTTTAAAACTATCTTTGTTAATTTTCAGTCCCCTTAGAAGCTTAAGGAGTTATTAATCAATGAATAACGCAAGAACATATGGAGTAGCGCAAGGTACTCATTCACTAAGTTATAGGTATACAAAGTTATATATGGAAAAAAATTCATTTTCTCAGCCATCAAAAATATTTTCCATTATATTACATTTTTGTACTACAAAAAAGTGCACTTTCCTTCCATTTCCTTGTAACTATGCTTGTTTACCACCGTATCGCAGACTTTTACTTGTACAAAACTGCCTTATCCGACACACGTCTGCTTGGACCTGTCAAATATTTTATACCAAAATTTTGTACACCCGTTATTGTAGACCGTATAAAGGAGAAAAAATGAGATCCTTCCTACCCCCAATCCATCATAGCCATCATAGCCATCATTGGAATATAAATTTCTCAATGCAAAATGAAATTTTCCAGACTTTCCATGAAGGTGGGTGGGGGCCTTTCAAACGTGTCCAGACGATTTTATTATGGCCCACAATGTACCCTTTTCAAGAATTGAATTTATCGACGTGACCGCTGCGATTTGATATTTTTCATGGGTTTCTTTCCCCCCTCAAATAGGATTATAGAAGCTATTGGCTTGGCTAATATGTGAAGAAGTATAGCACATGCCAAGTTTGACTTTCAGTTTTTCGATTATTATTTTTTTCTGTTGATAGAGAGTAAAAATTATTTCCACCTCGTTGAATTTAAAGACTTAGTTTTTGATATTTTGTGTCCTGATATCCAAACCTCTCCCTGGAATCTTTCTATTGATTTTTTTTTTAATAATGGGGTTAAAGGCTTCGATCTCACCTTTATGTATTTTGTAGAAATTGTATAATTGTGAGGTTTGAATATCATTTAAGGGGTTGCGTGTTCTAATATTGATTGCGTGATTTGAACTTGAACAACTTTCTGTGTTGACCTTTAGTGAACTCACTCAGTTCTTGTAAATATAAACTTATGGCCGTATTTATAGAGGATTTACGTAGCTTGTGATTATCATAAAATTAGTTTTTTTTATTTGTAGCAATTTTTTCTGTGTGTTAAAGAAATCACACTTTTTCCAAACTTGCATTACACCATTTTTTAGGAGACCGCGATATTCTAGTCACTGCGGGTAGAATATCTTAACTGAAGTTCCAAAATTCTTAATGAAAAATTGGCATTGATGGTGTACTTAAAAAAAATTAAATAAAGAACTGAATTACTATATAAAATAACAGCTATTTAGGGCGATAGTACTATTATACTAAATATATAAAATAAGTAAAACACGAGTTTTCAAACAAAACTGAGGCCAAGCCGCATGAAAATGTAGAAAATAAACTTTTCTTCACACACAGAGGTGGACTCAGATTTTTTGATTGGGACATTTCTCTTGAATATTTTTTCTCTTCATGAATCAAATCACTTATTACCTCTGATTGATCATACTGAAATATATCGGTGATTGTCAGCAAATAAAATCTGAGTCCACCTCTTTATTTTCTACTTTTTCATGCGGCTTGGCCTCAGTTTTGTTTGAAAACTCGTTTTTTACTATTTTATTTTCTGCCTTTTTCACGTTAACTAAATTGTTATTACGTGCTGCATGGGGATATTTTAAAACAATTTTTAAGTCATGTTTGGTGCCGATCCGAAAACAAAAATTTGTCGAGTATCAAATCGCTTTTCCGGGTTTTCCACGGAGTTTTCCACAAAAGGAACTTTATGCAACTCATTTCGCTCTACAAATTTGTCTTAGATTGCAAAACGCTCAAACGCTTCCTTGGTCTGAAAAACTCCGGAAAAGCGTTTTACATAAATTTTCCTCGATTTTTTCTGCAAATTTTCACCATTGTCGGAGAGAAAGTAATGATGCCAGTTGATAGGGAACTTGATCCTGCATAATTTAGAAAACTTTTTTATCGGAAAATTTTCCGGAAAAGTCGGAAAATTCCGGAAAATTTTTCGGAAAAATCGGATAACTCTGCATTTTTCCTGAAACGGATTTAGCACTAATCAAATTTGTACCAAATGTTCAAATGATTTTTCCCGATTTTCCGGGATTTCCATGGAAATTTCCGGTTCGAATTTTGATAGATTCAATTGTCACGCGACATGAAACTGTGCGCCAAATTTCAGCTCGCTGTGATGACGAAAAGTGGGTCGAGAGTGTCGAAAATAATAAAAAAGAAATATATAAACAGACAAATTCGTGTACAAGTTAAAGGGAATGGCCTCAAAAAAATCACTAATATTCACTTTGACAGTATTTGTTACATGCTTTTCCTTCGGCGCGTAATTTTGCCCTTACTAGCAACTGGTGAAGGGAGCGAGTAAAGTGGACCAAAACATCTGTTGGGCGCCACGTGGTTCTGAGAGTCCACGAACTCCAAATATTCATGTAGGGCGATGTTACACAAGTCACTTACACAAAAAAAAAAGAACAAAATTTCGACCCCAGTATCAAAAAAAATGTATTTTATGATATTTTTTGGCCAACAAGAAAATGCAAGTGGGTGGAATATACGACTTGGGAATTATTATATAAATGCGAGCAACAAAAATAAAAAAAAACTTCCTTTTTTTGTTTTGCTAATACCCGTTTTTGCTTTAAAAAGATTTAAGGAAAATCAATGCGGTACTTATCTTCAATTAAATCCGACGATCGTCTCTAGAAATTACTTCATCTGGACCTTTTCTCCTCCTCCAACAATTCTTCCATTTCTTTCCAACTTTAACTTTAATTCAGCTTCTACTTTTCGTTTATTTTCTTTCAGTCACCGAAAGCCTCTTGCGTTTTAACTAGAGCCTGTATGATTTTATTTTCCTTCTTCTTGGCTTCTTTCTCGATTTTTCTCCGATTTTCAACTGTCCCCTTCACCTACCAAAGCCGGTGTTTCTCATCAACAAATTGCCCCTCTTTTGAACTTCCGGCGCGTATTTTGGATTTTTCTCGAGATCACAAATATTCTCAATCTGTGAACGAATCGGTTGTAAATAATAACCATTACTTTTCGCATCTGCCATCAAAATATTCACCAAGCATTTGAATTTATTTCTGTTTATAATTTTTGTTGACTCTGGAAACATCGTAATTTTTCTTAGGAAATCCTATTTAGGGGTCCTAGTTCCTATTTTATTAAGCTTTGGGCTGCGGACAGTCGATTTTATTTATTTTACTTTCTCCGATTCGTGAAGTCTAAGCGTAAAATCCGTATCCGGTAAGATCAACAAGTTGAGGTTAAGCGCCACTTAGAAGTAGAGGAAAAGCCTAGACTATGCAAGTATCGACAATAATACGTTCCTTTTCTAATTTTTTTCCTCTTTGCTCCGTATTACCTGATAAGTAGGTAGCACCCTGAAATTTCTATCATTATCTACATTCGTTTGCATTCTATTATGTGCTCCGCCTTATTTGCTTTCCAGAAATCTTGACTTTTTCAACAACTTGTCGCTAAATTCATTATACATTTCCCTACTACTACGATATGTCTACTAGTCTATGTATCTTTGCCTTAACCTATCTAATAATATCAGAAAATTTCTTAGACTAGCCTTAACATCACCACATTATTTGGCCTATACTCCTTACACCGGTTTCCTCTGGGTATATCCAGATTCTGCGAGTTGCTTCGACGACGTGGGATGAGGGTGGAACTGAGCTTTCCCCATACTCTCTTTTGTTTAATCGAGTTATTCGGCGACTGATCCTTCCGGAATTGTATATTGGTCCACAGCTTCTAGGAAGTAGCCATACGATGAATTCATTTTGAAAATCTTATAATAAATCGATATCTTTGCTGCATCATTCCTATAACGACTATTCAGGATCGGATATTAAAACAAAACAGGTATTCGCGGTTAAGTCTATATTCATATGTCACCGCACTTCTTCTTTGTTCTCAGGCAACTTCAAAATACAGATTTCAGGAACCGCTGATGCCATGTAACATATTCTTGAAGTTACAGCAAATAACAATCTTATCAAGAGCGAAAAGGAGTGTATTGTTTTCGGATTTCGGTAGACTCCAGATGTAATTCGAAAGCGTGCAAACGAATGTTCGTATATTAGTCCCTTTAAAGGATTCTAAAAATTCTCTTTAATATAGTTCTTAAAACGAGAAAATATACTTACGTAAAATACAAGAGCATAGTATCAATCAGCTGTTTAAGAAACCTTCCTAAGAAACGCGCAATTGCCAATTAAACTTTCGATACCCTTATATGGAAAAGGTTTTCGCGAATGCAAATTCGAATTTACAAAACTGTCAAAAACCTTAAAGCAAGACTAATATGTGAACAGAAATTACTACGGTTTCGTCTACCTACCTACGTGCATACATATATACTTATCTAGACTGTATTATTTTAGATATGTTGGTATTGTAGCAATTATTCTGTCAAAGTAGTTCCGGAAAGTTTCGAATATACAAAATGCGCCTCGAAACAATATTCAAAACTGAAAATTTATGCGCACCGTTAATGGATATTTTCTGAGTATTTCCGCAAAGTTTTAAAAGCAATAAATTTTGTGAAATATTATTGTGGCATCATGTGCGCTTCAGTTATTCTGCGGTCATGTACTTAGTGAACATAGGTTTGTTTGGGAATACAAATATTGAAAATAAATTATGTTTCGTTGTGTAAACATATGTATGAGTTGCAAGTACCTACTACAGAACACAAATTGCATTCAATAGGCTTTAGACGTTTTAGGGAAAGATGACGAAATTCATTTACAGAACGAAATTTTTTTTTAGTCATATCATCACTTTATGAGCTAGTGACTGAATGCATTCAGTGAATTTTGAAGAAAACTGAGAATAAAATTCAAAATTTAAAATGTTTCAGTTATTTGAAAATTTCCATAATTTTCCCAGACCTTAATAGACGAATGGTTAAAATCGTATGGTAAATCAAAATAGGGCAATGTTTCAAACATACGCTCTAGGAATCTCCGTTCTTTGATCTGAGGATACTATAAAAAAAAAAAATAAGTTTAATAGAAAAAGAATTATAATGTCATCCAAAAAAGCGTCTATATGTTTCTTTTTGCGTGGAACAGAATATCATCCTATCATGCCCGGTGTCTCCTAAAGCCATCAAACATAAAAACGACTGAATTAAATGAAAGAAACTCTTGAATCACCAAAAGATATATAATCGCGACCTTTTCTATTTAACGATAATCTACACTCTCTGGCGCTTAGGTAACTTGAACCGACTCCAAACTTAACACCATCCAAAAAAAGGTAATGAAGTACCTGAGTGACTTAATAGTAAGAAATCGAATTACATAACAGTTACCATTCAAGATTAGTTATTAACGTAATTGTCGATTACTTTAATAAATCGCTCATAGCACCTAGATTTGATGAGCTAATCAGCAAAATAACCGTCGGCTGCAGAGAAACTCCATGCGACCCAATTTTCTAGAAATTGCTGATTAATTTTGCAGAATGCAACTTTGGCTGTGGTAAGATTTTTCTGTATATTAGCGGTGCAAAGGGTTAGTGAAGCGCAGAGCTGCCAAGGGAGGATAACTGGATGTGAAAAGCCATATATAGTATATGCAGCTTGGTATATGTACCTTGGTACGCTGTAAGACTACTGGCGTTAGAAGCATGTCCTAACCTAAAGGGCGGATCATAACCTTCTCGTGGTCCACTCCACTGCTGTCACTTTATAAGTGCTAATATGATTAAGCCCGAACGGAGGTACCAGTAACGTTTAAGGATCTGCATGTAAGATTCACTGGTAGTGCTCATGATCGTATGATCATGTTATACGAAGCAATACCAATTGGGCAGCCGACATTGCTAACTTGGTACTACGGGGTTGAGGAGCCCCGAATAGAGCTCTTTGAGCAATATTCGCCTCAACATGGGAAGGCCCCCTTCTGGGAGCATCGTAATGGTTGTGGTAGCCCATATCGCGGGCAGAGTGAGATTATCTGAGTCTGCATAACTTAGGCGAACATTCTTCTCTAAACAGAGTAGTTTGTTCTTTTGTCATAATTGCATACTGCGTCCGTGAATTTGAAGGATGGTCGCTTATTTAATGTATGCTTAGAGGATTAGCTCTCGGCGTGGAATTGCATTAAATCAACCGGGTGCCGTGACCCAAATATCGGAAGAGATTTAAGGTAGGTCTCGTTTCGACCAGTAAGTCCAATGTCAAGCATACTTTGACATAAACTGGTACTTGTTGAGACAGAATATAAATTATATTCTATCTCTCAAGGGCGTTTGTCGCTTGTCTTCAATCGGTGCATTAAGAGTGCCTTGAGATTAAGCCATAATGGCAGGTGCTCACGTAAAACTATGACAGCTTCCTGCATATTAGCACAATACAATCCATATGTCCACCATAACCACGTTTGAAGGAAGGATAAATATGTAGAAATTTTCACTGATATTATCGATATATTGCTGGAATTCAATTCAATTGTTTTCTGTTAAAGTCATGCATCCTTTGCGGATCATTGTCATACGTTCGAATTTTCAAAATGCTTACAACAAAAATCGAACCTACTTCAACAGAACTCAAAATCTATGAGCTGTAGGTAAAAAAAAGTACTTTCACTACTCAATTTCGCTTGCATTTTATATCTTAAAAATCCGTCGAAAGGTAGTCGGGCTCGAGCAACAATCAGGATTACGTACCAGAACATCCGCAGCTTCAAAAGAATGTCCCTCTATAGAAAGAGTACTTAGCGATATCTCACGTTTGACTTACAGAAGCATCTTTTCTGCACACAGGTAAGGTTTGTTACGTCCAAAAACTGAAGCCGTATAATGTTGGCGAATATCTAAATATACCAGAATTTATGAATGTGTAGCACGAGACCATAGGGTTCAGATGTTGAGCCGATTGAAGCATAACGATTTACGTCATAAACCAATTTATGTTTAGTTCAAGTTTTTATTCTTTTGCATTTGTTAACGTTGTTGAAAATTCCTCAAACTTATCCCAACTTTCTCTTCAAGTACGTCAGAATTTAGGGCACCTTAATTGATGGAAAATGAGTTTCTATTATGATTTAATTCAGTAGGCCTAAACGTTACACACTACTTTTTAAAACTACAAACTAAAATTGACAAAGTCCATCTAAAGATATTGAATGGAATCATCAGTAGCTCTCCTAATGGCTGATTATGTTGTTGAGCAACTACTGAAGTGAAATCAGTGCGCATCTGGTGAAACATTGTTCGAACCTCGATAATAGTTATTTTTATCAGAATTGGGCGAGAAGAGATGCTTATAACTGATAACAAAATAATTGGATAATAACCAATCAAATTGCGAAGCTTTTCTGGGGCACTGGGTGCATTACACTGATAAAGAATTAATTGCGAAAATTTATGAACATTTTTCATATATAATCGTGCCTAAGTTTGGTGTTCCACAAGGTAGCCATTTAGGTCCAATTCGTTTTTTCTGTTATAATTTTTTTTATTTTAAATACAAAATCTTAGCGATTTTGTGGCTATGGAGAATACATCCCCCACGAAGACAGCTTTTTATTTTACAACACAGAAACTTTGAATTTGGTTTATTGGCTACTTTTAGTCTTATCTAATGAGATGCCTCCTTTATTTTCTCTGAATTCTCAACTACATTTAATATTTATTGATTGAATGTTTTCTACTTAATCTGCACGAGGCTTGACTATGTAGACTCTAAGAAATAAATAAAATAAAATTTCTCACCCTCCGCATATCCAAAAACAAGCATTTTTCATACGTAAATAGATCGGAGGTTGATAAAGTGAAACATACATAAAATGTCCTTGCTAAAACTACCTTGAAATGCAAAACTAATGAAACGGATGCTAAATAGTAAACTCTCTCTGCATAAACTTTTTGGTCTTTTCGCAAATATACAACTTTTCCGAAATAACGCTTCCCTGAAGCCGACACGATATTTATGAAAATGAAATAATTCAGGTAAAGAGGCATTTGCCGTGGATGCAGATGCACATATCAATTCGGCGCTAAAAGTGGAACGTGTCAAATTACTTTCAAGTGAAATTTTTGTAGTTGATTTTCAGCACGCTCAGTAAACATTTTTAGAGATTGTCGGTTCAAATTAAGCGGCCTAACCTCTTTTTTGTTTTATATGTCATTTCAAGGATGGTCATGGGAAGCGCAAAGAGCTTAAATCATGGTTTCCAACGATAACAATATAAATTTAAGTACATAGCAGCCACAATTATGTTTTAAATAATTACCTTTATCTGCAGCTTATTTTAGTATATGATAAATGATCACAGGAAATAGGGGGATTTTCTGCATGCTGGCAGCCTTATATGAGAATTTCGGCTGATTTCATAAAATATTCGTAATTGGTAAATGGAGCAATTAAAGGTAATTTTGAGAGTTAAAGCTTGGTAAGAGAAGAAGTGAAGTGATCAATCAAAATCAATCAATGATACAATCGTCGATTTATTGCTGGAAACCGAATTATTTGTTTTTAATAATTTTGTGATTCGCAAAATGGTAGATATCGAAGAAAATTGTCAGAGTAACATGATAAGGCGAAGGTAGATAATATCTAAGAACAGAGATGTATAGTTGCAAAAATATTATACTACAGCCCAAACTCGAGAGAGCAATAAAACAGTTGGTATAATCAGGAAGAAGGTCGTCAGTTTTGGAGAGATTTTTTTTTATTTTTGTTAACTAGATAAGACAAGTTTGAAAAAAGCAGAACTGTTATTAAAAGCAACCAATTTTCACGAAGTCGTCGACCTAATAGAGAGATGCCAATATTTTTCGATAAACAATTTTTTTCAAAGTATTCCTCCCGAATTTTTCAGGGACATTTACCACACAGTGGAATTATTTCCATAGCTATTAAGGAAAGTGTCACCCTTTCTGTAGCTTCATCCTCAGTCCAGTAACTTTTACAATCACTTCGTATATAAGTTTTTCGTTCTTTATAACCAACATGGAATGAGGAACTTGGGAAAAGATAAATGTTGAGAAAAAGTTAAACAAAATTCTCTTTCGAAACTGCCGGAAATATTTGCAGCCTCTGGAATAAAAACAGTATAAAAAGCGAAGTTCATACGGTCGGATTGATTTTGATTAAAACGTGATTTTCGATTAGCACAGCTTGAGATAAATAGACACATTCATGCCTAACGTTTAAATTTACTTGTACCATTTTCTTTAACCCCCGGACAACAGTAAAAATCTACGTTCGACTCTTGATGAAGTCAAAAATTAATCATGACAGTTCACTTTTCCACAATTCCATCGTAATCAACACTTTCACAAGAACATCTCAATTTAATCAATATCCTACGTCTAGTACGTCATGGTCGTGCTAATTTTAAGATCTTATTCTTCTGGAAATTACCTAAGAAAGTTCTGATCACGTGAAAAAAAAGGTACAAACCAAAAAAAAAAAAAAAAAAAAAAAAAAAAAAAAAAAAAAAAAAAAACAGTGTAATGAAGTTAGTTTAATTGCGGAAATCATCATGGCGATAAAGATGAACAGCCAACAAATTGTTCGAAGTATGTAGTGAAGTACAAGGAAGTGACAATGATGATTTTGATTTGATTCAATACGATATGGAAAAAAACTAAAGCAAGAGTTGAACAGATCATTCTCATCTCTGAAAGTCGATGTTAGGGTCCTTTGGCATAGTTCACTTAAACCGGAATTGGATCCATTGTTTGCCATAGATTGTCACCTTTCATCCTTACATTTATTAATCTATATCCATCATACTTCCTTAAGGAGTCTCAACATAAACCTGAGTCCCTTGCTTTGCAGCTCTCCCCGAAAAGACGAACAGCTACCAATTAGCCTATCGACTCCTCTGTTCGTGGATCAGATCTGGTCTTTCCTATTTTATCCATGTCACAATTGCCTCGCAGTGCAACAGTCATCACAATAACCCATCGCTGGGTATATTGCTCTTTCCTGTACCGATCGTGATTATCACGTATGCCACTATTTCAGAGCTCTCCCTTTCAGATTCAATTTTAGCTAGCTCCACAAGCTATTTTATTGCCCCTGGATATCCGTGCGGTCTCACTATCTAATATAGGTTCAGCTTGTGCCGTCTGAATATCTCCTATAGATTGTCTTTGTGTAGCTGCACTATTCTTGCTCGTACCAAAATAGCATCCAGGGCATTAATGGGCGCCTGGCTATCAGTAGTATATACAGATGCCTACATTGGATGTCTACCGTATAAATACTGTTACGAGCGTGGCCTTAGTTCGTTGTTTAAAACACACTTTTTCAGATATCATTCTAAAGTTCTTCCTTCATTTAAATTTACTGTTTATTTTTGTAGGATTTACAAACAATTGTCAAATCAGCTTTTTAGTTATCGCTAGTACGTCTAATTATCGCAATCCAAATAGTTTACCTCGTTCACTTTACTGTCTGACATAAGACTGTCTCTTGGATGGCGGTAAGAAGCGCCGTATTTATACTCTACAAATTGTCGGAGATGCTTCCTGAATGTTTTGTTCTTGAAACATCGGCACTCCGTACCTAAAGATATCGCTTGCCCTCTCTCCGAAAGTTGTTTATGGCCGCACTTAAAGAGTCATTCCAAGCGGAATATGTAGACGTCGCGTGTCCTTTTTCTATTGCACGTAACAATATGAACTGTTCTGCTTGATGAATCCCTACTAATTCTGCCTGAAAGATACTGCATTGTTCCGGCATTCTACAAGATTCGTTCCGGTGCCAGTTGCTGAAGATATTTCAGAAATTTCCATTACTTCATTTATGTCCCAATCACATTTGACTGGGATTATTAAGTTAGCGCTCCCCAATGAAGGTTAGGCCACGTCCCAGAACTTGGTAATCGGTTACTCCATTACTGTCAATGCAATCTACTCTTTGAAGGATTTAAAAATGCCTGAACTTTTCTTCCATCGACACAGAGCCTTTTAACCTGACCGCGCTGGTTGTACCGCTACACCCCTACAGTAGAGATCCATTGCAAGAAAACAGATCCAAGATTTGTCTGTATCTTTTGCAGTATTGTGCATCACGACGAAGTTTCAGCTGCAGTACACAATTATCCCAAACTGATGGGAAATTTGTAGTCTACGACACTAAGAAATTTTCATAATTATTTCATTTTGTATGTGACACTAGAAAAATCTAATAATTTCAAAGGAATCTACACATTCCAACTAATATCCCTGCGAAATTTCTTTAGATTCAAGTATAAACTGCCTTGAAACGCAGGCAAATCTTAGTCTCTCAATATCCAAAGCAGAACAAGTCAATAACAAGAGAGAAAAGAAAATATTTCTAACGAAAATAAATAAATTCTTCCTTTTCAAATCCTTTTGACATACTATTTCTAGAAAAAATTAAATCCGATGCTGTAAATTATTAAGACTATACCTAAACCCCAGAAGATATTCCATTTCAGCCTAGCAATTTTGAAACTTATGCCTATTTAAGAAATCTCTGCCTTTCAACTTCTTTCTGTCGGCGAGCTATGAATAAGCGCGCAGAGAAATCTTTATTAAATTACAAATTAAACAGATTTTCACTGGTTTTGTTGGTCCAGGACGAATGCTACCACAGCCTATTCAAATTCAAATTTTTAATAAAATAGAAATTCGTTGAGATGAGGCAAAAGGACGAGATTTAGTTTCGACTTAAATTGCCTTTTTTCGCATAGGGTATATTTCATGGACGTCAAATAAGGCGGCTGGCACTCAAGAAGTTATTTTTTCATTATCGCAGGTTGAGTGGATTTCGGAGGCATGCAGAGAAACGATTTAGAGACGGGCCAAGAAATTAAAATGAGAGAAAATAGAAATTAATTCGGAGTGTTTTCCTATTAAGGACAATTCTAATTTTGTATCTCTTTCCTAGAAAATAATGAAAATATGAAAATCTTTTTGTTTCTGTTGTTGAAAAGTACGGAAGAATTGGCGGAAGATAGATGCAGCTTCATGCATCTTCCTTAAATCTGGATATAGTTTACTATATAAGCCTCCTGGCATTATTAAAGAGCAAAATTCATATGTATATGACGGTGCCAACAGTTCATGCTAAAAATCATAGAAATTTTTCATTGAATCTGTCCAGTCAGAGATGAACAATTCAAACTTCTACGGAAGTCATCGAAAGTTTCAAAAAACCTGGAATAGCTACCAAATCTGGAAGGAATTTCCTAGGTATAATAGCACCTAGAAGAAATCGTAGAAATGTAATTAACTATCCTGAGAAATATGTAACATTCTGGTTTTTAATTACTTTTTAAGCACTTTATAAACCCTCAAGAAGACATCTAGAAAACTTCACAATAATATTGAAAAATGTTATTTGCAATTTGAATGGCGTGACAGAACCGTTTCCTTTGAGTACATACAGAATGTGTTGATATTACACATAGAATACCTCCTCTATGCCATCAAAATGATAGCAACAAAAAACCAGTGGGACGGCATTGCCCGTGGCTATTGTGTGACATTTTTGATTTAGTACCAGCAAACTTTTAAAAGTTATCCAATCCAAGATCTTGTCTTACTTTTTGTGTAGTACCCAAATAAATTTTTAATAAATTCCTTGCACAATTATTTCGGACCATAATTTTTGTTTGCCCACCATTTGAATAATAATATATCACCCAACTGCAGTAATTAGTATCTATACATATGGACATACGTACATATCCCTCCTAGCCATTTTAAAACAATGCAATTTTTAAAAAAAACGTCACATTAACTAGCATCGCGATCTAGCCGCCACACATTTCCAGCTTTTCTTTTTTTGTATAAAGTTCCACAAAATGGGATTTTTCCATAGGTATGTGCTCACTGCTCAGTTCAGTGCGTATTAGAAATAGAAACAAAATGGAGAATAAAAGAAAAAAGCAACGCATACGCCATCATATACGTTTTTTTAACAACCAAAATGGCTATCTATTCCCTTAGAACTTCTACTTACTTCCACATAATAAAACATCAAATCATATCTCATGTGTGTATTGGTGAGATAAATTTTTTTTGCGATTGATTGCCTGGGAAGTACCAGTAATTTAAAATGGCGACTGATTATAAAAATATGAAGTCAATAATTCTTTCTATGTGATTTGATATTTTTCATTTTCCCCCTTGTTTAAATTCGTCTTCTTATCTTTCCAAAAATATAATTTAAACAAAAAAACTAATTTGTTGTTCTTATTTCTTTTCAGATCGATGGTTTGGGAATCACCAAAATGACGACTTTGCCTCGGAGTTATATATACCTACTATAATAGCGCGATTACAATTGTAAAAAAAATAAAAAAATAAATTTTTTCTATGCATTTAATATTTCCCGTTTCCGTTTCCGTAACGTTAAGTTTACACGTTCTTGACTCCTCCCATTTTTTTGCTGAAAGAATGTTTGATCAAACTTTCTGAACCGCCTAAAAGTATGCAATACAAGGTAAAAATGTTCCGATCAGCGCCATCTCTTGCCCAACGAAAGCGTAACGGATAGATTCGAAAAATTGAAAATTTTACTGATTTCCCCCAAAATAGCGATGAACCCCTCGGAATAGCGTCTGACAGCAGAACAGTGTTACCGTGGAATATGAAATTTGATCTGGGGAAACCAGTGTTGCCGTACTAAAGAATAAAATCGCAAGATTTTTGAAATTAAATTTAAGAGAATTTTCGAACTTTTCAGACAAAATAAACTTTTAACTTTTTTCAATGGAAATATCAGAAATAAAACATTTTAAAATTTGAATGTAAGTTCTTTTATTTTCATAATAATTATATTATAATAAATTAAAAAAACTTATTGGAGCTGCATAAGACATCCGTCAATCAAGGGGGTAGTCTGAAAATAAAGAAAAGAAAGTTCGTTATAATCTGGGTTGGAAATAAGCTATTTTTTAGGGAAATCTTTATATAATTCATTGATTTAAATTGAGGCGAAATTTTCTAAACTACGAGAACGCTCAGTTAGTTTCCCCTACTTTGCGTATGTGTTGATCATAACTGATACTTTTAATGAACAAAGCAAAGCCTTTGGCCGCCATTGTTATTTGTTATATTCTCTTTATTCCTTTACTTGCTTTTCTAACTTTCCATTCTGTTTCTCTCAAGCATTATAGGGGAAATCGTGTGCTTGTTTCCAATCGGAGTGAATAATGTGCAAACAATATGGAGGATTTATGGTTACATTTTTGTAAACAAAATTTGTGTTGGTCGGAGGGGGGTGGCGCTCCTTTACTACATTATTTGACGATCGCTTGAGAGATTGCACTTTGCATGCATGTTTGTATGTACCTACATACATTTTCAGCGCATGTTGGGTATTTATTAGCGGAAAAGCCTGATTTTATATGAATCTTCGATTTTAGAACTGAAATGTTGTTGAAGGCAGGCAGGTGGGCGAATGTCATCCGCCATTTTTGCGTGATAAATTTGATAAATTTTGTTAGTGAGGTTTCGGCAAGTGATCTGATGATCTGATCGGCACCAAATAAGTTTAATACTAGCAGAATTGCTGAGTTGCTGTATAGAGCCGAGAGATTACTTTAAATGTAGTTGTGTTATTTAAAGTAGAAAATCGTAGAATTAGCAAATTTATTGAAATATTTCTAGCTCTCCTCTCTTTCAATGTAAAAATTTAGATCTGCATAATGAAAAAAAGCAATAAATTTGTATGTGGTTGTGTTTTTCTTAATGCTTATTTGGTAATAAAAGATAAAAGAATAAATTTGTTAATTCTAAACCACTTTCTGGCTCTGCATATCTTACACATCCACAATTCCAAATGCAACCAAAAGATTTTTCTCCTTTATTCTTCGTCTGAAACATTTTTTGTTTCAAATTTTTGGGCGATGCAGGAATGTATTTAGAGCGAGTGTAATTAATATTTTACGCCCGATTAGTTAATTGACTGTAGTTGTTGAGTTTTATGTGAACAAACTCTAGCCATTGGTGAAATCAGAGAATTATAAAAAATATTTTCTGTCGGCTTTATTTCATGGTCTAAAATTGAAGAAGCGATTTTAAGGGAAGTTTTTAGGATCAAAAATAAAAATCCAACTGACATTAAATGACAAAATAATTGCCGCTCTTTGAGAAAAACAATGGCACCTTGGACTATGAATTGAATTTCTTGAAGAAATTAATATGGATAGAATTGGTATTACCTACTACGAAGATGCAAAATAATTTCTCCTACCTAACCTAGCTGAACACAATACAAAAGATCAGAATCAGACACTCAAGTAGGTAGGTAGGTCTTTCATGCTGGACCTGAGAACACAACACATAATACGATATCGAGTAATTACAGCGTAGTTCTTGTCTTGCTTGTTAGATAAGTAGAAGGGAAGAGTACTTGACTGATATACGGTGCTTAATATAAACGGTACTGTCACCCAAATGAATCTGTTTTGTTTCTGGCAAGAATCCCTTCTAGTTCTTATCGACATCTTTGCCTTGTGAAACAGTTCTTTTATAGTGATGGGAATAAAAGCCGCATCTTGAAATTTTAGGAAAATCTAGCAACCACTCGTTATTTTCAATTACTCCAGCATCCAAAAAGCGGATGCTCGCATGTATCGCTAATCCTATTCAAATTAAAAAAAAAATATTTTTTTAACTGCATACCTACCCAACCCACCTAGCCCACTAGTAAGTTTGGGTTTTTTTTTTTCAATTTACATTTAAAATAGTACACAATCTCTAATTCAATTTAATAATGTAAGGCATTTCTTCGAGATTTGGTATTGCAGGATTTTTTAAACTGACGGGATTTTGAATTGTCGACCAATTAACATCTTGCTGGACAGATGGGAAAGAAAATTTCAATTTGGCATGTGTCACCGATCTCCATATATATCGGGCTATCGGGAATTATGCTTCGATCTACGCCAATTATGATAGGCTCATGCACAAGTATATGAAAGGACTAATGAACTCGGAAGAAGGCAAATTTCTAATGAATTTCATACAAACCTTGTGATTCTATTCTTATCTATGTAGTGCAATAGGTGCGTATTACCCAAGTACGTATTCGAATCTATGACACATTTGAGGATGACAACGACTCGCGCAGGAAGAAAGAAATCTGAAGAAGAAACATTTTAGGAGTTTTAATAGGTATCCCTCAATAAAAAGGAGTTTTTGCAATTGTGCTAAGTATGCATTTGCAGACCAGGTTGCGTCAATAGCGACTTTTCTCCATTGAATTGATAGTTTATTTTATTTAAGCCAAATTGAACTTAAACAAGTACGCATGCGCAGTAAATAAAAGTCTATTATTAAAATAGGTAACCATGTAGAAGTCATATCGTGCTGGTAAATAGAAATTATCGCAAATAAGAATATTTTCGTAGCATTTGGCTTGACTTTGGAGCAATGTTGTACGGCAATAAAAGGTATTCCTGAAGTACCTATATATGAACTTTAGAGACATACGTACCTACGGCAATGCATTAACACCCAGATCTATGAATCAACCCTTAAGGAATTTATTTATATATTGATTTTATGTTCATTTTATAATTGTAATGAGAAAGAAACCCTTTAAGATGGCCCAAATATATCCATGCAGATAATTAACGAAAACATCAAAATTGCTTTCATTTCTTCGAAACACAAAACTCTCATTTCGACACTCCTGCTGCCATCTGTTGGCCTACATTTTCTTATTTCTTTATGTACCTATGTATGTACTATGAATATTGATTCCAGTTTTGTTTTGGTGAAATTAACGTTTTTTGCTGGTCACACTTCTACTAGCTCGAAGGGAAACACTTAGAGTCGAATACAATGGTAGTACAAGAAAAGAAAAATTAAGGGCAATGGAACTGTTCCCATATTTTTACATAGAGAGAGCAATTCAGAATAGAGAAAAAAAGTAATAAACACACAAGTTATTAGCTAATAAGCTTAATTGATCCGTGATAGAAGTTTCTTTGGTTAAGAATTTTTTAATTGAAGAAACGACTAATTTGTTGGAGGGTGCAGGTGGGTACAGCTGAGTCTGTGCTCAGTGAAATTCAGTCTAGAGATAAGATTTTTATCATCAGTTCCAGTCGAGTTACGGTTCATGTAAAAGCAACAATCTACTTACTATGTATAATAATATATAATGCTAGCTACCATGATAAAAAAAAACAACACTGAAACAAAAGCTATAATACAGAACGATTTTTAAAGATTTTTCTTAATTGGTACTGATTGATATGAAAGTCAATAGAATGAAAATATAAATTGAAAATACAGGAAATTCTAGATATAGGCTCAAAGTGTCCTTAGTTGGTGTGATGGGAGCACAAATAAATAAAATCATTAGATCGTTGATGTCGAGTTCGTGAATTGAAATTAGTTTTCTCAAGCATCAAAGATATGTCGATGTCACCCTTCACAAGTTGAAAAACAAAGCTTATATCACATATTTTCCCACGAGTTTCTAGAGTAGGAAGGTGAATATAATTTAATTTTTCGTTATAAGTAGGAAGATGAAGTCTATCCCTCCATTTTATTAATATGGAAATTTTTTTCCCGATTTCATTTTTGGCGTATGCCATACGCCTCTGTTTTGGTGTTATTTGTTTAAATGTCACATCATAAATATATGAAAAAATCAAACTTTTGAGCATAGATCTTTCAAAGTTGATCAGAACAATTTTTCCTAATAATTTTCGACGTGCGAAGAGTTATGTGCATATGCAATGCATGTGTTCTTTATATGCCTTTCGCAGACTCAGGATTTAAAGAAAAGTTCACAAAAAAAATTACATCCTTTACAAACGTTTTCAACGATTCATTTACTGAAAATTCTCAAAGAGGAAGAACGAATGCATGACGCATAAGATTAGTCCTGCTTTGGTAAAACCTCGCTTGAATGAGATGAACTTAAAAAATTATACTGACAGAAAATCCGGTGGATATGCAAGCTAATTCTGTAATTTATTTACAATCTTTACTCTATGGAAATGAAAATTCGCAGGTTTTGTTTGAACCGTATTGTTAAGGCTAAATGGCCTCTGCGGTATTGAACACACCTTAGCACAGAAAATAAAGTAAGATAGGTGTTTAGGGGACAACAAGAAATGAGCGATTGCTGTTGTTTATCAGTGACAATTTAACCTTAAGGCTTATAGAAGATCAAAAATTGATGGTAAACGCATATTGTTCGGACCAAGAGAAAGCATCATGATTGCGAATATGAGCGAAATTATTTCAGAAGAAATTCGAATAGAAGACACCTAAATAACGGGTTTTCCAATAAGAGGTGTTATTTTGATATTCAAAGAAAAATGCCATTTTTTGAGATAAATGATCGGATTTTTATTTCATTATAAAGAGGAAGGTATGCCGTTAATAATGGAAAATAAGATCAGCCAAATGACCACCACGACCACGCCTACAGGCGTGAAATTTTCCATAACCAAATGTGGCTGCCCTATGTCCTCGATAGCCTCACGAATTCCATCTTTGAGGCCTTGAATCGACACTGGGCTGTTGGCGTAGACCTTCTATATCACGTGACCCCAAAGGAAGAAGTCGCAAAGTGTTAAGTCACAAGATCTCGCTGGCCAATTGTGATCACCTCTTCGAGAGATAACACGGTCCGGAAACTTTTCCCGTAAAAGATCAATGGTTTCGTTGCTTGTATGGCATATAGCGCCGTCTTGTTGGAAAGTAAACGTTGTCCAGATCAATACCATCCAATTCCGGCCATAAAAAATCCTTAATCGTTTGTCGATAGCGCAATCCATTCAATGTAACTGTTGCTCCAGCCTCATTTTCGAAAAAGGAAGGTCCAATGACCTTGCGGGACCATAAACCGTACCAAACAGTCACACGTTGAGGATAGCGAGGCTTTTGAACAATAACTCTTGGGTTTTCCGAGCCCCAGATGCGACAATTTTGCTTATTGACGAAGCCATCGAGGTGGAAATGAGCCTCATCACCCAAGATGAGTATTCGATGGAATTCCGGATCATTTTCAAGCATTTCAAAGACCCAATCAGCAAAGACTCGACGTTGTTGATGATCGGCCGGCTTGAGTTCTTGTGTTAACTGAACTTTATAAGCCTTAAGACCCAAATCTTTATGCAAAATACGGTGTAATGACGTTTGTGGAATGCCTAATTCCAAAGAACGACGAGGAATGAAAAACCTGGGTTTTCTTCATCATTTTCGGCTACAGCAGCAATATTCTCGGCTGTTCTTGAGCGACGTCCACGGGTTTTATTCTTCACATCACTAACTTATCCCGACAGCTCGAATTTTTCTACCAATTTCTGTATTGCGGTCCGACAAGGTGCTTCACGACGACCCAAAAATGTTCGTGTTTTACGAACCGTCTCTGCCACATTTTCACCATTTTTATAGTGAATTTTAATAATTTCAATGCGTTGTTGAATCGTGTATCGTTCCACTTTTATTAATGGCGTAGTTTCTACTTGTCAAATGTCAAAAAATGACAGCTCCAAAAGTGACATCTACCGAAATAGCGGGCTAATTAAAATAACACCTCTTATTGGAAAACCTTTTAGAATGTCCATAAGAAATTAAACGAAATATTTTCTTGGAAGAGTATCTGTTTGCAGATACAGCAGATATCGATAAAATTCAACCACCTCTCCAAAAAAAATGAGTTTCCCATTTATCAGTTTTGTGGAGATGTCGAGGAATATGAAGGCAAATCGTAATAAAATCATACAAGCTTCCACTGGCTCTAATTAGTTATTTTCTTCACTTTTTATACTAGGTAAGTTACTTAGGTACTACTCAGGTACTTATTGTAAGCAATTGAATTATTATTAAGAGAAGCTAATCAATCTGGAATTATTTGGAGTTGAATAAAGTTTTTATAGTCAAATCGTGGATAACCTGAGTACCTATCTAGTTTTTATAGGGATGGGAATAAATTTGAATTTTTAGGAAAATGTACATAGGTGCAGTTATTGGTTTTACATATTTTTTTTGTTTTAACACAAGGAACACTCCCCAATCTTTGGCAACAACTCTTTCTTTCCCATTACTCCAGCATCCAGCAAGTGGATGTTCGCACAAAGAACAAATATTAATCGCGGTCGAATCGTTAATACCATTCATATGAAAAATAAATTCGTTTTTATAGGTACCCTATTTGTGATTTTGGGTTTTTTCAATTTCAATGCCCTATCCTTCCCTAGCTATCGGTACTAGGCCTAGGTACACAATTTCTACTTCAAATCTGATAATTTTTGGCATTTCTTCCAGATTTGGTATATTTAAGGTTTTTTGAAACTGTCGATGACTTACGGAACAATTGATGCATAAACATGACTTTAGTGAGAAAAATCGCAATGGCCAGGAGTACAGAAAATACCATTCAGATTTGATAAAACTGTGAGTTGGGGGCGGCTTTACCTATTTCGGGAAAATCGGGTCCCATTTGTTCATTTTTAATGAAAATACTTTTTCCACATCTCAGACCAAGACCGCGGTAGTACCTATTATACCTAGACATTTTTGTAACTGCTTCCTTATTGCTATAGGTATATACCATCTCCAAATGAAATATGGTTAAAATTTACTTGCAATCTAACATAAGCTTTTAGTTTGACACAAATAACTTAATAAACGAAATTTCTTGTGTACATAAAAGAAGTGGTTGAAAGAGGATGGAAATTTTTCCCGACCACATACTCAACTCTCCAAAGAGCAGTGAAAATATTTAATAATTACAGAATGAAGGAAAATATTCACAATGTTTTCTTAATATTAGGGGAGGGTAGAAGAAAGTAGATCAATAAAATTTCCGAAATTACTGAAGAATTACTCTTTCCAACAAATTAAAATATTTTGCACATTCAGTAAAAATTGAATCGGTTTAATCCGAAACTGGATTTTGAATGAGATGCGGTCAACTTGATTATCGACTTCTAAGGATTTATTCGTTCACAGCAGCATTAGTAGGGACGTACCCGCTTGAATGAATTAATGCAAAAGCTTGGTTTGTCGAGCTTGTAATGATGATCATTATTAAAGTATGTATATAAGTGTATATGTATGTGTGTGTTTCAGACATCAATAATAGAGCGATTTGGTAAGGGTAAGCTTCTTACTAGCAATATTAGGCATGAAATATTCAGATAAGACGACAGTTATGATTTCAGCAGCATTTAAAAGGAGAACAACATATCGACAAAAATTTTACATTCAAGATGAATTTGCACATTTTTGGCCTTCCTTCAATAGTATAAGCCGTAGGTACTCAAGGCGACCGTATGAAAATATAATAAAAACCTAAGTAGAAAAGTATTTCAGTAGCAGCAGCAGTATAATTCCAATTTAAAATCTTTAAAAATTTGTGGGTTTTTATAAAATTTCTAATTGAAAATTTTATTCTGATAAAAATGTGTTTTCATCGCGTAAGCAAAAAAGAAAAAAACGAACATGCAAAAATTTAAAAATTTTCTTATTTAATATATATTTTTTTTTATTCAAACATCATTGTTATCTCCATGCTTAAGCAAGTTTAAAAAAACCAAGAACCAAGAAATCGAAAAACTTTTCAAGCCACAAATTACAAAAAATTTGATCTCATCACGCATCTATTGGCAGAGTTATCACTAGTTTAGAAATTAAAAAAAAACATTCCACTCCAGATCTGCCTGGGGCTAGAATTGTAATTTCGTCTCATTCATTCTTGTGTATTTGAAAGAAACAGCAAATACCAGGCGATGAGCAAATTTCAGATCACAAAAATGTAAAATTGTTCTACTGCGCATGACCTAAATTTTCGTTAAGTTCGTTAAACGAAATAGATGTGAGAGCATGTATTTTACCAGCCAACGAAAAGAAGCAGTCAAAAATGGTTTTCGTCAAATTGCCTTCTGCTCTTCCAAAAGTTAAAAAAATCTTTGGAAGAGAAAAACGCAATGTCACGATTACTATTACTTTCTGTCGCTCTCTTATGTCCAAAATATTGAATTGTAAAAGAGAAAAACATACAAGCGGATGGGGAATTACAAAAGAGGATGCACGATGAAGTATAAATGCAATCAACTTTCGTTCAGGCTGATAGTGTGTGTGAATTTTATATAATTTCCAATCCAATGAAGCAGATATTTTTGACTTTTGGAAGAGGAGAAGGCAAAAGACGTGCCAATTATTATTGTTTTCTTGGCTAACAGCTAGAGGCTAGCATTTTTATTTTGAAACCGCAATTCATTGTCAAATTAGCGATCGTAAAGGAAAGAGAAGAACATGCCAAAATTGGATTATTTTGTAATTTCAGATAACCTATATTTTTTTTATCTCACCGCTTTAGGAGCAGCCATTGTCATTTTCATGCCTGCACCTGTATTTCACCATGATCTCTCCACGGTATACAAACTAACTGCTCTGTAAATCGTGGATCTTTCTAGCTGTCAGTTTTGTTTTTGTGAAACAATTTTTTTTGTCACTTCTACTATCGACGGTAAATAGAGTCGGTTACAAAACAAAATTGAGAGCAATCCTCAATAGATAAAGAAAATGGATCGAGTCGTGATTGAAGTTTATTTGGTTAAAAACTTTTGGATTTGTTGGATGATTAATTTGTTGGTGGTGCCAGTACTGCGGAGTCTTTAAAGAGAGTATATGGAAAGGAGAACGCTTCTGTTTTGATATTATTTGTGTATTAAAAACATGAAAAACTTAATCTTTTAGCGAAGACTTTGATGATGATCTAGTGGAAATCACCAACATCTTTAACAGACAGCTTCTTCTGTAATGGCAGTAGGATTTCTAGTTGTTCTGCCGAAAATTTGAAAAAGGTAGAGCAGTTTTCATTTCATATGGTCAAAGGTAGAATAAATTCGAAGAAGCCAGATTCGAACAACTGAATCTAATCAAATTGAATGGAAAGAAAATCAGATCTTTTTGCACATCAAATCCAAGTGAAGGATATTCAATTATGCCATATATGCCTTATGCGATCGTGAGTTTTTCTTCACAAATTACAAATATGTAGCAGCTCTGTAAAAGCTCTGATACTATACTAGATGGCGTTTTTGTTTATGTAGAAATAATATTGTAAAATAGAAAGAACTTATGTGCACAACCGCGTAGGCACTACTGAGATATATATGTAAAATATGTCCCTGAAAAGAATTACTTAAATTTAAAAAATACCCGTAATTGCGAAAACAAAGTTCCTTCCTATATACTCATTTATTAAAGAAAAACACTGGAATATTTTAGAAACTTTTATTAATACAATTTTTTTTATAGTAAATATTTAATTGGGATCTTGCTTTAAATATTCCATAGCTATTTAAAAAAACAATAATTAAGACTTTAGAGGCTCTCTTTAGAGATTGAGGTGGAAGACACAAACTTCAGTTTTGCAGATACCTTCTCAGATGTAATTTCAGATGTTTTTCTTGAGTCAAGTTATAAAGAAGCTGGTGCTGAGTCCTCTTGGAATGTTTAGTATTAAATTCGAGTACAAAGGCTTCTACGATATTTTCTTAATAAATTACACGTTGATATATGTATGTTGACACTCTCTCCATCAATGTTTCACATAGCATACGTAGTTATCTAGAAACTAGAACTCTTGCTGGATGATGATTTGTTAGAACCTTTTTATAGAGTGTGGAAGTCTCTTTGGGATTGCGATTACAAGTATAAGTAGGTATAATGTACGTGATCCCTCCAAAAGATCACTAAAAGCATCGGTTACTGCAAGAGTAAACTATTTTTTTGATAGCTGATAAGTGTTGTGCGTGCTGTGGCATTATTTATTGGGAGGAGTCTACCTAGATTTTAATTAACACAAGACACTTAGAACTAGAAACTGAAACTGAATAAAAATAAAATGAAAAGGGAAGTATGCCTGACAGTGGCGTAATTAAGGATGTATGCCCCCCCGCCGCAAATTAATATACTTGTGCAGGAAAATTTAGTTTTTGTGTGTCAATTGTGAGGAAATATTTTCTGAACTTCGGATGTATGATGTTTCCCATGATTTGTACAGGGACACGAAATTATTCCCTTCTCCTTTTTTCATTTTTTTTAGACCAGAAATTCCCACAATATGGGAGAATTAACACGATCCCCGACAGTGCCTTCACTGCACTCACTCCAAGCCAGAGTTGAGCATAAAAATAAAATGGGATTTGTGGGTACTACGAGCAGTGTTGCAAAGATCTGGATTGCCAAACTTATTTGTTTGTTCATTAAACAGAAAACCAATGAGTACCTGAGAGAAATGGTTAAGAGAGCCGAATCGAAACAGGAAAAAGCTTCCCACATAAGTAGCCAGAAATATCCGATTACTTAAAGTAAGAGCCCGAGTCCACTTATCACCGCACCAACAGTGTTGGGAGCTTGAAGGAATTTCAAAAATTTTCAACGTGAAAAATTTGATCTTATACACATGCTAGCAGCGTGTACGCCTAGCCTAAGGAGGTCAGCCAAATATTTTCCAGAAAATAATTTTCATTGTTTTAGTTTCAGGCAAACCGCTTTTCTCCGTTTAAATGCAAACAATAAATAGAAGAATTCCCGACTGTTTTATTGATCACTGCTGTCTAGCCAGCATCTTCTCAAAGTCTATGATGGAACTGAAATAATGAAATCGTTACAGAGTTAATATAATTTTTATTCAGAAACCGAATTTTGATTGAATGAATCTAACTTCCAGTGTTGGTATTTTATGTGGTGTCAAGTTTCATCACTTCATATAAAAATATTAATTTTGTAGGCTTTCGTGGGGCCCTAGAAACTGTTGGCCCCCCGTGTGGCGGGGTCAACGGCGGCGTTAGTTACGCCAGTGATGCCTGCATCAGCTGACTACTAGCCAAGAATTATAAATTCAACTTTAATAAGAAACTAATCTTTGAAAATTTTTTATTTATTTTTCTCTATTTCATTGAAAAGTGACAAAGTCTGAATTTTTGTCAGTGTTTCACCGCATTAGAAGTTGTTTTCTGGAAAGAAATTTGTTTTATATCCTTGGATTCCATCAGGTCTAGAAATTTTGGTTCATATTATGATTCAAGACCCGGTTTTATTCTTAGAAAACTCATCAGGCTGTATATGGTGTCTTCATGTAAAATTAATAACAACAAGGAATAGATGGCACAAAGGAAATCTTACTTAAACTATTTATTTAATTTTTACCATAGCATGTGATTATGCTTTCAACCCTAACAGTACCATTACGTGCAAACCATAGGTACCACAAAATCAGAACAACAAATAATTTCTTGAGCTTGGTAATATAAAATTAATTTAAAAAACAATCGACCGCTTACCTTAAAGGAAAATTAGGTAAGACTTCCATTTCCATAGTAATTTTTATTCATCATCCAGGATATTGCAGAAATAGCTCTCCTTTAACCACTATGAATACTCTTCAAGTTTTTGAATGCCTGAAATTGAGAAAAATTTATGTTTATCAATATCAGGGACCGAAAATAACTGTTATTATTTTTTTGTGAGCGAAAAAACTCTTTCATAAAATTTTCTGGGAAGTAGCGTAGTACAAAAGGGGTCTATGTACAGCACTTAGACTAGCTGCCTACGTTGAAATAGAGAAAGTTTCGATTCTAATATATAAATCTAATCCTAACTGTTATTCTAAGACATATTTTTTATATTTCAATTTTAACTGTTAAAAAAAATACTTATATTATTTTACAGCGATATAAAACTCTTTGCCAGAGTTTGACATATTTCGTCTATTATAAGAAAATTTGTTTTATTTTTTTCCTCAAAAAATAAAACTCATATTTCGAGTTTTATATTTTCCTCGTCTTATAACAGTTAAAAATGAGTTTTATTTTTTTCCTCAAGAAATAAAACTCATAATCAGAGTTTTTTATTTTCCTCTGGAAATAAAACTTAGCAATGGACGTTCTCTCTTTTTGTTGTCATATATTTGTTAGAAGATACAATTTGTCAATTTTTTTAAACAATTTTGTATAGCAACCGTACGAAACAGTTGGCCGATTGGTCCTATTTTTGAACTTAAATTTACATTTTTTTTAAAACGGCCGTTTATAGTGAAAAACCAAAGCTATATATAGCAACACCAAGAAGGGTTTGCCGATTCCAATTTTTCCTTACTCGGACAGGTTTATTTCTTGAGGAAAAAATAAAACTCATTTTTAACTGTTAAAAGCTGAGAAAAATGAAAAAACTCGAACTATGAGTTTTATTTTTTGAGAGAAAAAATAAAACTCATTTTTAAATGTTAAACCGAGAGAGAAATATAAAACTTAAGATAAGACTGTTATTTACTCAGAAGAAAATAAAATTCTCTTCTTAGCTATCTCATTAGAAGATAAAATATAAAATATTAATAACAAAGTGTTAAAACCAGACTTTTAAAATATTTCTTATAACTCTTTCGGTCCCTGATCAATATTAAGCTAGAGATACTACAAAAGAAATAACACGAAATATTAAGATATTGCGGAATGCAATTTACGCGTGCAAACCTATCATCTGAAGCTATTTTAGTAACATTTTAAAGATTCATAATTTTTTTATGCCTAATTCTTTTAGGGGTCTGCTTTTGAGAATATAATTGTAACTATACAAAATAAATAAATTTTGGTATTTATCAAAAGGTTCATATATACGTGAGCATAAATTCATAAAAAAAGGAAGATTCGGATAAGATATGGTCGAAATATCAGAGAGAAAGATTCTTTTGGATTAAATAGTGGCAAATTCTGCACGGCGAGATTTGTCTCGTGTCTACATGGACTCTATAGATGTAATTTGTTTCCATTAAATCAACTTGTCTAGATAAATATCTGTCAACATTGTCGGCATATAATTGGATATACACATGTCCTTAAGGATATCACAGGAAGATCAGTAATAGAAAAAAAATAAGGACCCCAAAATAGATACTTGATCCATTTTAAATCCCTTATTTACAGATACTTAGGAGCACTTGAAAAATTTCACAAGAAAAATGCACACAATCTGACCACTCACCACTTTTTAAAATTTTATGAATGAAAGATATTTTAGAGGAGTGGACTATAATTTCGTGCCTTTAATACAAGAAAGTGTAAACCTACAATAACGAGTTTATTAGACATAAAATATAGTGGGATGGGATATTAATAATGCTTGAAATGCAATCAACGAAAAATCGTAAATAAGGTAGTCTGTAGTGTCCACAGTAAAACATATCCGAAAACTTGGACTTTGTGGATAGAATTCAAGCTGAACGACTCTGCCTATTTCGTGTGTCTCTATATAAATAAGAAACGACAAAATACCTGATCTGCTCAACTACAACAAATATGGAGTCAGATAAAACTTACCAATGTATGAATGGAGGTAGAGCAGAGATGGGATGAATTTACTGGGAATAATCATGCAGAAGATATCAGAAATTATTGGCGCCCACGTTGGTGAATATTGTAGATATGCTGTCTACAATGTAACGCATGATATAGTTGATGTCAGTAATTGCGATGAGTATAGGTAGGCTATCCTCTCAGATAACAAAACTGCTCAAATGGCTTTTAAGACTACCTCAAATAACTTCTTGCAATGCATAAATTAGCAACTGACTTCAGTAGTGTTCCCTGGTAGACAAAATTCTTCATCGACACACCTACTAAGAGAAAGTTCACCGACCTTCTTCAGGAGCTCGAGTGGACAAAATGCGTAGCTACGATTGGCGTCATTATTGTTACAGCGGGTTTCATGCTTATATCTTTGAAAATGCGTATCGCTCATAATTCTTGGCAGGAGTGCATAAGATGATTGAACAGTTCCTGTGCATTTTCTGGCCTATGTCAGGTAGAAGACGCGCAATTTGGTTAAGAGTTAGACATACCTGTAAAATCAGTGATCATTCGTTTGTACATAATTTAATTTAATCGTTTTATCTTTTTCAAATTGATTTAGGCAAACTATATATGAAAATTGATCTGAATTTGGTTTTTGTTAAAAAAAAAAACATTTGTTCCATGTCTTATAGAATGATGAATCTCGTTGAATTTCTTTTCATTTTAATATTTTTCAATCGTCTTGTTTAAGTGAACTAAAGCCATCATGCTTGTCGTGGAAAGGCCAGTTCCCGTATATGAACGAACAACAAAGCTAAGTAAATGTTGAAGATAATATTTATTGATTTTGATAGTCCACTAATGAATCTGATTGTAGCATTAAACTTGATGACTACAAGTTGTCTAGTAATTCAATCTTGAAAATTTCATAGAAAACTCTCCACATTCTGCATATAATTTCTATATGAAACTGGACAACTGTGGCAATGATAATTTGTAGGTGAAAATTTTTCGATATCTTGTAAATGTTTAGGTTTTCCAAAAATTCAATAAGACGGAGGGAGTAGTAGATAATGACAAAATAAAAGAAGTCTAATGTTCCTCAGTATATAATCACTTGTCTCTTACTATGCTCGTAACTCCAGAGGAGATTCAGTTGTTTATTGTAGTTTCCCCTAAAGTGGGCTTTTGGTACCCGAAATGTTGGGTACAGGTTAGTGTACGGACTGTCGTCTCCGATTTTAATCTCATCGTCCATTCGTTCGTGTCCAGGAACCCAAAGCAAGGTTACTTTTTTGTCCCTGAACAGCAACTGGTGTACCTCCAGACTAGTTTCGACTCAATAGTCTTGAAAGGATAGATCCAGGATGTATCTTGGCTGCCTAAACAAATGTAAATATTCGAGTTCTCCCATGCCCCTGTTTAGCCCTTCCAAATCCACAAGCTATATAATATAGACTTCCGCCTGAAAAATGGAAGGTGAGTAAAATGGAGAGTTCAACTTCTGGGCCCACCACACCTGCGCCTGTTTTGTTATCCTTCATGGATCCGTAGTACACAAGTTATGAGCCAGTTGCGTGAACTAAAGCCTTCCGTGCAATGTCTGGATTCACTTGTTAGTGGTTACCTTGTAATCTCTCTCGAAGGAAAATCTTTTGGTCATAACATTCATTGGAGCTTCTAGCTCTTTAATGTGGACATGCTCGAGGATGTCAGGATGTCCCATAGTGAGCAATTTGAACATCTGACATTTCCTTTCATATAGCATGCTAACTCCTGCTTTCTTCTGGATAAAGAAGTAAAGTGGCTGTAAGCCACTGGCTTCAAGTGCTCATAGAGAAGATGATGTCAAGGTGCCACTACAGCCCAAACTAATAATCCGTTTCACTTTATCGGAGTCTTATTGGCGGTTGTCTACACCATTTGAAGGCCACCAGACGTTTATCCTTTGAGAAAGTATTCATCTGATTGTAACCCTAAAAGATCCATAAGGTCATTTTGGGATTCAGATTTTGTTTTTTCCGAAAAGATTTTGGAATGATCCGAATGCCCACATAGTTTTGTTGGTTATCATTTTGAGGTGGATAATCCAGGCTGAGACAACTTACAACTAGATATGAAAATCTCCATATCAACCCGGATAACTTTTTGAAAGCTCTGTAACATTTTATTCAACCAAAGAAAGCTATCATTGCGAAGAATTTATGCGGCATACTACAGCAAGAGAGAGAGAGAGAGAAGAGAATGTGGAATATTCTAGCGTAAGTCCATTTAACATAGGAGCTGGTAATTGCAGATTGTGTTTTCTTATGAAAAGGACTATAACTGTCTTGCCTAGGTTTTTTGATAGTCCCATAATCTGACACCATCTGCTAATAATGTCAAAGGCAATTTGCATAAGCTCATATAAAACTGATTCAAATATCCAGCGTATCTCTGGCCCTTAAAGCAGGCCTAGGTAGTAGGGGTTGGTTTAATAGCTCAACCACAACCAAGAGCTATAGTAGTGGTGATAAAACTCTGTCTTAAGGCAATCACTAGTGGTTCTGATTTTTATGGATATGCTATAAAAGGGAGCTGTTACGATGATGGATCTATTTTCGGTTACCGTATTGAAGAGTTTTGTATGTAAATGACGGAACATAACAGGGCCTCCTTATCCTGTGATACTTAGAGAGAGACTTATCACCTCGAAAATGAGCTCTTCTTCGACCGCTTTTGACAATTATAATTTATAAATTTTCTTCGACTCGCACTTGCAGTATCGCTGTGATAGGTGGAATTGTGACGAAGTCGAGTATGTTACTCTCTAGATGAATGTCAGTTTAGCTACCTAAGAACTAATACTAATGAAATAATTAAGATAATCGACAGCATTAAATCTACCGCTACGAGAGTAGATGGTCTTAGTTTGTAAAAATATGTCCACCTGCAATTCTTTCTGCTCTTACATATATCTGCAATACTTACTTCATAAGCTCCACATTCCCTAGAGATTGAAAATCTCCAAAGATTGTTCCTGTTCCAAATTATGTAAATTAGTAATGTACGTGGTTTTGACATATTAGTTTGCTCAAATTTATTTCTAAGATAGTAGTGATATCAACGTACCTCGACGTGTTTTGCACTTGAATGAATTCTTATGAAAATCAGTCAGGGTTTCGTGCTGAACATGGTTAGCAGTGATATTTCGCAGGCTAGTCACGGGGTGAATTGACTGCGTTAGTCTTTAGATTTTTCGAAGAATTTTGATACAGTGAATAATTTGCTACTCTATCAAAAGCTTAAAATATATTTTAAATTTTCAATAAGCAAAGTTGCAGATTACACGCAGCTTGCAAGAACGGAACCTACTCCTTCTTTTCACCCATGCCATGTGGTATGCCTCAAGGATCGAGTCTTTATTCCTTATTATTCTTACTCTTACTAAGCGTTTTATTTTTCGCACTGTCTTGTTTTACATTTTTTTCTATATATAAATTTCCTATAATAAATCTTAATTGTACAATTGGTTTGTTAAAATAAATAATAACTAATTTGAATTTAAAAAACCTGCTGTTATACTTTTACCGGTATTTTCATATTCCTACTATTTATACTAATATGTAAATTTTCATTTAGTTCTGTACCAAACTAGAGAGACCACTGAATTCGAACCTTTTGAAACATGCAAACTTAACAAAGTTTACCTAACCGCTTACACATGCAAATGTGGAATTTAAACTGAAAAAAAAGCTTTAAGCTATGCAGTTAGTGTTATATGCACAAAAGGTCTTCAAATTGCTATTTAAATAGAATCGATTCATGATAGCTTCTAGGGCGGGAGGATTGAAGTGATTGGGGTACGTACACTAATGTATCTCCATTAAAAAAGCGTTTTCCTAAATAAGATGTAAATTGCCATCTAATCGAAGTCACATCGACACCATTTTCCTCAGTAAGCGGATGGTGAACCTATTTTTCTTGTTCATAAGGAAGGAGGAAAAGTATTGATTTTCTTTTCTTACAGATGGGACATGTTGAGATTCAAATAGAACTCAAATCTGTACAAATGCTTTTAGTACAAGATGAGACTTTATTTTTCGTTTTTTTTTTATAATCAGTAGGTTGAAGTCCCTTTAAGAAGAACACGCGTTAGAAGATTATTTCATGGAATTTCTAATTGGAATGATGGTACTGTGTTTTTTCCTGGAGGATTTCTTCAAACTTGGGACTAAAATCTGAAACACCAATTATTAATGATTGCAAATGATCATCCGATAAATTTGCCCAGTATTTAGATTTCAGATACTTCATCCTGGAAAATGTTTGTTCATACATATATGTAGGTAATGCCAAACATAGAAATAAATTTACAAGCAAATTGCTTTACATTTGTAAAAATCGATCAAGTATCCTTCCTTGTATTTATCCTTGATTTGATCGTTAGCTTGAAGCTCAATTATTTCCATTTGAAACTGACTTGAAACGTCGGCAACGTTGTAGTTATATGGATTTTGAAACAGGCGAATTTCCTTTGAATTTATGTCAAGATCAGAAAATCTCTTTTGAAATTGTTGTATTAAATCCGCGATGACTTTTACTGCAAATCTGGTGGGCAACTGTTCCTCAGTTTCTGTATTAAATTCTTCACAGCACATGAAATGGGTCAAATTACATTCATTTATCTGACTTTCGAGCAATATCAGCTTTGCTCTGAATGCTTTGATTTGCGCGAATAAATCACAAATTAAGTTGTTTTTACTTTGAAGCTTTAAATTCAAGTTATTCACACGTGTCACGACATCTGCAAAAAAAAGCCAACTTCCAGAGCCACTCAGCATCCGATAAAAGCGGTTCTGGGTGATTTTTCTCCGCAAGAAAAAAATCAATTTCATTTCTGAGCTTGAAGAACTGCAATAAAACTGTTCCGCAACTCAGCCATCGATGTGCAGTATAATACGACAAGTCAACAGACTCGGATTCAATATGTTCGAGAAAAGATCGGAATTGGCGATGATTGAGTGCATGTGAACGAATAAAATTTACGACAGAAACAACTGGTTTTAAAACGGAGCTCATGTCGACATGTTTTACACATAGACCTTGTTGGTGGATGATACAGTGCAGAAAAATTAGTACTGACGCTCCTGCACTTTCACAAGCTTTTCTTATTCGCCCAACCACCCCGATATTGCACCAGACATGTTTCTTCCTCCGTCAATTGTCACACCTTGGAGTCGATTCCTGTCCAAGTTATATTTTGCCAACGTGTTTTGTACATCCTTGAAAATGTCTTCTCCAGTTGTAGTGACATGCATGCTGTTAACAGAGGCTAATTTTTGTGTGAAATTAAGTTTGTCGTCAACTCCACGAACAAAAACTAAAAGTTGTGAGGTATCACTAACATCAGTTGATTCATCCACCGCGAAGAGAATAATGAGTGAAACGCTGTGCTTTCCCAGTAATCTGGTGGAGAATATTATTTCCAATATCGTCAATTCGACGAGCAACAGTATTACGGGAAAGACTGATCATTTTGAAAGCATCCAGCAGTTCAACAGTGTAACGCTCCAAGAATCCTTGTACAATTCATCAAGGTCCTGGGCCATGAACCAGTGCCATATTTGTACTATGACAAGAGTCCAAATACAATAACTTGTACCCCAGCGGAGAAAAAAAGAGTATACTTTTAATGCCATATAAATGGCTAAGCATAGCTATCATCTAATCATCACTGACTTAAAAAACTAACATTGTTTCCATTTTCGAATTCTTCTGCCTATTTACTAATACCTCCAAAGAAAGCGGACTCGCGTCGCCATATACAACACGGTCAGTGTTAAAAAGGCACTTATTTATTATACGACAAATGTACAGCTTACTATGGAAATGCGATAGGTTTACTTGATTTCTCTCACGTATTATGGATGAATTTATTCTAGATTATCGTCATAAAGACTTCTGGTGTGATACCTAATACTACTACGAGATGCTACGATCAGCTGTTTTGAAGGGAAGATAACATTAATATTGGATTTTGTCGACTGAAGTTGTTTGATGGCGCATACTTCCAACTTTTTTCTTCTGAGAATATATTATGATTTAAAATTGAGATAGTCACCAGTCATCAGACGTCGCATATGATGTAGTTGAAGATTATCGTCTTAATTTGATCAGTGATCTTCAATTATCTGTGCTGTTACTAACTATTAGATTGATGCCACTTATACAGTTTTTCAGTAATCACTTGATCCAGAATTTTGATAACATTTGATTAGTTTTCTATGTGTCTACTTTTTTCATTAGGAATCATCTCACTTATGATTGATCGTATTTCGAGTAGAAATTAAGTAAAGGCGAAATTTTTATTAAGTTATTATAATACCAGAAACTGTTGGCTGATACTAATAACTATTCCATATAATAAATATTCCAGGATATATTCAAACATGTCCACATGAATATGTATTGGGATAACGATTTTATACATTTTTGAAGCCAGCCCAGCCCGTCCCTTTAACTCGTACACGAATTTGTCTGTCTATTTATTTATATATTTCTTTTTTAACTATATTCGATACTCTCGTAGACCCACTTTTCGTCATCACAGCGAGCTGAAATTAGGCACACAGGTTCATGTCGCGTGACAATTGAATCTATCAAAATTTGAACAGGAAATTTCCATGGAAAACCCGGAAAATCGGGAAAAGTCATTTGAAAATTTGGTACAAATTTGATTAGTGATAAATCCGTTTCAGGAAAAATTCATAGTTTTCCGATTTTTCCCAAAAAAAATTCCGGAATTTTCCGACTTTTCCGGAAAATTTTCCGGTAAAAAAGTTTTCTAAATTATGCAGGATCAAGTTCCCTTTCAACTGGAATCATTACTTTCTCTCCGACAATGGTGAAAACTTGCAGAAAAAAATCGAGGAAAATTCATGTAAAACGCTCTTCCGGAGTTTTTCCGACCAAGGAAGCGTTTGAGCGTTTTGCAACCTAAGACAAAGTTGTAAAGCGAAATGAGTTGCATAATAATTTTTACTCGAATAAATGTTTTGAAAAACTGGTAAATCAGTGTCTTTTCAGCCGTCATAAAGTATCTCCATGCAGCACGTAATAACAATTTAGTTAACGTGAAAAAGGCAGAAAATAAAATAGGTAAAAAACAAGTTTTTTAAAACAAAACTGAGGCCAAGCCGCATGAAAATGTAGAAAATAAACTTTTCTTCACACACAGAGGTGGACTCAGATTTTATTTGCTGACAACCACCGATATATTTCAGTATGATCAATCAGAGGTAATAAGTGATTTGATTCATGAAGAGAAAGAATATTCAAGAGAAATGTCCCAGTCAAAAAATCTGAGTCCACCTCTGTGTGTGAAGAAAAGTTTATTTTCTACTTTTTCATGCGGCTTGGCCTCAGTTTTGTTTGAAAACTCGTTTTTTACTAATTTTATTATATGTGTTCTCATGCGGGACTAAAACTCACAATTTTTAGAATCGATCATAGATGGAAGGTCCCGGCTTCAAAATCTGGATAAGGCGGTTACTTTTTTTTCTCTTGTATTTAGTAATTTAATTTAAAATCGTAAGATCAAAGACGTTTTATTATTTAATTTGCAACACCACATCATCATTTATACTAAATGCATTATGGTGATCAATTTTCAAAATTGATATAAGTTTTACATTTATATAACAGGAGCAGTTCCTTCTTCTTTTTTTTGATAAAAATTGCCTCACCATTCCCTTTGATACATCACAAGCATCAAATTTTCTTTACAACATAACAATGTCAACATCCAGCCTAATTAATGCCCACCAATTTTGAGCTTCTTAACGAGATACATCTGTGTAGGTATTTATAAATGAAAAATGTAATATCTACTACCTTGTTCAAAAGTTATCTGATAAAGATTTTTTTTATAAGTATAGTGATAGTGGATACAGTGTATGCAATTTTCATAATATGATTAGTATTGAACCATGCTGAAAAGGGATCTTTATCAATTTATATTTTCATACAACCAGAAAGTAGCTTCAGGAATGAAAATGTAAATTTTTCTTGGATAGCACTTCTATTTTGATCCTGAGATGCTATGGATGGATGAATCAGGTTGGAACTTCAGACTTTCGTCTTTCGTTTCATAAACGATAAAAAAAAATGTTTATCTAAAACGCTTAAGGCATACTTCCCTTTAACTAGAATTGATACTTTAAGGAGATAAAAGTGTCGTTTGCAGATGGTGACAAATTTGAAATGCAGTCATGCGTACCAGAGAAGTGATAAGAATTGACAAAAAAAAAAAAACATGAGAAAGTGAGTAGGAGTTTTAGATGGCTTCAATTCAAAGCTCTTTCCTTTACAGAGCAGGGCATAGGAAAATGCATTTCTTGTGTAATCGTCCTCTGCTTTATATAGTGTGGTACTTATTGCATAATTGAATATTTTTTTTCGGATTTACGTTTGACATTTTCTCTTTCTAGTTCAACCATTAGAATGAAAGGATGTCCGAACTGAGAAGTTTTCATAGAGCAATCTGTCATATATACATTATCACTGAATACCCATGTTATTCCAAAAGGAATTGTATGCTTCAGAATCACTAAGCTAAATGTATAACTGACATAAATATAGCATCATCCAAACTGTTAATGGAGAAAACTGTGAAATTAAAAGTTTGAAGTCAGGTCCAATTCTAGTTTACAATGGCTTTAGAAATATAAATAAATATAAACTGTTGTTATAGATTTGTTTATCTATAAACCGAGGAAAAATTAAGAACTAATTAAAATCAAAGTCCATTTCCACATTTTCTCAACCCAGCTAACAATTTCTCAATTTTGCATTAAAAAAGTATGGCTGGCATTAGCAAAGTTTTTTCGAATAGGAAGCAAACATTTTCCGGGTTTTCTCACTTAACAGGAACATTCACAAGATATAAAGCGGAACCTGCATTTTTTGCTAAATTTTGAAAATATTCCCCCAGACACGAGATAGTTTTGAAATTTTAATAATATCTAGCCTATCCCAAGAACCGAAAGTTTCTCACTAGAGTCGATCCAAATTTTGACAAACAAAGTCATGAAAAAATGCGTTGATGAGGAAACCCAAAAAATAAAATCCCAAACTAATACCATAAATTAAAACACAGAAACGCAAAATACCGAAAATTATTGAAAATCCCAAATGAAATTTAAAGTTTTATTATTCAATTTGCGCGCGCAGTTTAAGTTTTCCGACATCTATTCTGTATTTTTCGAGAATTTTACTTTATTGTATATTACTAAGTCTCTAAAGTGCTTACATTCAATGTCATTTTAGACAAATAATTTGGCGGAAGGTATTCGAATAATCGCCCCCATTTTAAAGAATTTCTTTATTGTTCAAATACTTATGAGAATGGTGAAAAGTTTAGCTCGATAATAGTCACTGTCTAATTTAATCGAAAAAATCCGCCTCCGAGAAAGAGTTATGATTATAAATAAAATTGTTGTAGAAAAAGTTTACTCAAGACAAAGTCGCAATAATGGGCTGATGAGTTTCCGGAATGGAACTGAAAACATTAAAATTGTAACGAAAATTCATTTTATTCTTCAACATAGTTCCTTTTAAAGTAATCCAATTTTTCCCGTAGGCTTCCATCATTTTGATACCTTTCGGATAATGCTCGGTGCTCAAACCTCCTCATCTTTCGAATAAATTCTCTGTCCCTGTAGCCATATCGTTTCAAATTGGTAAATAAAGAATAATCGCTAGATATGGACAATAGGATGATTGGTGAATCAATTTGTAGCGTTGCTTTCATTGTTATGTGTCGTGGTGTATTGTCCTGATGAAGGAGACTTTCTTTTTCTTTAAGTGACACCTATTTTGCTTGATTTTGTTGTTCAACTGATCTAATAATGACGCGTAATATTCGCCTGTTATTTTTATTCCTGTTTTGACATTAACAAAGAAAATCATACCATATTCATCCAAAAAAATGCTAACAAGAACCTTTCCAGTCGATTTTTCCGTCTTTGTTCTTTTTGGGTGGCTTTTATTAGGTTCCAACCTGTCAGCTGATTGTCTATTAGATTCTAGCGTATTTAGTGGATCCTTGTTTCAACAATCGTAATGAATCGACACGATGTTGTTTTTGATCAATTATGAGCATGCACGGCACCCACCACGAACACAGATTTTTTATCTTCCAAATGTTAATGGCCACAGCTTTCTAACTTCTGAATGAAGTTGGCACCTCAAGTAAAAGAAGTGTCACTCAACTTAGAGTAACTAACGAAGCAGTAGTTAATCAAAATGTCATAATATTTGACAGTTGAGGTTTAAGGAATATATTTGGCAACCATATGATTAATTTTTCTATACAGTGCCATCTGGTACCCGTTTCCGGATACTTATTAGCCCATATGGTATTGCTCGATAGTGTATATCTGTCATAAATATAGTTTTATTTTTTCCATCAGTATTTCGTGTTTTCGGTACATAGACATTTTTCATTTTCAATTTTTTTTTGTTTTTGCTACTACACCAACCAAAACAACAAAATTCCGATAATAAAAAATGTATCTAGACTAATTCCCAAAAAATGAAAAAAACAAAAAAAAATCTCAAAAACAAAAATCTTTGGAGGAAGGTTTGCATTTTTGCTTATCTGTATTACATAATTTTTTGGCATTTTCGTTACGAGTGAGATTCTCGCGATGCTGAATTTTGCTAATAGATACATTCCCTAAACGAACGATATTTATATATTGAAAATCACAAAATATATGATACATAAATTAGAGTACAATACACGTATAAATTAGACCACTGAGAAAAAGATGAAATTCATATTCTGAGTAATTGTGTACCACAATGCACCACCAGTTGGAGAACCACCGAATTCCAACAAAATAATTGCAAAATGTATATATGACCTTTGTGCACCACAGCCTATCGCCAGTTGGGAAAGTATTGAAATTCCAACTCAGACTTTAACCTAACCATATATGTAAATAGAGTGCGCTTAAATCTAAGTCTGCATTGACTATTGCGCCATCGCAAAAAACAGCGCACTGAACCAAGTCGAGGCTTTTGAACTTAACCATTTTTTAATACTTTAAATTTTTTTCAGAATTTTATACTGCTCGGAGGAATTTATTTCTGGCACGCTGTAATAATATTACTTCTTTGCTGTAGACTTTTCAGGTAGTCACGTTGCAGCCCAGGGGCATTAACTCTTTAGTGTACTAAGGAAGAGCAGTCCGTGGGCATTTACTCTTCTTGTGAAGAAGTTGGAGTGGGTATTAAAGCACTCCAAGAAATAGGATAGGAAGCAGCCCAACAGCAAAACTCCCAGTAATGAAAACAGCATGTTGTGTCAAGACTCTAGAAAGAATGTATTAAGACTATATCCAGACTGTGTTTACTAATTGCTATATCATTCTACTTATACCGTTGATTTGCTTAATCCATAATTAATTCTACGATACATATTTCTACAAAAGTTGCAGTAAGCCAGACTTTGCCTTTTTCACTTCATGAAGAAATGTTTGTCTCATACTATGCTTTTTTTCAGGGATATAAAGGACTCACATTTTGACTCAACTCATCGCTCAACTCAAGCAGTGAGTCCGCTCAATCACTGAGTCCGCTCAACAGTTGAGCGGTGGTTCATCGCTCGAAATTTGAGCGGACTCACTGGTCTTGAGCGGACTCATTGCTTGAATGGACTTGAGCGGACTCACTGCCTGAGCGGACTCATCATTTGAGTTGAGCGGACACATATCATATTTTAAATAAGGAAGGAAGGAGGAAGAAGAAGTGTTGGCTAAGAAAATTAGCAAAAGCTAAATTAATAAAATAGAATGACTTTTTTATAAGTTTTTCTTATTTTATTGAAATTTCAGTTTCAATTTTAATTAAATCAGACTCTCTTTATGTTATTTAAAATATGATTTGAGTCCGCTCGACTCAAATGATGAGTCCGCTCAGGTAGTGAGTCCGCTCAAGACTTGAGTTCGCTCAAGTTCATTCAAGCAATGAGTCCGCTCAAGACTGAGTCCGCTCACGATTGAGTCCGCTCAACCAATGAGACCGCTCAAATTTCGAGCGATGAACCACCGCTCAAGTGTGGAGCGGACTCAATGATTGAGGGGACTCAAATCCTGAGTTGAGCGATTTACATACGCTCATTTACAACCCTGCTTTTTTTACCAAAGCATTATGTCTTTGACCGCACTTGTTGCACTTTCTTGCTGTTTGTGATTTGCGTCACTAGGTCAAGCATGCAATTTTATTATTTAGATCTTTTGCAAGGTATATTGCAAGATATTGCTTATTGGTATTGAATCAGGTATATTACAACGCTTCTATAGGCAGAATTGAAGCATATTGCATTTCCCCAATAAAAAAAGACAAATTTCTAATAGTGTTTTTTTCAACTTACAGGAGAATTTGTATTATTTTATGATTTTTTATTTTTGATTTTGTATTATTTTTTTTTCTATTTCATTTATTGAATTAATAGTAAGTATTGAAGCCAGTAGCCAAAGTTATAACAAAAAGTTTAGTTTAAACCAAATCTGTACTCTGTCTTGATATTTCTGCTCTGGTCCTCTTTGTTTTATGATTTGGTCCTTGTAGCCCTAAAACACACATAACGTGTTGACTCGGAGAGTAGTACACAACAATTTTTCATTAAAATAGAAGATTTAAGAGAATGGATGAAATCTAGCAACACCTTCATAGAAAATTTCGATTTTCACTAAATATTTGGATACTGGTTGTGAACACAACATTTCTCCTAGTTTTTCTTTGTCATTTTCAACATGTTGAGGGTCCTCTTGGATACATTAGTACCAATAAAAAATTAATCTTAATTTCAACATATATAATTTCTCGTCAAAGGCCTTCTGCAACATTTGCCCTACTTCATGCACATTATTCCATTTGTAACACATAAAATTTAATACCTAGAATATTGACGTCAATTAATTTGGGACCGCTATGTCATGGTAGAAAAGACTTGAATACGTCAAAATTTAAGGCTCAATTAGGGCTAATTTAATGCCATCTCCCAGAATTTAATGTTCTAGTATTTTTAAAAAAGTCCATGGATAATCCACCTTCATTAAAAATTAGGACCATCACTACTGAGAATATGTTAAATAGTATTGTCACGAATGTGTGCACTGCATAATATTTTAGGGCTCAATTAGGGCTAATTTAATGCCTATTTTCAGCAGTGGTGGTCCTAACTTGTAATAAGTTGGATATTCCATGGATTTTTTTCAAAAGTACTAGAGGATTAAATTCGGGGATATGGCATTAAATTAGCCCTAATTGAGCCTTAAATTTTGAAGTATTCAAAACTTTGCTACCATGAAATGGCGGTCCCAACTTAATTGACGTAGAATATTGTTTGCTCTGTCAATTTAAAAATACAAAAATTCGAACACAAACCAAGCATTCAATTTGCCTGAAAATTGTAACTGTGCAACAGATAAATATGAGAAAAAAGATGGGCTTTATTGAAAACGAATAAGATATGAAATTCAAAAATGCTCTTCATTTTTTTTATTACATCTCGTATCGAACTTATTTTAGGACACTCTGTCGCATTTTAGGACACCCTGTATTACATATTGTATAGAAGCAAAATGTGTTTTAATGTATAAATTAGTTATGAATTTAAAAATGCATCTGTGACCGAAAGAGCTTGAAGTGATTATAATACGTTTTGCATTACTTTGGGTATAATCTATTCGACTATCCTTCCCTTTTGCTTTTGAATCTTTCTAAACACTTTAAGACATCTTGTCGTCTAAATAGTAGAATCTTTCTTCTTTCTATATTTTCCAGGGAAACTTGAATTCATTAAAAACCATAATAGACACGGTACAGTATGTAGTTTCTAAGTCAAACGAAAGGCAACAAGTTCGATATTTCTACTACTGCAAACCTGTCACAAATTTTAGCCTTATTGTTAACATATTTGAAGCCCTGCAAACTTTTCCTGTGATCTTTTCAGCATAGTTTTATAAAAGCTTAATCGACTACGGCTAATTTATGAGAGTTTACAAATTTCTTCATTTCCACGATTGTAAGGAATGCAGTTCGATTGAATTTTTATGCATTTCAGTAAAACTCCAGACAGAATCAATCACAAAATTATAATTCATAAGTTGACAATCTTGGTTTTCCTAATTTTTTTTTTGTCAATTAAAGAAACTTCGTTCTTCTTTATCTGATCGCACTGAGCGAGGTGTATAATTCCGCGTAGCTCTTTCTGACAATATTACCTCTGGCATTCCTTAAGGCAGCCATCTTGGACCACTCCATTTTATAATTTAAATCAATTATGTATCTCTAATTCTGATTAATATAACAATACTATGATATGGTTACGATGCCAAAATTGTTGGCATTGTTTCCAAATAAAACTAATATTGAAATTGAAACTTGAACTTGGAAACCAATCAAAAAATGGTGTTCTATTACTTGTCTTCCTTTTAATATTAGTAAATGTACTGCTATGTTCCTGTTTCGAAATATGAAAGCCTTTGCACTTTAGTTAGATATATTTTAAATGGAGCTTTATTAACTACACTTGAAAAAACCAAAAATATGGCTGCCTTCCTCATCCTTCCTTCGAGGATTTCATTAATGTACTCATTGCCAGGGCCAATGCTACTCTGGGTTTTGTAAATTTTGTAAAGAGATGGTCAAAGGTGTTTAATTATCAGTTCATAGCGAATTTCCTTCACTGCACATTCGTTAAACGACCCATTTTTGAGTATGATAATCAGGTTTGGTCTCCTTTATATGCGGTCTACATAAATCGCAGCAGGGCTTTATAGTGGAGATTTAACCTTGGGTAGGTGGCATTGGGGCAATCCTGTTATCTTAGCCCATTTATGTAAACAAGTTTAAACATTTACGAAACACTTCTAGAGTTGTTTCCGCATTTGACTTTTTATGTGGAGTGTTAACTACCATGAGCTCTTAAATTCTTTGAATTTTATCTGTTCATTTGAGAAAATATGACTTCTTACTTGTTCCTACACATAGAATCTACTAACTATGTTATGCACGAGCCGATTTCATTAATGTGTCCTCACTTTAACCACATTGACTTCCATCTTTCAAAAAGTCAAATAAGAGATCAGATTAGTTAAGGTTCTTTTCTTTTGGAATTATTATTATGTATACCTTTGTAAACTCAGTAATCAGACCTTCGATGAAGGAGAATAAATAAGGATTAAAATATGAATAATTTTCTTTAGTCCTTCCACCCTTCTTGCTGTACATTCTCCAACTCCTCCAGGAATTTATTCAATAATCTCACATAATCACAATAATTCAATATTAAGAAAACATTCGACAAGCCACATAAGCCCTTTCCACAATGTAAGAGCTAGCAAATTGGTATTTCGTAGTAAGTTCGATATTCAGGAATAGCATGAAATTCATCGTTATTTCACTTCAATAAACTTCACAGAAAATCAATTCTACTCCGTTGCCACACTAGTGCAGGTAACCATCTCTTCTTTCATACCCATCAAACCCCAGGTGAAGTCATGTGTACTTAAAGAGCCATAAAAGTGTTCATAGAGCAAGCTGAGGTTACGGAAACTCACTGATGTAGTTTGTCTATGGAAATGTTCTGTGTATTTGCTATGCTGTGGAGTTCCATAAATTCCTACATTGCTCCCTAAGTACTGTGTGGATGTAGGTACCTTTTGAAAAGTACCCTAAAACCTTTAGTAACCATGAAATGAACGAAAAGTGAATATGACCATTTCTGCGAATGAGTATTATGTCGATGGAATTAGAACGAGAGTTTTGTATTTGTTTTGAATTGCCCTCAAATACCGCAGTAAAAAGTGATCAAAATAGAACTCCATTTTTAGTAACCTTGAAGTCGGAGACGAAAGCAAAATGAATAATCCTTGAATTATGTCAAGACGTCACCTTGGAAGATTATGTGAATGACATATCGTTACTTGCCTGAAATTCATTTTATTTTGGAGCAAAAGAACATATGCTCACCAACACCGACTGACAGACAGAAAGATGGATGTGCAAACGGAAAATATAATTTCGTTTTCCATAGAGAGAAAGGAGAAATTCACAAGGAAGAAATTGGCTCATTGCTCAACTGTCTGAAAATTGAAGGGGGTGAAGTTTAATAGTAAAATAATTAAGGAAGCATAGTGCTGTGTAATTTTATTAGAAAATATTGCAAACTGAAGACGATAGCTTTTAATTTTCCTATAATTAGTTTAGTTGTGAAGGTAGGAAGTAATGTACTTGGCCCTCTCAGAAATGTCCGCAGATTCTATTGTTTGAGTTATTTCGGTCATTTGATTTTTGATTTTTCACATTTTCTGAAAATTTAGAAGATGGTTCGGTGGTTGACTGTACGCAGTCTACTAAATTTCATATATTCATACGAGTTTTGGAAATCATCTATTGATTTTCATTTTTATTTAATTTATTTCGGATTATAAAATTTACAGGGTGCTACGAATTCATGGAAGTTTGAATATGTAAATGGTCATAGGATCAGATATAGCAAATGTTTAATTACACAAATTTTTCTCCACTGAATTTGCGAAATCTAAAAGCTCGCTTCAATTAGACCTTTAACAGTATCGCAACGAAAATTTTATAAGAATTTGCTATTCTGCGGACGAATTATACTTCAATCAGACTTTTTCCTCAATTCCAAGAAATTTCCACCAGATTGAAGCTCTTAATTTTATTCCACTTTAGCTAAACAAATTTAAATTTCGATAAGTGTTAACCAAAAGATGGCTTTCATCCCGAAGTAGTTAAATGAGCGCTTCATACTGTTAAGCCTTCGGGGACGTTCTACAATAGCTTCCACAGATAAGAACGAATCCTGATTAGCCGGAAAAACGAAAGATCTCTGTGTGCCTAACAACAATGGAAAATCGCCTGACGGAGGGTCAGCAGAACTCGGTTCATTGTAAGAAGTACCAGCAAAAGTCGAGATGCCAGCAAAAACTCGATGCAACTTGAGAACAAAAATCAAAAAATCAGCACAAAGATTCCAAAAACCCAAAAGTGGAAAGGACAACCTCTTGAACTAGTAAAGAAAAAAATTGCTAAAAGTTTGGAGTGGTTTGGAAAGTTTTTCTTTTAATATTATTAAGCTAAGCTAAATGGATACCCTATGATGCATAGCACACCATGGTAGGAAGGGAATAAGGAGGAAGTATTATATGCCGATTTAAACATTCGCACAGTTCGGGATAAAAATGCATTACGGAATTTTTCTGTGAGGCCGCAAATATTTCGCAGGGTGACAGAATGTCAACGTGGAAAAATACTTTTACAATCGAAAAATAAAAAAAAAGAAATTTCTATGTAAAAGAGGAGTTTCGTAATAGCAGGAACCGTATTACGCATCAGTATGGCTAAGTTCCTGCCTGCTGTATACGCCAAAGTGCACATCCAAGCTGACCTCATATATGCACTTAAAATAATTATTAAATTCTACGTATTTACTTGAATGCCTAGCAAAATTAGCCCTATGCGGTACTAGCATTTCATCGAAAGTTTTGCTATGAAATAAATTCATAGCGAATTGAGTCAATATGGAATTGACCGACTTTACTGCCAAATCCGCAGCTCGAAAATTCCGTGGAAAAAATACTTTTACAATCGAAAATCTGTAAAAAAGAAATTTTTATGTAAAAGCAGGCGTTTTGTAATAGCAGGAACCGTATGACTCATCAGGCAGGAACTAAGCCGTACTGATGAGTAATACGGTTTCTGCTATTACGAAACGCCTGCTTTTACATAGAAATTTCTTTTTTTTAAGATTTTTGATTGCAAAAGTATTTTTTGCACTCACTCTCGAGCTGCCGATTTGGGAGCAAACTCGGTCAATTTCATATTGATTAAATTTGCTATGAATTAATTTCGTAGCAAAACTTTCTATAGAATGTCAACTTTTTGTAGCGAAATTATTGCTTGCAAAAATTATTCTAGAAGGGATCAGACTAGATATCGAAAAGCTTCCGGCATTCCGGTAAATAGGGTGATCTAATATATTGGCGAAATATTCAAATGCCTTCACCACAAACCTGGACACCGTATTATGTGTCTCATTTCGATCTTCAAGTAAAATAAATTTGAATGTATAGATCACGGGTTGCACTGGATCGACAGTCTCAAATATTTACAAGGGCAGCCCCATTCAGGATTCCCTGTAAAAGGACATGGAACGGATAGCACAGTTGTGTGGTTTAGACGAATAAGTGCTTCAATATGCTACGCGTGAAATTAGTTATTCAATATTCAATCATACTGACGTTGCATATTGGCTGATTCATTGATTATGTAATTAGAAATCGGGGATCTTCATCTAAAGTATAAAAAGGTGATGCTTTTTCGGAGCTGGCCTGCCTGGCAAGATCCGGCTTTTGCACTATTATTCTTAGTCGTATTATTATACATGAGTACATAATTGGGTGGTTCTTCAGCAGAAAAGATATACGTAGGTTGGGCCAGCTTAAATGTTTTTAGATGGAGAAAACTCTTCCACGCTGAGTCTAAGAAAAGCTTTACGGAATTTCTTTGAGAGCTTCGGAGAAGACAATATAGAACACACAACTTTTGATTGACGTATTATTTGTCATGCGCGATGGATCATCTTTAGAGTCAAATTACTATTCTTGATGAGTCCACTTCTATCCGTCCATTGACTGAAAATACAGCAATGTTTTATGGAAATGAATCATCTCATTCGATGGGCTACCTTTCTTCTACACGCCTAGACCATCCAGTTTAGAAGACATTCAAATGAATTACACAAAATCTTCCCTGCAATATATTTCCATAAACCATTACACCTATCCGCTAATATACATTCTTTTGTCTTGCTCTCTAAGAATACTCTAAGATTTCCAAGTGCATCATTCAACTACTGTTATCATTACTCTCCCCCACATATGTATATTTGTAAAAAAAAAACATAAAAACAACAACTAATCACACACATCTGTCCATAGAACAAACAAAAAAAAAACACAATGGACAGCATAGCTACAAACCAAACACACAACAATAATATTATTAACGAGTCTGCCATTCATCATTGCATCCATTATATACGAAGTTTTCTTGAAGATCAGCAAAAATAGCTGCGCACACTTTCTCCTTTCCTTTTCAGTACATTAAGCATCAACTATGGAGGGAGCTCCTTTTAACTAGATATTTTACGAGGAAGAAAATTTATCTTTCTCGAGAACATCCCCTTTACCGATGGCAGACACTTTCGGTATCCATTTTTCTAGAAATTCTTACACACCCAAGATTGGTCAAAAGGGAGAGCACTGTGAATCTATATTATTCCATAGCTGCAAGGGATAGTGTCCATGGATAGAAGATATTGATGATGGTGGGATGTCCTCCAGTAATGAGATTTGTCGCTATCATTACGTTGTCACATTTATAACTCTATATCCCACGGCTGTGAAGGGATAAAAAAAATAATAATAATGAACCCGAAAGAGTGAGAGTTCAGTTTTCTTTCAAGAATAACTGGGTACAACTCCTTAGAATTTGATTAAAGTATAAAGAATTTTTTTTTAGTGGGTTTAACTTTTTATTTTGGAAATTAGCATAACCAAAAAAATTATTTTTTAAGATGAACCGGGAGATCACTAGGCTAGACTATTTACCCCACAATATACTGGAAAAATACTGGTAATTCATATTGAAAAGGAGAAAGGAGCACATCCCATACAATAAAATATGTGGCCTGATTTATTTTCGTTGCAGACCATACAAGCGATAGTTCCCAAAACACAAAAAGCCTGTAATCGATGTAACCAAATACCTGAAAAATATTTCGAAACACATTGCTGATTACAAAAGGGGAATTAACTCGATGCGCGCAGAGCTTGACAATGTAAAATTAAAAACAAATTTTGTAGTTCCAAGTAGGGACATAAGAGTAGACATATGAGCGTTCCGAGGCAGTCTGCAAGTATGACGTATAACGCAATTAAAGGCCACAGAAAATCTTCTTGCACAAATTAACTCCAGTTTGCTAAAATTAAGGTTCCCATAGTTAAAATGGAGAACAGTAAGAGTCGCGGCCTATTTCCTACGAAAATCCATAGTCTGAACACAACTTTAGGGAATATGGTAATTTCCCCCATCAAAATGCTGCTGCAGGTCGCAACAGCTAAATTTGTAATTGAGTTAAATTCCTAAGTTCTTGACTGACTTAACATACTCAAGCATGGATCCGAACTAATTGTAAATCAGATTTTGGGAAAGTGCTTCTATATATCGGCAGGCACTAAGCCTTATTTGGATTAATAGTAAGCTCATTATCAATTGCCCATTCGTGTATGTGTTGCAAATCATCATTGATTCGAGCAATACAGTCGTCGACCAGGCCTATGGGTCTCTTAAACATACAGCTGATCACAATCGGCATACAAGTGCATAGAAACGTTATTCACAACAGAAGGAGGGTAATTTTTAGAGATGTAATGAGAATAGGGCCTAAGACCAAGCCTTAAGGTACACCATAGGAGAGAGAACAGGGAACAGATATAGATCTATCCACTTTTACAACTTTTTCGTGATTTGAAGACGATAATTAAGCCAATGGCTGATGAAGAGAGGCCATATTTAATTCCAAGTTTGAAGACCAATTTGGAGTAACACACCGAGTGAAAAGCTTTACTGAAATTAAGAAAACTAATATTGTCGAGAAATTTATGGATAGCAGATGCGACTTTTATGAGTGCAATTTCACAACTGTGACCCATACCTAATCCAGACTTCCAAATTGATAATATTATGTTCTCTGCGCGCACATTCTCCATGACGTGTCTTAATAGAACTTTTTCAGGGAAATTAAATACATTGATATGGTGGAAATCACTGGTAGGGAGGGCGAGGCTTTTTAAGAATATGAACAACTATGACCTGCTTCCATTGAGAGAGAAATTGCTAAGTGGTGAGACATAAGTTATAAAATATTATATAAATATACGTTAAAGGATATGACTAGGTAGTCGCTAGTAGATTTACGGACTTAGGTGGTATAGAAGCAGGGCCAATCTCCCGCCATCCGCACATTGAAACAGAAAACCCAAGAAAACTTCATGGAAGAAGTATGAATGAAGTCAAACTCGTTTTCTTTCAAGGTTGTTGATTATGGTGAGTTGTCTAAGGCCATTTTTTCTATAAAGCCTGATTCTGTTGGACCAGATGGCTTACCTCCACGCTTTTTTGCAAGTAGTATTCCTTGCATCCAAACTGCAGTTTTGCTCCTATTCAATACGTGTCTTACAACATCTACCTTTCCATCCTGGTGGAAAGTGGCCACCGTCATCATCCACCACCAAAATCATCCACCAATGTCTCTGACTATCGCCCGATAAGTGTCTTGTGCTTTCTGGCAAAAGGTCTTGAAAAGCTCATGTACTAGCAATTGAATACTTTTTTTGAGGAAAATCGTATGATATCGCCCTGGCAGTCGGGTTTGCGATCCCTTCACAGTTGCGATACTGCCTTATTATGCGTTACCTCCAATTTGCGTGCGGCACTTGACAATGATGAGTTTGTAATAGTAATATTGCTGGAATTCTCTAAAGCCTTTGATAGCAAAAACCATTTTAAACTTAAGTCTAAATAAAAAAAAATATTTTCAATCTCCCTAGTTCAGCCTGTCTGCTTGTGCTGAGCTTGCTGTCAGATCGAAAGTCACGAGTGAAGGTAGGTTGTGAGTTTTCCGGTCATTCATCACATAATGGAGGTGTCCCACTAGGTTCTATTCTTGGACCTCTTCTTTTCTCTCTATTTATAAATGATCTGCCATAGAAAATCCAATTCGCTAAGGTTTATTTGTATGCCTTATGGAGAGCTGTTTGTACTGCATTAACGTGGATCTGGCAAACTTATCTGACTGCGCTCGTGATAGTGATATAAGGTTAAGCTCTGCGAAATGTTCCACAATCCCAATATACAATCCAGGCTTCGACCTCGCTCAGCTTCCAGCAGTTACTATCGACTTTGTAACCTTGCCATATGTAGAGAAAGCGAAGTGTCTTGGAGTTATGATCAATTCGAATTTAAAGTGCACAGATTATGTCAGCGCACAATTGAGGAAAATTTACTGTGGTTTGCGGATGTTGTGGCTGCCAGCTGATATACTACCACCCTCTACTCGTGAAAGAGTAGTCAAGACTCTTCTCTTGCCTCACTTCTGCTTTGGAAGCTTTATTTATCCCAGGCTTGACTCTATAAGTGCACGTAGAATGGATGTAGCCTTTAATGACTGTCTTCGGTTTATCTATTGGCTGCGACGCTTCGATCATATCACACCCTACAGAACATCCTTGCTACGTTGTACATTGGAGTCATACTTGCATCGCAGAGCATTATCCTTCCTCTTTGGACTTATCAAGTCATACAAACCTAGCTACCTGTATAATCGCATACAATTTCTGCGTTCAGTTGATACGTCTTTGGAATTCATTACCTGCACGTATCCGTGTATACTTTTGGAAGGTTACCCCGGGCACATAATCTTTAATCTTTTATAATTATATTGCTTATTCTTTTGTATATTTAAATAATTCTTCTTTCAGTAGGCTAAATTTCGTTTCTTTCACTTGCTTATATAATTCTTCTTCTTTTTACTTTTAATCTATCTCTTCTTTTTTCTCTTCTTAATTAACTTTAATAATTTGGTCTTATAGTATTAGTTATATTAAATATTCATTTTGGCATAAATAATTATACGAGTGTACTTCATAAGATGAATATCTTGTGTACAATTTGTCTAAATAAATATGAAAATATGAAATTTGTAATTAGACGTAGTTGTAGTCTCAGAATTAGTATTAAATTATCTGCTTAGGACGTCAGAACTGAAATATAGTTGTAGTGAGGTCTGTCTATGAATACAGACTCACGAACATTATTTCACAGCTTTTTCGCTATTAGGTATTATTATGTTATATCTGCAATAAATCACACTGTAGTGAATTCTTCTGAATCGCGTAAGCATGAAACTACGCTCAGCCATAACCTGACGAATTTTACTTGTAATCCAGGGACATTGTGTGTCACGAATACTACAAGTGTATTCAAAGGTATATCCTGACTGTCGATTTTTAAATGAAGTTTAACAAATGTCAATAACTTATAAGAATCGAATCGAAAGTTTTTAAAACTTCTTTCTAAAGTAAACGCAAAGCTATTTTCCGATCCAGCTACTTTTAATTTCGTCTTTTACTGAATATTCTGAAAAATTTACGATTGAAAAAATTTTCCAGACGGAGTAACCCCTAAAAAGTCTCTTTTCAGAAGTACCAGGCATTGATAAAATACAAACATTTCATAGAAAGTTGAGAAAATAAATCCTTGGAATATTTTTTCAGCAACGGAATGTGAAATTGCTACTTTAGAATACGAAATTAAATAGAATAAAATCCTTAGTGTAATTTACCGGAATTGATAGCAGTTATGAGAATAATTCTGATACTAGATATGACACGATTGTGGAATACAAATATTTTCAGAGTGAAAACGATTTTTGGTTATAACCACAACTGAAGAACATAAGAGTGATGCTATTAAATAGAACTCAATAGCTGACTACTAGCGTCATAACCGCTTGCATAACAACTTGACACACTTAAGATCAGTACAAAACATTTTCCTACTAAGAGAATCTCATCCAATAAACATCCAAAATGGTTTAACAAAAGTCTAATGAAACTCAAAAATGTAAAAACTAAGGTGCATAGAGCTCTAAAAAAATCTAGTGATCTTTCCGATAGAATAAGATATTGAAGGCAAGAATAACTATAAGTTCTTTCTTAGGTTAATGTACAATAAAATACATACGTTTGGTCTATGAAGTGCAGTATCAAATCCAATAGCAAGGCATTTTGTTCATTTATAACGACATACTGCAGTGCTTGAGGAACTTATATTCCAGTACCAAGTCTGACACTGACCTTTTATGTACTTCTCTAATAAAAATTTGCGCTGACACCTTTGCACATCTATTAACTTCAATTTTCTACTTGTCTTCACAAACAGGGATTTTTTTAGATACTTGGAAAGTATCTTTCATTATGCAAGTTATAGAGGTGTCTTTGTTATGAATAAGATTCCTAAAATTCAAATAAGACAAAGTTGTAGAGCGAAATGAGTTGCTTTTGTGGAAAACCTGGAAAAGCGGGAAAATCTTCGGACAAATTTTCATCAATATTATTAGTGATAAATATGTTTCAGGAGAAATGCAGAATTTTCCAATTTTTCTGGAAAATTTTCCGGAAATTTCCGGAATTTTCCGACTTTTCCGGAAATTTTTCTGCCAAAAAAGTTTTATAAGCTATGCGGAAGCTTTTTTTCCGTCCTACTCACATCAATACTTTCTCTTCAACAATCATCAAAACTTGCATGAAAAGTCGAGGAAAATTCATGTAAAATTAAAAAAAAAATCATAGTAATAAGAAAAGTCTGTGGAAAACATGGAAAATCGGGAAAGTTCATGTTATATGGGATCAACTTGGAATACAGCTAAAAAGCGCTGTTTAAAACATAATTTGAATTTCATAAGACCGTTGCAGTACTTCAACGATTTGATACTCCAAAGATTTGTTTTCGGATCGGCACCAAACATGACTTAAAAATTGTTTTAAAATATCTCCATGCAGCACGTAATAACAATTTAGTTGACGTGAATAAGGCAGAAAATGAAACAAGTAAAAATCGAGTTTTCAAATAAAACTGCGGTCAAGCCGCATGAAAAAGTAGAAAATAAACTTTTCTTCACACACAGAGGTGGACTCAGATTTTATTCGCTTACCATCACCCATATATTTCAGTATGATCAATCAGAGGTAATAAGTGATTTGATTCATGAAGAGAAAGAATTTTCAAGAGAAATGTCCCAATTAATAAATCTGAGTCCACCTCTGTGTGTAAAGAAAAGTTTATTTTCTCCTTTTTCATGCGGCTTGGCCTCAGTTTTGTTTGAAAACTCGTTTTTTACTTATTTTATTATTAACGATATAGTAGGAAGTTTCAAATTTACTAAATGTTTTATGTTTGCTGATGACTTGAAATTGTTTTTAAAAGTGAATCCTGTGGATGAGTGCACACTCCTACAATGTGATCATAATAGTCTCTCTGATTGGTGTTTTGTGAACAATTTTCAGTTTAACATTGGTAAATGACATTTCGTAGTTAATGATATTTCGTCGTTTATCCAATCTAATAATTTTTGATTATCTTATAAATAGCAGTACTCTTCCTAGGGTTTTTGAAATTAATGACTTGGGGGTTATACATGATACCAAATTGAGTTACATTCCACATGTAGAGTTGATACTTTGTAAGACTCGTAGATTCGTTAAGCGTAATTCTAAAGACTTCAGACCTGCTCACACTTTTAAAGTTCTTTACTTCGTTTTGGTGAGTTCTATTTTAGAATATGCATGTGTTGTTTGCTGCATCCACTACAATATTGATATGGATCGTCTTGAATCAATACAGGAAAGCTTCACCAGACAATAGTAGCCTTACAATTGATGAGTTCCAGGATACCTGTTCCTTTTTGAATTTTGTAGATTTAATCAGGTTGTGGTTAGCGTGCATGGATAAGTGATAAAAGCATATGGATATTACCAAATCAAGTACTTTTAAGATTGTTCAGAGATGCTGCTATTTTTTTGTTTGGAGATCTTAGATTACATCCGATATGCGACTTCATATTACGATCGTCCACTCTTGAAGGTTTTACATTACGATACTCATTTTCGAGGCAAGGCACCAAATGCCTAGTTTTGAATTTCATAAATCATCTTTGAACAGTTCGTCCACCAGTGGCGTCATGTCTATAAACTTCAAGTATGTGTAGTATTTTAAACCCAAGACTCTATAGAGAAATAAAATGACGTGCCGAAAATAAAAATCGTCACTACTGGCTTCGAGTTGACGCAATCTGGAGACAGATGTAGTCATCTGCATTATTTTCAGTGGTACCAATATATAATCTGGTCTTCTGCTATCGGATGTCCATAGATGGCGCTCAGACATACCCATATAGAAAATACAATACAATACAATATAAAACGTTTATTGAAAGAAAAGTAAACACAATTTTGAATTCTTTTAAGAGTACTAGTTACTATAATTGGCACTAGATAGAACGTACTAAGCAAGTATATATCTAATCACTTAAGTTTAATTAATGTATGAATTTTCATCAAAACTAGAAGAGTTGAATGTAACTAAATTACAGAAATTACAAAAATATAAAATTGCAAAGTTACGAAGTTGTAAAGCTTTAAAGTTTTTAAATTGTTGAAGTTTGTGGTTTCAAAAGGGGATAAGAAGGTATTAAAAGAAAATCGAAGATACAAAAGCAATGATGGAGACAACTAGGCTAGATGAGATTTAATAAGTGTCCTGAATGCACCGACAGTACTCGCAGATCTAATATTGGCCGGTAAGGCTTTCCATCAACGAATGGTATAGACCAGATAAGAACTTTCCATAATAGATTTCCGAAAATGAGGTATCACTAGGTGTTGATTTCTTACAGACGTTGTAAATTCGAAAAATACTCTCAGATAATCGGGTTTCCCTGACTTTAGGAGATTATATAAGAACATTAGTGCATTTTGGATTATATAATCGTTCAACGAGCAACCCAGTACTCGGGGTCGTAGATGTGAGACATGGTCGAATCTACGAAGCCCAAAAATGAAACGAACACAATCTTTAAATGCCACATCTACCATGCGGTGACAGACACTATCTAGTTTGGGAAAAATGATCCTACCATAGGTAAAATAATGGAAAATCAGTGTCTTGACAAGTTTTAGAAAATACTCACAACTTTTCGGACAACCTTATAAAAATTAAACTCTCACAGTTAGACTCATCCGATTCGGTTATGATCTATCTCTCTATCTAAGTATTTCAATAAATGGACAATAAAAAAAATTCACGCTCCCTACGTTATTGAAAATTCAAGGAATATCTGTAAAAGAGGTAAAACTAAATTTCTGCGCAAAAAACCGAACTCATGTTAAATTATTTTAATGAACCGCCAACAAAGACAATACTTGTTGTTGGTAGTAACAAAAAATATTCAAAATAGTGGAGATATTTTTTACAACTTTTAGTTCTTCTCTCCCACTACTAAATACACATATATGTATGTACTAGATCCGACCATCTGATAAAACGCGGAAAAATGAGGGTTTGTAGCTACACAAATCATCAATGAAATACCATGGGACCGGGTAACTCAAAAAAATTATTTTTACTTCTATATTTTTCTCGAATGAGAACATACATTTAGACTGCGACATTCAGAATTGTTTTTGGAATGCAAATTTTCGATTGTAAAACAAGAGCTGAAAATGTTTTCAATACTTGTACGTAGCCGAAGGTCCTCATCTAAACCACAAAAATGCATTACAGCACAAAAGTTAGAATTTTTATCAGAGGTCTGTTTTTTATTTAGTGCAATTTCGATTTGATTAGAGGTCTGCAGCAAGTGCGGATTAATTAAAAAATAGAACGTAATGAATGTTTTACAATAGTCAAAGCATAAAGATATTTCGCATTCATCCCAATTGAAAGTGTAAAAAGATTAAATGGTCTAAAAATCGATATCAATTATATTCGAGTAATTTGGCGTATTTGGTTAATGACTTTAGGATTCATAAGAGCTTTAATGAAGAATTAATTATCAATTAGGTGAGTGGTTTTACATGGTATGCGCAAAATGTGTATGCAATCAATCAGTTATGCAAGAGAATATACAGGAGATATTACATAAGGATAGCTGACCGTTATAGATCCTCCAAATAATTATTGAAAAAAATTATATTAAAAATGAAAACAAGAAATTGTGCACCTAACATACCATACTATATCAGTCTGCAAATTAATCCCAATCGTGTCGCCTGAAAGAATTAATTGGTTTTTGACCTATTATACATCTTCATCTCGTCCCAGTTGAAGAGGATACATACTTTCTTTCAATCTCGTAGAGATTTGTAATGCACTTGATTTAAAAAAAGAAAAAAGCCTTGCTAGAGCTAAGGAAAACTAGAGGCCAACAACTATATGCGTTTGCAGATTATAATATTCTGTGCAAAGTACTTAGGGTGAAAATATGCTCATTGATTACGGAACACTACTATTACGTCTGGGTTGAAGTGTATCTGTACGATAATATCACCTCAGCGAAATATTCGTTTTCAGACTACCAACAAAAATGTATAAAACGAAATTATCTGTGCAGCGTTTCTGTTTCTGTCTGTCTGTTTTGACTATGCTGTCAAGTAATTTGAGATTCCAGTAAGTTAGCTCAATATCATCTTAAGAAACTGTATACAGATGCAGCAAATTTTTGTCTTATGGTCCTCTTGTTGAACAGCTGCTGATCAATGATCGTCGAATGCTAGAAAATAACTACACAGTTTGCCTAGCGTACGCAAATTTATAGTCTTATGGTGAACTATGTGGACGAACTATTTATTTTTTTTTTAGGCTCTAAAATTAACCTCAATAAACTTTAAAACAATGAACTAATATTCTCATGCAGTTTTCGGATTGGTTATGTCCTAATTCGTTGCCGTTTTTTTATATTTTGAAGAACATACTACATTTGGACAATTGGTAAACCTTGCTGTATAAGTTATTCAAGGAAGATATGTGGAATCTCACACAAGCTGACCTCTTCAAGACCTCGTCGGTCTTTCAATTCAGTCTTAGCAACTTGGGAAGAAAACGAATAAACTGCACATATTAACATTTAACAGCTCTTAAAAGTCACACTGCTTGTATAAGAGGTTAGGGGCATACTCAGCAAATACAAAAATCGTAACGCCGACGCGACTACTGAAGTATGTTCCAAGCGGAGGTTCTACCTCTCAGTAAAATATCAAGGCTGCTGCAATCAGCGAAGATGTTTATAGATTTACAGACCCGTAAGCTGGCTACACGCAGATGGGGAGCATTGACCACATGTGCTGTTTTAATACTGCCATGGCCCAAGATATGTCCTATGAACACAGAAACTCCGATAAGAAGGAACTGTAATGATATGCGGAATCTAACTGCATTTTTGGAAAACAAGCTGTATGGACGCGGAAGAGGTTGACAACATTCAACACCTGCTGTATAATGGCCCCATCCTTGCCAAGCGTAGAAGAAATAGTTTGGTAGCTACTATTTCCCGAATTTGGCAATCAGCAAGCAGAGAAGCAGTAGGGGGCTCTTGACGTTCTTCAACTCTTGTGGTCGCCTTAATTCACCTCCTTAATTAAACAATATTATCCAAGTATCCACCAGGAAAAGTTCCTATTATTATCCACAAGGTTGGAGAACTGTACCTGAAGACATTTGTGTTATATATAGTGTAAAAAAATACACTCAAAATATAACACATAAACAGATTTGGAGGATGGGAATTAGGCTGACGTACCTAATTATGAAAGGGATATTTATTTAAAGCTTACGAAACTGAGAGAATTGCTCGCAATTCTAGTGCAAGCCTGCTGTTTTTTAAAAGCGTATCTGAACTGATCATATTTTTTCTCTGAGTGTGGTGTAACCAATTGATTCAAATACCAGCTTTACGTTAGGCCCAAACCGATGTGCAGAGTCAGATCTGTGGCTCATCCGGAGGACGTGGACAGTCGAAGCTAGCATACCGTATTGGAGGCTTACTTGAATCACACTTATCTGGCGTGCCCCGAGTTGGCTGCAGCCTTAAGATAGTGTTTTTACACCCATCAATTGCCTAAAAAAGTAGTCTGAGAATATCAGGGAAGAATCTCATTTATATCACTTATTCCACAGACTCCTCAACCATAGTTTGTTGGTGCATTCTTGTCCCTTCTGGTACATCAAACACAATAAAAAATATAGTTATACAATTCCTTTTATTAACTATTTTCAAAACTAAATGCGGATTACCTTAAAAAAATTATTCCCTTAAAGAAGATTAAAGATTGAATACAAATTAACTGCTAATCATTCCCGTTGATAACACTTTGCCAACGAAGCGCCAAATTCATAAAAAAAAAGCAAATTAATTTTAAATTGGTATCCTTCAAACGACTTTCAAAAATAAAATGAAAAAAAAAAAAACAGAAAGTATCTAAGTTCATTTTCCACAAATAAATTCACTTCCAATAAGAATTTCTTATGTCAGAACTGTGTCAATCAGCAAAACTACATACATTTTTATCTGTCTCTGGAGTACTGTTGTGCGACAAACACAAATTAGGTTTTCCAATCTGAACCCAACAGAGCTCTCATTATTACAAAACGATTCACACCAAAGGATTGAATTGGATTTCCTTCAAATGTTTTTTGATCAATTTAATGGTTTAAAACGTCTCAATTCTATACTTGGATTTAGTACAGCAGAAAATCCCTTCAATTTGTCTGAGGTGCAGCAAACGTTTTAACCAAATCCAATTAAAGCCTCGACAGATGCTACGATAAGCTCTTTTTGTCTTTCATCTCAATAGTGCTGCTTGATCCGATTTGAGGATTTCTTATTATCTCAATGCAGTTCACTTGGCGAATTCTTTAATTACAATTTTGCGATTCCGCCTTTTGATTTTAATTTAGAAAATTAATTTCCCCTCTACGATTTTTCGATATGATAAAGAACGCTTTGAACTACGGTTGTACAGTTGATTAACCACGGATTATTCTCTTGTTTATTTAATAGATAATTTTCTATTGAATGTAATTTGGGATAAAATTAAGAAAAGTCTTATAATTGGTCTAAGTACAGTTTTGACGATGAATATTGGTGGCGCCAATCTATTCTGAAAAAAATTGTTTGCATTTTTTTTATAAGGGCTCGTTGGAGGGTAAACGCTGCATAACCAATTTTATAGGTTTTATCATTCCGCAGTAGAGTGGATTTTGTAAGACCATTCCAAGTGGTTCTTGGAGACCGACAACAATGGCGCTCCACTAAACCGTGCTTCCAACAAGGATCGATAGTTGGTATACAGACGGCTCAAAAACAAACAGTGGGGTCGGATTTGGTGTATACGGCCCCAGATGCCATATATCAAAGGCACTAGGCTCTACCCTTACCGTATTCCAAGCCGAGGTATTGGCCATAGAAGAATGTGCCAATACCTGCATTAAAAGAGCCATTAATGGCTCAACCATTAATATCCTCTCGGACAGTCAAGCTGCCCTCCAGGCCTTAAAGTCCTACACTGTCAAGTCAGGGATAGTCTGGGAATGTCTACAAACCCTCAAAAATCTATCAAGGAGAAACAAAGTTATCCTCATGTGGGTGCTGGACATGAGGGCCACAAAGGCAATGAAATTGCAGATGGCCTAGCCAAAAGAGGAGCGGAATATCAGTTTGTCGGACCAGAGCCATTTTGTGGCACTTCAAAGTGTTACCTCAGAACTACCCCAAATAACTGGGAGAATAAACAAAAATCCCTGTATTGGGAGAGAACTTCGTCAGGCAAAAAAGTTAATCGACACCTCTGGCGGAAAAACAAAAGAACTCTACTCCTTAGAAGAACAGAGCTCAAAATGATCAGTGAGCACTTCTCTGGCCGTTGCCCCTTGAGGTATCACCTAAACAAGCTGGGTTTGGCTGAGACTTCATCCTGCCGCTTCTGTCAAGATGCTCACGAAACCTCGGAGCACTTGCTCTACAACTGCAAAGCATTGGCCAGGCGGAGATTACTCCACCTTGAACATGCTTTTCCTCCACCAAGTTACGTATGGAACCTTAAGCCCAGAATGGTTCTAGACTTTGTTAACAGTCTAAACCTATAAATGGAGCAAATTCAACGGGGACTCACAACAGATCTTTCAGGTCGCAGTGATTGCGAGGCTAACGCCTATACACCCCTTCACAAATCTAATCTAATCTAATCATTTGCCAGTACCCTTCAGTATATATTCAAAACGATTTGGGACTGACAATTTTCCCAAGATGTAGGTATAAAATTATAATTTGTGTATGGTAACGCGATAAAATGGTTGCTCGAATTAATGAAAACGAGTCATTACGAGCACGAGTTTATTAATCAAACACAGAGACACTAAGAAACAATTATATGGTTATAACTAAGACGTAAAACTAGTCGCTTGTGTATACCTAAGCAAATCTTGTCTAACCCACTTTTTTAACAAAAAAATAGAGTTAGAGATGGATTTGTACCAAAAGTATTTTACGAACAATACGTGCGTCGATTTGGTCTACATTTCAGAGTAAGAACCGACCAAGGACCTTTTGAATCGGAATTATTTCAAGACTTATCAAAATTTCTTGATTCTCATAAAATTTATACAAATGCTTATCACCGGGAATAGACAGATTAAATCCGCTATTGGAGCGACTGGGGATACAATTAATTGGTTAGCCCATCTTCCCACCATTCTTTTAGGTACTCGTGCGATAAGAAAGAAGACTTGCAAGGCTCTCCAGCTAACTTAGTGTACGGTCAACCATTCAGATACCGATCCGACAAACATGATCCAAAATTTGCGGCTACATTTTAAAATTATTACGCCAGATTCTAGGAAAACTAGTATCTACCAATTTTTGTGTTCAAAATTATTAAATGGTTGTGAGTTAGTTTTCGGTCGTAACGATAAAATAAAACGTAGTCTTCAGCCACCATATGAGCGATTATTTAAAGTGACTGAAAGAGGAGAGAACAAAATCGTTGAAAAGGTAATCGCCTAAACCCTCCATTCATTGAAAAACTATAATTGAAAGTGAGAGTTTTTTTTATAAGGGGTATGTAATGGTTACTCGGTGATATAAAATTTGAGTGGTTATATAAGAGTTTTATAATATTACCAATTGGTGACATAGTTATATTAGAGTTTTTTAAGGTTACTAATGGTAATCGTGGAAGTAAGTTACTTAGAGTTTTATAAGTTGGTGATGAAAACTTTTCCATCACCGGCATATAAGAAAATTTTATAACTCTTTTCATCACCACGTTAGATAACTTATTGGTAATAAGTGTTTATTGCTGTATCCCTGGTTACCCTTATATAACTCGACAACATTCAGGTCCAAAATACATTCACGGCCACAAGCCACAGGCCACTGGATGCAAGCCTCTGAACCAATGTAAATGAATTGTCAAAGTTACATTCGCGGCCACAGTACACAAGCCACGCTGTGGCCGTGGCCAAGTTTGAGCAAATCTCAAATTTTGTGGCTCGTAGCCCCGGTACTACCAACATTGAAGTATAAAAATGGTAAGTTATTCAATATGGCGGGGGATTTGTATTTAATCGGAATTTTATTTATCAGTTAGGAAAGTTGTTTACCTGTGTGAATTAATTCATATCGTTTTGTAATAATTCTGCAAAAAATAAAAAGGAAGAAAAAATGATTAATTACGTGAAAATACACACATTTATGCATAATCAGAAGAATGGCGTCTTGTGGCCAGTGGCCTGAAGCCGTGAATGTAATTTGGGCCTCAGTAATTTAGGTGACTTTAATAAAAATTGGGAACTTTCGGTAATACATAGTTTATATAAAACTACTTGAAGTGTTATAATGGTAATTTGTTCATTTAAATACAAGCCGCCATTTTTTCATCTGTCCATTGCAGATAAAAGAGAAAATGTCGGTTAAGCCAATTTTTAAATTGCAGATATATGGGTTCCGTTTAAAGAAGAAAATACAGCTTTTTAGGTATATAACATTTCTAAATTATATTATGTAATTTTTTTGAATTAATATCAACTAAGTAAAAATTTTTAATTTTGTCATATTTAATTAAAATTATTAAAAATTGCTTATTTTTGGCGGGGTCTGTATTTTTTAGAAGTATCTATACATTATAAAAATGCAATACAAAAATATATCAAAATTCTATGTCGTAAATATTTGCATTATATTGTTTTATAAAAGTAACGAAAATAAATTTCCCTAACATTTCAATCACTAAAAGTAATTAGTCTGAGAAAATTTTAAGGTTGTGGAAACGTTACCATCACCATTATAAACAAAGTTTATGAGGGTAACCGAAACATTACTGCAACCACTGCTATGACCAAAATAGAATAATCGAGAGTACCCTAGGTTATATAAAAAGTTACTTAATACCAGAATATTTTGGTTACTCATTTTATATAACTTTTATTTATATAACGTTTCCTATATCAAGCCATGGCAACCTTAATATAATCCTTCAATTCAGCTCTATAAGGGGATTGTAGTGGTCACAAAGAAGTTTTGAGTCTTAGTCTAAATAACTCAAGTTATAGACGGACAGCTATCGACCAAAATATTTACGTCATTTCATAAAATAAGTTTTCCAACTTATCATACTCTCTTAACATCGTTGGTAACTTATTCGGAAGTCTGCCTGACTTCCAGTGGTGTAGGGTGCTGCGAGATGGCCTCGAAGGCCTTAAAAAAACAGGCTAACTTACGTGTTTTCATGAAGTCTGATTTTTGGTGTAGCACTGGGAAAGTGGTGGCCGACGGCAATAAAGACGCGAAAAAATGTGTATAACTTTTCTTCATATCACAATAACTCGAGACCGCTTCAACTTAGAGTGCAGAAATTTTGCACACGGGCTGTTTTAGAAATAAGTAAATTTAGTTTCGTAAATCGGGCAACTCCTCCGCAGCAATTCGATACAAAAATGTTCTTTTTCTCTATATATTAGAGCACTGTCTAATAACGCATAGACCCTATATAATCTAAGGCGTAGACGTAGAGAGCAGAAGTTTGCTATACAAAGTATTTCTATGGCTGGGATTGTACTCGTTCGAAATCATTTTTCAGGGCAGTTTAATTGTTCCAATAATAAATTATAATGTTTTAAATTAAATAAGAGTGAAATAGTTATAAAAATAAACAGCCGTGGTAAAAAATTTAACATTTTCCACTTCCGGTTTGTTTATTCTCCATTTAATTGTCAGTTTTTTTACTTGTCCTAAATTATGTCAGCCATACAAGTCCAACGCCAAGAAATATATTCACAAAAAAAAAATGGAGTACTAGAAAAAATTCTCAAAAATTTAAAATGTTATAAAAAAATTATAAAATTATAAATTTAAAATTTAATTTAAAAATTTTCCGATAGAATGGTATCTCCTCTATTAAATTTCTTCAATACATGATAAAGTTTCAACTACTGAATTATATGACTGCTCTAAAAATATTGTAGTTTATACTGTTTCTATGACTAAAACGAACACATCGATGTGGTTCTAATATATGAAGAAAAATACTTAAGTCTCTCTTCCTGATAGCTGATCCTTTTTGCTATATATATAATATAATAAAGTTATAACAGTCAGTCGTATTAATACATCTAAACAAGTGCAACGCAAAAATGTACACTTGTTAGTAATATTTTGAAAAATAATAATAATAATAGTAATAATAAATTTCTTACTTTTATTATGTTTATGAGATCACATACTTGTATTGATGAAAAAACGATTCAGTTTGAAAATTTGGTGAATTGTCAATAATAGAACACCACTTCGGAATCGATAGGCTACAGCTGTTATTGCCACAAAAGGCACTTAATTGCTTCACCCAATTTGACTATATTTTCCCCTTAACAACCTTAGAGAATGTGCTCGAAATATATTGATATTATATTAGTCGGTGACACCGCTCAATAAATCATAAATCATAATCCGAATCAGAATTTCTTCTTTGCTACGACCCTATACTAACCCCATCCATTTTTATGCAATAAAAACGATTGCATTCCACTTTTTACATATTTCTGGAAAGTTCTCAATTTTTCCCCGAGCCATCTGCTGAATTTTTCACAGATGAGTTTTGCACCAGCTCCATTTATCAAGTTTCCCCCGCCCTTCCGAATAAATCAATGAGAAAATTTTCTATGGAATTGAACTTGAACCATTGTTGGAGAGCCGGATGCAAGCGTGTGTCAGATTATGAAACTTTAATGGAGATATCAAAGGGATATACTTTTTCATCTAAGCTTGAATTAAACAGCAGTCAGAAAGGATTTATACAAGGTTGTTTCTGTATACGTTTTCCAAAGGATATTTGTTTGCTTGAAGCATGTAAGAATAGTGGGTAAGTGCACATTCGAATGTGCATATAAAATTTGTCATTCCGTTTGTAGCGCATAGAAATAAAATGGATTGGACACCCATACATAATATTAAAAATTATTTTGATATTTGGATGTCCGTACGTCCGCCCGCTCGTCTATCCAAACGTGCAACCCTATGCCTAACTGTCCTCACGACAACTTGAGAAAGCGGTCACTTAATTTTGCACAAGACCTTTTTTTAAAAAAAATAGACTAAAGTTCGAAAATGCCAGAAATCCGGTAACTCCATCTCAGGGTTGCCATATAAAAATTTCAATTTTTTTACGAATTCTACAATATATAAACGATTAATTCTAGATGTTTTCATTGTACAGTACAATTTTTACTGTCCGACAACCGTTAGTGCTGGAAAGGGTCCGGTTCATCACGTTAAGACCAAAACACTATGGTGGCAAAATCAAATCGCGAATATGGCAATGTCGCTTGCCTGACATAATGGCGGCATCGATTCGCTGCCCATGCCGATATAACTTATATTTCATTTTCGAGGCGGAATTGAACATCAAGAGAGTTGAAGAAAAATTATGTCATTTGAGGAAAAACTAGTAGAATTTCTGCGGGCAAGAGGACAAGATATGGAAAGCGTTTTGATGAATATTATGGTATGTAACAGAGGATTCGATCTATATTGATGGAGATTTTGCTGGTTTTCTGGTTCAGCTGCCCTTATTACCGACAACAACAGATGGAGATATATTTTAATCGGCTTCAGAAGACGTTCCAGATGATTTGTTCAATTAAAGCAAGCATAGGTAATCAGTGATTCCGTCAAAGAAAAAAACTGCCAATTTGGAGAACATAAACGAAGAAGGTCTGTTGGGAACAAAACACGTTCTTAGAATCCCGGAACTGTTACGTATTATATCATTTATGCAATTTATGAGAACAAAGTTCGAGAGGTCTGTGTAGGACCACTGTTGCATAAAGGATTTTCACTACATATTTTGGAAGCAAATAAATATTTACTGTAGTGTAGACAGCATGCAGTTCAGGGTTTCATTGATCTGTTGAAATACACAGTATTTGTATTTCGGTTTTAAAGCAATAAACTGACTGTCTTTCAATTCTCTGCTTCGTGCAATAGGTTGAAAATTGCCTGTAGACTTTATATGGGCCTCAAAAGAATAAAACTCAATCTCCTTTCGAAAATAAATTTCATGCAAAAGAGTCTTCCTAGTGCGTGATAGTCTACCATTGATATTTTCATGTTTTGCTGTAAGATTTTGCCAGGAAAATCTCTCAGTAAATTAGCTCATGGAGGGAAAGCAACATAGCCGACGAAAAAGTGGAGTAAATTAGTCAAACTATCAATTCTGTCTCGGTAGGAATTCATTTTGTAGTTACTTTTCTCCGAACGTGCAGTAAAAATACCGCCATCTCTTCGGCTACCAGGGGCTCCCAAATCAATGATAGTAAGCAAATAATATGCATCGCAAATGGACATCAATAGAAGGCTGAACCGGTGTTTATAATTAAAATTTTCAGGGCTACAATTTGGAGGGTAAACAGTTTGAATGTTCTTTCCATCGATCACTCCTACGCAATTGAAAGAGTTCCACATTTCATGATCGCTTGATTTTACTGTTCGGGATGTAGTTTAAAAGAAAGCAGGCTTCGGTCATTATAGATATATTTCCCGCAACCATATATGCCCTTTGCTTAACTCCCATAATGTATTTAACATTATGAGACCATGTGTAGTCAAAGCAATTAGTTTTGGCACTTTTAGTTGATCTCTTATCATTTTCTACTATATACTTCAGCACTTCACTTATTTCTTTTCCTTATTGGCAGTTCGGGTACTTTTTTCATGTTCTACTACACGATGCTTTCATTCTGTGATAGTCAGCACATCAATGCCGGGATGTTAGTGATGATGGCGATACCCAATGCCACCATTGTGTTGCCCTTGTTTAGCGGAACTACATAAGTTTAGAGAAAAAAAACAAGCAGCTGAAAAACAGCTCATTTTTACCTTGGTTAAAACGTATTGGAAGCACCACTCATGGTAGGAGTTAAATTTTTGTCAGTAAATACTTCGCTCTATTTATAATGAATTTATCAATCATTTCCGATCGACATTCCAAACTAAATCACGTATGACTCGATCTAGAAGATCTGTGTGCCAACCAAAATTAACAACAACCAAAAGGCTGCATTCTACCAGCTCCTTAGTGACACAGTTGATAAAATACCGAAAGCTAAGCGGGTATCCAAAAAAACATTACGGAGATCGCAACATCAAAAATAATTTAACAACAAAATGTAATGCAAAAATCTGGTTACAATGACAGGAACGCGAATAGTATGTAAATCACGACATTTCTATAACCCTATTTAAAAAGGAAAAAATTAACATCTTCAGTTTCAACAGGTTGCCAGAAGTTTGGGAACCAGGCTGACAACCCTGAGATTTCCAACATATAAAGAAAATATCCACTTAATGTGAGACTAAGCCGTTCTGTTCATATTGAGAGCGATCACCAAAATGTAGCAGCAATGTTTCGCTTATATGCAGTGACTCGATGGCAGACCTGTAAAGTACTTAAGTACATTGGTACTTAAGTACTTAAGTACATTGGTACTTAAGTACTACTACCTGGACTTGTACTTGAAAAATTTCAAGTCCAGGTACTAGTACAGTACTGGTACTTGTACTTGGAATTTTACAGGTACAGACCTGTAAAGTACTTAAGTACATTGGTACTTAAGTACTAGTAACAGTACCAGTACCGGGACTTGTACTTGAAATTTTTTTAAGTATCAGTACCGGGACATGTACTTATACTTAAAATATTTCAAGTCCAGGTACTGGTACTGTACTGGTAGTTTTACTTGGAATTTTACAGTTCTGCTCGACGGACACCATAACACCGATTATCCCAGGTTTAATGTGCAAAAACTTAGAGCACTGATAATCCGTTGCGCATACTCCGTCCTATTGGGTAAGAAAGTTAGTTCACTTGCCATCAATAAAGATGATTCAGTAGAAAAATAAAATAGAAGGAATGAATGCTTCCTTGCTTCACTAAAGAATGTGGCTCGGCTGGAGAGCTGTAGGCGATCAAATATGACTTACAGTTTATAGTCAGAAATCCAGCAAACAAAACATATTGCAGACTAAATTTATTCTTCCATTGAAGAGCTATCTCTGCAAGCAAGATCTTCGTACAGAAAGATATGCGTTTTTTAATACAGGAAATCGAGATCTAAGGACGAACGAATGGAATGTTTATAATGGGAAATTGTTACAAACTGGGACTGCATTTGTCTTCTGACTGTAGTCTCTCAAAGTGTTGAATATCAAATAATCATAAAGTGTATCTGTATGAAAGTATTATCAACCGGTCTTTAAGTTATGAACAGAGTAGTTTTCCTGAGAGCTGCGCATCGTCAAGAAGTTCAGTGCGGCGTTATTCATAAGAGATATCGGTCAAAACCTTTTCAAGTGTTCAATGCAGTAAGTTTCCGATACATACCATCTTCAAATCTTATAATCAATAATAACTATCTTTTCACGAGAATACGAAATATCGGTTATGCCGGTCAATTATATTTTCAAAGACATTAACCAAAAAGAAAAAATATTTTAGGACTCTCCTCGGTCTTGCCGAAAGGGTTCCTTTCGAATTTATTTTTAGTTAAAAAAAAACGTAATTGAAAATATTTTCGAACACCTTATAGAGAAAATACCACACAAGACTAGACCAAAGGAAAGTATCTCCAAAATCCTCTATACACATACTTACATAAATTTAAACATGCAAGTTTCATCAGTCATCCACTTAAAACTTGTTAGCATCCATTCCAAGAGAGAAAAACGTCATTTTCTAATTAAATCCCACATCCTTTGAGAACTTAATATTATTTAGCTCCTGCTACACAGGAAGGAAGGAATTTCGGTAGTTTCCACTAAAGCTAATCTTTGCTGGTTTAAATTATTTTAATTGCTGGCTTGAGTGTGGAAACATGTTAAAAGTTTCCAAGAGAGTTTGTAGATTTTATAGAATTCTCACAATCGATATTCGCATGGTTAAATTTTCGCCAAATTATTCATAATTAATTAAAGTAGTAAATTCAGGGCTATTTCTATGTATAAATTAGATCTATTCTGTAATTAATGGTAAATTACTGTGGTCAACTATATTTCGTACTAGAGAGTGTCACTAGTAAATGCCTTCATCTAAATCTCCATTAAGCCTCTAGCTATATATCCTCCAAGATATTGTCCTTATCATGTATTAAGGTAGCTCGCTCTAAATAATTTAAAATAAAGAGCCCCAATTTAAGCTGCGTCTGAATTGGAGACTGGAATCGGTAGAGGGGGTAGCGGGCTATAATTAATCAATCGACCGCGTTTGGTTCCAAGTTGGATTTGATGGATATTCAAATTTTTACTTAGTGTCAGCTCTAGACTAGTTTCGCCTCAAAGTGTTGAGAGAACAGAGCCAGAAATGCAGTCAGCTTACCTGCGCTTCAATCTTTATAGCTTAGGCTTATACTTGACAGAGCGAGGCATCAAGTGAAACTGAGATTTTCAATTCTGAACCCACTATAGCAGCGACTGTTTTATGATCCTTCGTATGTCGGCTTCTCTCATTAACGGTTTCCTGATAATCTTTTCATCTATTGGACCTACTAGGCCTTTAATGAGGATCTGCTCGGGAATTTTAAGACGGCCCACACCAGAAGAAATGTAATCATCATATCTCTTCCTTGTCGCCGATTTCCTCTGGATTTAGATTAGATTTGATTTGTGAAGGGGTGTATAGGCGTCAAACTCGCAATCACTGCGACCTGAAAGATCTATTGTGAGTCCCCGTTGAATTTGCTCCATTTATAGGTTTAGACTGTTAATAAAGTCTAGAACCATTCTGCGCTTGAGGTTCCATACGTAACTTGGTGGAGAAAAAGCATGTTCAAGGTGGAGTAATCTCCAACTGGCCAATGCTTCGCAGTTGCAGAGCAAGTGCTCCGAGGTTTCGTGAGCATCCTGACAGAATCGGTAGGATGAAGTCTCAGCCAAACCCAGCTTGTTTAGGTGATACCTCAAGGGGCAATGGCCTGAGAAACTTTTTTGCCTGACGAAGTCCTTGTAGCCTTTCCCAATACAGGGATTTTTGTTTAGTCTCCCAGTTATTTAGGGTAGCTTTGAGGTAACACTTTGAAGTGCCACAAAATGGCTCTGGTCCGACAAACTGAGTTTCCGCTCCTCTTTTGGCTAGGCCATCCGTAATTTCATTGCCTTTGTGGCCCTCATGTCCAGGTACCGACATGAGGAAAACTTTGTTTCTCCTTGATAGATTTTTGAGGGCTTGTAGACATTCCCAGACTATCCCTGACTTGACAGTGTAGGACTTTAAGGCCTTGAGGGCAGCTTGACTATCCCAGAGGATATTAATGGTTGAGCTATTTATGGCTCTTTTAATGCAGGTATTGGCACATTCTTCTATGGCGAATACCTCGTCCTGGAATACGGTAGGGGTAGAGCCTAGAGCCTTTGATAAACGGCATCTGGGGCCGTATACACCCAATCCGACCCCACTGTTTGTTTTTGAGCCGTCTGTATACCACACCATCGATCCTTGTTGGAAGGACGGTTTAGTGGAGTGCCATTGTTGTCGGTCTCCAAGAACCACTTGGAATGGTCTTACAAAATCCACTCTGGGTGTGATTATATCAGATATTGTCGTCACTTGCTCGACGCATATCTGTTTTAAGATACTTAAATGACCAACCAGATCGCCTGGCTTTAACTGTTTCTCCGTTTGTACTCTCATAGCACTGGAGATCACTTCCTTTTTCACCTGCAAATGCAGGGGTGCAAGGTTTAATAAGGCTTCCATGGCTGCTGTAGGACAGGTTCTCATGGCACCAGTTATTTCTAGACAGGCAAGCCGCTGGGTTTTTTGAAGCAGAGCCTCAGCCGTCTTTTGATTAGTTTTTGGCCACCATGCGAGGGCCGCATAGGTGACCATGGGTCTAACAACCGTGGTGTACGTCCAGTACATCATTTTTGGCTTCAGACCCCATGTTCTGCCAATGAAGCGACGATACGTGTAGAGAGATCGCATTGCTCTATCCGTCACTCTGGACAGATGCGAATTCCAGGTAAGTTTCTTATCTTCCTCTGGATAGTGAGATATAGTGACAGGAGGCCAAAAATGCTCGCTGTGGACAGGATGTGAGGGCTCATCAGTGGCAAATTGGCAGGATTTGCTAGCCAAAAATAATGTACGTTTCTAAGGTCTAAGTGAGATTAATTGTAAGCCAACTAAACTAACCTAACTTAAGATGTCTATAAAATTATGAATCTGGACATCCAGTTAACGGCTTATGCATGGTGTACACATATCCCATGCAACAGTAACATACAAAACACCAAATAGAAACGTAAATCTAGGTAATCCAAGTCAAGACTTTCAATAGATATTTAATAACATCCGCAAATTTGCATTTTCCTCCCCCCACCACGCAGTTTCTTAAATGCAAAAATAAATCTCTTCAAATTGAAAGCAATTGTCATTTTAAATCAAATTTGGAACACACTTTTGTGACATCTGCCATAATATTTGCATTTCAACGGATGTCAATTGAATGTCACTTTACCCGTGCCGTGCAGATGATTCTGAAAGCGTCTAAGTCAATAAAAATTCTTTGTGGACTTCCGTAACAAGACTTCCTCATGTAGGGAATATAATTCCCAACGATAAATTGCCACTTGGTTGGGATATGACAGGATAGAGCACCACAGGCATTGAACTATCTTGTGAATGTTCACTCTTTTCTTAGTTAAATTATCTGAATAGAGGAAAGTGAAATGTAAAATGTGTGGGGGGCGTTATGGTTCTTAGTCGATATAATCATGATAAGAGGTTTATTGTCATTATGGTTTTCTATAAGTATATACTTCCTGTAATATCAGAATTATGTTGTAAATGCCCTGCAAATGGTAGACATTTATGGGGCCCGAGTCTTTAGTATTTGTTTTCTATGTAGTATATATATAGAATCTGTATATGGCCGCAGTATACTCTGCTGGGTATGGATAACAATATCGACATAAATAGCCAGCACACAGGCCTGCATGATTTTTTTAGGAATATATAGTGGTGATGGAGAGGAACCAATGGCAGAGTCCATACCACTTCCAAGAGGCAGCTTCTAAAGGAACTCCACTCCCCAATCAAAAATAAATATTAACAGCTATGAATGCTTGAATAAGCCATATTCATAAAATAAATACCACAATGGCGCTAGATACTGACTAGTAAGTATTGACTAGATTTCTGGTCAGTCAGTACTAACTAGAAGTGGCCGAAACTGAAAATAAAAGGTAGATGCTAGTAGAAATTTGTGTTTATATTTCTAATCTTCTCTCTTTTGAGTCGGAAATGACTGAAAAGAGTTTCATATACGTTGTAATCTTTATTTTTTAGAGATAAATGGCAGTGCATACAGATGACGAAGGACAAGTTATAATGAACTGAGTAGTCAATTGATCAAACAGAAAGCGGTTTTAGTCAGTAAAATTGGCAGTCAAAATCATTACTGCAGGTCAATTCTACTGACTGGTGTAATCACCGGGTTAGACAGTTTACTATCATTTGATGCTTAAGCGAAATCAACAGGATGGTTTACAAAACCACTTATCTTTCCTCTTAAAATTTGTTGCATTTTAAATTTGATGAATTTGAGTATTTGATGGGTCATGAAACTTTTAATTCTTGTAGATCTTGTAAAATTGGGTACCGTCAATAAAAAAAAATTATATAAAGGAGTGCTTAAAAAAGACATTCTTTAATTACTCATTAGGAGTCGTAAATATTTTGGTTAGATTTGGCAAACTACGGCATATTATGAAAAAGACACCATAAAATAGTTCAATGAAAGCAAAGTCTCTTTTACACCGAAGTTATGTCAATTGAAGCGATCATTTCGAAAAGGACGCAAATCTGGAAATTCGCACGGGAAACATAAAACTGGATATGGTCAAAATTACTGAAGATAGTAACATTATCCGGGTCCAAATGAAAAAAAAACCTGAATGAAATTTGAGCTTCTACATATATATCGTGACCCCAGTTTAATTAGTCACGAAAGATCGATTGAGTAGCAGATTCTACGAAAAAGATTATGATGTATCTTAAAAAAGAGTTTAAAATTACATTTTTAGATGTTCAATTGGTGCTTGAGTCAAAAGTGTACGACTTGAATGCCCGTGGTTTGTTTTTGTTCAGGCCGATCTGGGCCGCTTTACAAGCTCCAATAGCATATGATGCTAGATGAAGTTCAATTTTATTTAAATGGGGATGTTAAAAAACAATTGCTGCTACTGTGCTACTAGAACAATCCTCGATATACACATCAACAGAAAAGGCTACATTCACCAAAGATAGCAGTTTTGAGGTATGAGGGTGGACCTATGTAATCACGGGGCCTCAATTCTTTGAAGTTAGCCGAGTTGACCCTGTGACCGTTAGTTTTTCAGAACAGGTATGTGAAAATTTTATGCAAACTTTTTGTCTCACAACTGCTAGAATTTGTAGGACAGATGGACTGTGTTCCGATAGGGTGGCGCTATATACCAATGTATATGGCACTCCTTCAACATGCCTTTATTTTTCGTAAGAGACATTTTTTCCAGAAAAGTTTATATCGCGAAGAAATGATGTTCCTTAATCTCTCCACCTATTTAACTCTACTTGACTTTTTTCTGGGTGGAGTTACATGAAAATTCATAAAAGCCGACTACGATTAGATAACTAAAAACATTATCTGGAAGATGGTAACGACACACGCAGCAATATTCCACAGAGTTTTGGAAATTTGCAATCCACATTTAAAAGTGGCTGCGAGGTTGTGGTAGACACCTCGACGAATAACTTTTAAGAAATGAAAATCCATTAGTTGTCCCCATAAGATGAGTAATTGTTTAATACACTTTTAAAATATGCCAACTTTATAGCTCACCCTACATGGTTTTATGCCACAAAGCATTAAATTAAATTTAATGCCCGTATTTCAATTTTTCAGTTAGAGAAAAACAATATTATTTCTTGATTTTGAATATGCTGCCCATTGTCATAGTATGTCTATGTAAAACATGCATAGATATTTAAAAAAAAACCTCAGGTAACGTGCAAATTGCAAACCGGCCAAATACAAAAAATACACAAAACTCCACACGGAAAGGTGAATTTTGTAGGTACTCAAAATATAAAGGATACTTGATAAAAATTTTTGGATATAGACATTGTTTTAAAGTGAATTGAGAATGAAAATCCTTGGGTAAGTAAAAAGTGTAAAAAGTAGCATAAAGTCGCTCTACACAATTCCACAATATTATTCGTTGCACTCATGAACACTCAACCCCGATCCACCCCACTAAACCTTCAAAACAGAAAAATTTATAGAAATTCCAATTTATTTGAGAGGAAAATCAATTTAAGAGGAAGTCAGAAAATATAAAAATTTATTTAACTTTTCAGAATTGAATTGAATTTTGAAGGAGAACAAACCGGCGTTGTTGGAAATTTACGAGCCCTTTTCCAAAGGTAATGCAAAGTTGTGTGTGAGTTTTAAATTTGCAGCACCAACTTTACACACGGCAAGCATAAATTTAACTCATTTTCCTTGAATGTGCGCTGCTCTTTAATCTACAGTTAAAGTGATAAATAATTTTGTGAAGGATCCGTAAAAGTTCTTTAAACATAAATGAAAATATAATAAAAAAGCCAAATGTAGAATGTGTTTTAGTTTTATACCTTTTTTTAGTGTGTGTGTGTATGTTTGTGTTTGTGTATGGGTGTGTGCAGCCTTATAACTTCAGAAGCATATAAAAAATCCCGATGTGATAAAATTTCATAAACTAAAAAAAAATAACTAAAAAACGAGTTTTCAAACAAAACTGAGGCCAAGCCGCATGAAAAAGTAGAAAATAAACTTTTCTTCACACACAGAGGTGGACTCAGATTTTTTGATTGGGACATTTCTCTTGAATATTTTTTCTCTTCATGAATCAAAAATCACTTATTACCTCTGATTGATCATACTGAAATATATCGGTGATTGTCAGCTAATAAAATCTGAGTCCAAGTCTGTGTGTGAAGAAAAGTTTGTATTCCACTTTTTCATGCGGCTTGGCCTCAGTTTTGTTTGAAAACTCGTTTTTTACTTATTTTATTTTCTGCCTTTTTCAAGTTAACTAAATTGTTATTACGTGCTGCATGGAGATATTTTATGACGGCTGAAAAGACACTGATTTAGCAGTTTTTCAAAACATTTATTCGAGTAAAAATTATTATGCAACTCATTTCGCTCTACAACTTTGTCTTAGGTTGCAAAACACTCAAACGCTTCCTTGGTCGGAAAAACTCCGGAAAAGCGTTTTACATGAATTTTCCTCGATTTTTTCTGCAAGTTTTCCCCATTGTCGGAGAGAAAGTAATGATGCCAGTTGATAGGGAATTTGATCCTGCATAATATAGAAAACTTTTTTACCGGAAAATTTTCCGGAAAAGTCGGAAAATTCCGGAAAACTTTTCGGAAAAATCAGAAAACTCTGCATTTTTCCTGAAACGGATTTATCACTAATCAAATTTGTACCAAATTTTCAAATGATTTTTCCCGATTTTCCGGGTTTTCCATGGAAATTTCCGGTCAAATTTTTGATAGATGCAATTGTCACGCGACATGAACCTGTGTACCAAATTTGAGCTCGCTGTGATGACGAGAGTGTCGAAAATAGTAAAGAAATAGACAAATTCGTGTACGAGTTAAAGGGAATGCCTGGCCTCAAAAAGAGGGAATATTTTGCATACATACGTTGTTGAAAGTTTTCAAACCATACAAGGGAAATTTTGCATGTAATTTATTTATAATGTTTAGCGCTTTTACGTAAGTAAGTAAATAAGATGGCCTCTGAAAAAAGTTATAAAAACAGAAGAAAAAAAACAAGAACAAAGCAACATCAAAATGTCCTTAGTTTATGCAGATGATGACCTCGAATTATTAATCGTTATCTCCTAGCGATGCCTAGCGGCCGAGCGTTAGAGAAAAATATGTTAGGGAAAAGACGATAAGCGCAAAAACATTTCAATGTAGTACATACCATACTCAATCTAGGTATTTAATAAGCAGCCTCTTAAATGCTAGAACGATCAAAGAACTCTCAAACATTATTGTACGCAAGCGCGGCAGTTAAAAGTATTTTTATTGACCTCTATACCAGAATTCAAATATGTCACATGTTCATACAAATGAGTCTGCGGATTTGTATGAAGGATTAAAAAAAAAATAGATCCAATCTGCGTTTCAAGAAGATTTCAAGAGAGCAGTTGAGAAACGAAACCTGTAAATGGGAAACATTTCCATACAATCTGAGACTGCAGACATATCTTAGACAGCCATTAAAAGCCGAACTTGATTTCCGCCTACAATAGAAGTTGAGTGATCCGAAGACCAGGCTGCCATTCATAAAGTAGCGAAGTAATAGCATAATAGCGCAGACGTAAGGAAACTAGAAGACAGCCACAGTTGGTAAAGTCTAGGATATATTTTTGATGGGTTGTTACCAGTATTCTCACAGCAATTCCTCTTGGAATTATGAAGCATACCCAAATCACGTACTACAGGAATATACCATTTAACGTAATATTGGTGAATGAAGTAAATCCATCAATACAGGAGTGAAATCCTATAATTTCCCTGCATTCAGGCAAAGACAGTTCCTAAAAGACCAATTGTGGATTCTCTTAAGGTCACATTTGATTGTTATATGAAATCTTCAATTTGATCGATTGCAGCGCTCAAGTAGATTTGAATGTCATTTGTGGACAAATGAATGCTGAAGTCTTGCACAACGAGACTTAACTTACTCATGAGCAAACGAAACAATAAGGGACACAATATCGACCCTCGAGGAACACCGAACATTCAAAAACACTTGCTGATTTACCCTAACCTTTGGGATTTTTCGACAACAAATTTTTAAATAAAAACAAGAGCTGTTGGGATCTTTCGGCAACAAATTTTTAAATAAAAAGAAGAGCTGATTTAGAGAATATAAAGCGAGATTAAAGCTTCTGTAATTATATAGCATTTTTTACACTGTCAAATGCCTTGGAGAACTTTAAAAGAGTTAATATACTGATTTCATCATTATCTATTGCTCGGTGGATACCGGTGGTCAACTTAAGAGTTGCAGTCCAGAAACCATACTGCCAAGTACTAAACAAATTAAACGCAGATAATTCATTCATTGTGATAATAGATTAATTCTTCAATAACTTTTGAAAGGAGGGCAAAATAAACAAATTAATGGGCCGAAAGTCCGATACGCCTTTGGAAGAAGGGTTTTTTTGCAGTGGTACTACATTAGAAACGTTCCAAGCATTGAATATGTGTTGTATTGGCCAACTGATCCAGGGGTAGGATAAGTCTGAGAAATTTTAGTACCAGAGGCAACAGGCTTGATAGATAGAAAAATCCTTGAAAACTTCATCATATATGCAGGGAAAACTGAACAAATCGACTGATTTATCAGAGTAATATCGCAGTACATTTACTCTTAAACATGGGTTCAGCAATTGAATAAATTCATCCGTTATTATGTGAATTTGTGATAATATTTTGACGACTACATATTTCTAATTTACTAAAATGATACAGCTGCAAAATGTTTGATAGCATAAAAGATCTCTTAAGTCTCAATGTTTAGAGGTCAGATCTCAAGCCTCATCCCTAACCTGTAAAATTCTTCCAGCTTAGGAACTAAAAATAGCCCTAATCGAGCGAAATCCTGAAGTTGGAGGTAACAAAAACTCATACCTATAAGTATGTCAGAATTAATGAAGAGCTCTAAGGTGCGTCTAAGTGAATTTCAATCAGGTATTTTCAGAAACAGTTTGAGCAGAACATTCACGAAAACAGTACAAATTCCACACGGGAGAACATGTATTAATTAGTGATTAGAGGCAGTGTAGCTTTCTGGAAACAATAAATATATTTCACATAGTGACAATTTCGGAAGCTCTAATCTAACATGAAATCAAATTAAAGTTAAATAAGAAATAATATGTAAACCTTTCATTATTCACAATTGCTTACAAAATAGTGTTACAAAGGCGCGTAACTTATAGGTATGCTTTCCTCGATGGATAGCAAAAAGTACACACCTTTCTTCCCTCTATAGTCCGTTCATCATTCAACAGATTACGACAAGATTAAATTTTTAATTAGTGACAAATGCAATTGCTGCAAAAAAAAACGGATATAAATCATTTTTAATTGGAAAGGATTCCATCTAGGTGGCGTAATGAGTATAATTCCTTCATTAAAAGGCGGAGCATTTCAATGCGTTGGTGGTGGAGATGGTGGTACTAGTAGTTGGAGGGTATAGCTAGCGTAATCCTTTAAGGAACAATTTGAATTAAATAATGACATGGAATGAAGGAATTTAATTTCTTTAATTCAATAAAAAATAATTTCCGAATCCTTTTGAGATTATTTATGTCTGGTTAAAGATTTAATGTGATTCACTCTATAGGATTTGTCAAAGGTTTGACATGGTTTCCTATACATAATAGCAGGAACTGCCCTATATTCCTTGCGTTTAAGTCGTAATTTTTATAATTAATTATGAGGTAATTAAGAATATAAGTGTGACTTTCATAATTGGTTTTATTTAGCTTCATTTTCGAATATTAGTTTCTTTCAATTCTTGCGGCGGAGAATGTAGCTACTTCTGCCAAACCGATTGGTTTGAAATATTCCACGCACTTGTAGCTCCGATGACAATACACTTGAACGATTTTATTTAGCGGACGTAATCTGTCATTTATAGTCCGAAGAACTTAACATGGATATCAAATGAAAAGGTTTAAAACGAGTAGAATTCCATAAGCTATGTGATTTTATTCTAAACATAATATGGCGGACACCACAAGTTGACGGAAAAGGACTTTGATTTTTTTTGTAAATGGCAACTCAAACTATAACCCTTTTTATTTAAAAACGACGTTTAAAACACTTAGTCTTGAACCGTATAATTACATAAGGCTAAAAGTCGAGTTTCCATTCAGAGTAATCGCACTAAAAACTTAAAAATAAAATAGTAGAAAAAACTTTTAAGTTATACGGTTTTATTTTACATCCAATGATGTACCAAAAGCTAGAAAATAATTATGAGTCACAAGTGTGGGTATACCGAAGTACAGGTATTGTTAGTGTAACCGGGGGCTTTCCTGGCCCTCACTCCTGACGTTTCGAATTCAAGTGCAGATCAGAATTTTATTATCACTTGGTTTGACAATACATCGTTAGGAAATCTACAAGGACTCTGGGTTTTATTTCAGTCTGATCAAAGCCCTGACCCAGCGACTCAAAGTGGATCCTGGCCTCCGACACTAGAGGAGGTTATTACTCTTGGTCTTGCGCAATTTTTTACCAATAGCTAGATCTTGGTAAGCTAGTCATTTGAAACTCATAATTACTTTCACAAGAGCAGTGAAAGCAGACTACATAGTAAAAAATAATTCCCTAATGTGAGTGGCAACAATTTGTGCCACAAAAGTTAGGTATTTCTCGATAAGATTAGAGAAAACTCCACCTTGGAAAACGTAGATTAGGTTTTTAACCTTAAAACGTAGGTAGCTTTTTCTACCTCAAATGTAGAGAATTTCTGTTTTTTCCCCCTAAAATTTAGGGAATATTCCCTAAAATGTACGTAATTTTCAATTTTTTCCCTTAAAATATAGGGACTATTGCCTAAAATTTAAGGAATATTCCTAAAATGTAGGTAGCACCACCCCTTGAAAAAACATAAGAATGAGCTGAATATCTCGTTTCTTTTAGGCCATATTAATAAGTAGTACGGAAGCTATATTGGTGCTCAAACAAAATATTGAAAAACAATATATGACTTGTTTTCAAAAACAATGTGTGAATGATTTAAACGAAAATATGTTTCCATTTAAAATGCAGCATAATACCTAATTTATTGAATGTTCTTTTCCTCATATCCAAAAGTGCTAACATTTCGGGAATTTTACGTACTTTGTAGGTTTTCTTGTGCCAAAATTCATGGAATGCTCCATTGATTTGGGGAAATTTAACTGACTTTCCCTTTATATCCGACAAAATTACACTTATTTTTAAGGAAAAACCTAGCCAAAATGTCAGCTGTTACTACTACCAACGCTGAAGGAACGAAAAAGACTTGCGTGGGCTAAAACTATACATTTTTCTGTCTTGTCTGAAATGTAATCTGTACACCTCAAGTCAAAAGCTTTGTATAATTAGTAAGCATTAGCGTAAGGCGATTATTGTAAAAGTTGAATTCAAATAGGAACATTTGTGGTGATCTCATTTTTCAAAAGGTGTGAGTAAAACCGTGGACAGTCTTCTGACTACCCGGCGCAAAACCTGACCTGACCTTACAAGGAAACAAAGGAATACAAGTACATTTCGAACACAGAATTGGATAAATAGCTATGTAGGATGCTGAGCTCTGTATAAAATTGAGGAAACGGTTTAGAGAACTATTACATGAAAATGTCACTTTCATATGATGGTCCTTTTTTGCCTTTTACATCTGACCTAAATTACAATTTTTGCTGAATATTTCGGTTATGAATATTTAATTCTCATTCCAACAAAATATTTCTAAACATAAATTAAACTTAAACATAAATTAACTTAAAAATTACTTATATAAAATATTGCTAATTTAGGGTTAAAGATATTTCATAGAATATCTAATACCAAATCGAGGATAGGCGTCTACGAAAAGAATGATCTAACACATCTTTCTCGGTCACTTGTAAAAAACTTGGCCAAAAACTTTATCGCGTTAAAATATATATTGCGTTAGTAAAACTTAAATGTAGCCATTTAACTATAACCCGATTATGGCTCCATCTAAACGTCATACCAAAAATTTTCCAAATATTCTTCAAACTGTGAAAAGTGAAGCAAAAATAGAGCTAGGCTAGGTCGAGATTTCAACACAAAATTTACTAACCGAACACGTTACAATTCTACATTACGCACATAGTTAGGTTATAAAAAATCAATTAATTAATGGTGATATGACAAAAATCAACAACCATAAATCAACTTTAATTTGAAATTTTTCATTCCAGATTATCCAGTTATCATGATACCAAATTATTTAATAATAAAGATAACAAGACAGAAAAGGTACCCCTACTCTCACAAAAACTACATAATGATGATGATGATGATGATGATGGTCCACACTTCATTGTTATCCCACAGTTCCGTGGTTTTTAATTTGGTTTTTATGCCGTTTTGAGTTTTTGTAATTATTTACCATATATACATTGCATGTGTACCTAACTCCCTCATACCGACAAACACATGTAAAAATTTTGAATTTACATAGAATATCGTGTAATTATAGATTTTCGTTTAACCTCAAAGCATACAATACAAAGTGGTTAGAATTTGAGAACAAAATTATCATCCGCATCATGATGACCATGGACCGACCTCATTTCACAGCTAGAGACGTGAAAGTGTAATTTATTTACATGGAAATGGAGCGACATGAATAGTATTAATAATTGTGTTACAAAAGTGAGAATTTAATGAGTACAATTTTCAGTATCTTAAATATGTGACAACCTGTTAAGCGTACTAAATAGAAGTTTATGTTTCATTGATTATGACTAACATCTTCTGTGCCTAAGAGATGCTGCTGAAGAAATTATCAAGACATTTCTTTCTATTAAATCCCAGATAAAATCCCCCCCCCCCAACTTATTAAATTTATTCTGTTCTGTATTATTTCTCCACTTTTACATACATTTATTTAAAACTTGTTTTACCAGACCTGAATTTGTCTCTATCCTTGGAAAATGTTGTCTTTTTGGTGGTAGCAAGTATGATATTTTTTTAATTAATTTTTTTCTATTAGAAGTGTCCTATTTCCGAAATACCTCTATTTATCAAATTTTAACAGTTTGATTGACAGAATTATATTTGGAAAAATTAAGACATACCCCCGTCTCGTTAACTCTTTTTGTACACATGTCCAAATCAATTCAAATGCTAAGCTTTCGTTTGACAAATTTGCATGGTGAAATTTTCAGGAAAAAAGTGAAAAATATAATTATGACAACAGGATACAAAATGATAACAACAAATGTCATTACTAAAAACATTCAACTTCCATTAATATCTTCCACAACTGACAAATATATCTCTGCTTTCCCAATAGAATTTGTCATAAAAAAATAAGAATAAACCAAAAATTCTACCATCGCATCGCATCGGTATACGATGGGAGAAGAATTCCGAAGAATTCCAGAAAAATAAATTTTCAAGTTCATAAAATATCCCAAGAAATGAACTTCATGGTGGCTGCTGACTGGTGCACAAATGTTAGTAGGATAAAAGGGGGGTAAATAGAAAAGTGCATAGTTATTTTTCGCTCAGAAGAGCTGTGTATCCATGTCTGAAGTTATTTAAAAGTAGGAAGACATGATAAATGGACACTCATTAATATTTCAAGAATGTCCATTTCAGAATGGAGTTTTGTAGAGCTTTTTGTTAAAATTTGCATTGCACATAAAAAGGTACAATAATTAGTTTAAAGTGCATTTATATACACTAGCAAGCTTGTTAACTATTTTTATTTTTTACATGAGTGAAACGAAACTCTTCCCTTTACCTGAATTGAAGGAATTTTCAGGGAAATCAAGAAGAGCTTCAATTGGTCGTCTTGGAAAATTTAGTTATGACAAGCAGTATTATGTTGGACTAAGTGATTATTTGCATGCCATTATTAATATTCACTTAATTTCAATGAAATACAAAGCATAAAGCTCAAGACTTAAAAAATTTAACATTGATAAAAAAACCAAACATAGCAGGACCTCTGTTGTGAAAATGTCCAAGCTACTTAAATTAAAAAATTTGTATTCGTATATCTAGAACGTTTCGTGTTAGACAATAAAATTGGTCATATCGTTCTAGCTCTGAAGAACCGATGTAAAAAATGTAAAATATACTTTCAGAGCTGATAATTTACTGCCTATTCTGAGAGAGTAAAATTACTAATGTCAATACTCTCTTTAAGTTATGTAAGGTTTGTCATTGCTCCTGGCAAGCCTTTTCAATTTTGGACATTACTTATTCTGCAGGTACATTTTTGTTAGGCTTCAAAACAGTTAGGGTCCGGTAAATGGAGACTTCGCTCCTTTTCGTGGCCAAGTAGTGAGCGCTTTCATTACCTTCATTCCCCTCGTATCTTGGTACACATCTTAGGGTTACTTTATTGTCTTCCGATAGTAATTCGAGGACATCCTTGCACATTTCTATGGGATGGATTTCTGTTTGAAAAACAGTTGATTAGGATCGAAGGGCCTTGTGTAACTTACACTCGGCCCACTGCTTTTCCAGCATTGGTGGTCCTCTATAACTACTTTAAGGGAGACCGCACACTGCCGAGTCAATTGATTGTCCAGTCAGCGACTGATCTGTTGACTTGTAATCGATTGATTTTTAATCGTTGCTGATTAACTATCATTGCATGTGCGCAGATTACGTCGTCTGCTGTCAGATTAGTAATCGAGTCAAAGTCAAAATAAGAAAAAAAGAAACAAACTTCAGGAAGGTTTGCCGGTAGAAGAACGAATTTTAATCACACTTGTGTAACTCAATTTTCTTTTAACAAAATCATTTCCTTTATTTAAATTTTTAGTATTACAGAAGAAAAAAGCATAACAAAAAATAAAAAACTTTATTTAGTAAAAATCAAATATAGGATATGAAAAAATAATCGCATGTGAGTCCGATTTAAAATGATTAGCTGTGTTTTTCGCACAAGGGTCCGGCTCAGAAGTAATTTCAGCTTTAAAATATTTTTGGAAAAACATAAATTTACAATCACATAGCATTGGAATATGAAAAAGTAAATAAAAACGTATTTAACAATCCAACACACCCAAAAAACATTAAACAAAACTTACTTCTTGTGGTTGCGATCAGCAATAGTCAACTGATTTATATTAACGTTGCTGATGCACACTAAGCACAACAGCTCGGTTTGATTCAGTCAGTTGCCAGCCGTCAACTCTCTTCTGATTTTTTACTTGCTGGCGGACGTGAAATAGAGCAGTTTGAGGTACCGAACGCTAATAAGTGTAACGAAAAAAGTCAACTGACTTTTTAGTCACCGACTACAGTTCGTGATAAAAGTTGGGCAAAAATCATAAAATTTCCGTATATCTTACTGTCCTGCAAACAATAAGCCGAAAGGGTACTGTACAGTTAGGTATGTTTCTTTTAGGATTGGGATAGTTTTAAAAAAAAACAACCGAAAAGATTTTAATTTTATATAAATGTATTTATCAATTTATGTTTTTACCTACCTACGTATCTATGTATTTATTAATATTCATTATAACTCTTTGCACTTATTTGCTTTATTCATTTATTAATATTTTCTACAACTTTATTCACTTATTTGTTCTATTCCCGTTACACTCTTCACGGTACTAAATCAATTACTCTCTCGGCCAGAATTATACCTTATTTCGTCTATAATCAATCGCTCGTATTCAAGCACTCGCCGTCAGTTCTTTCACAGCACACAAGGTTCATGTCGCGTAACAATTGAATCTATAAAAATTTGAACCGAAATTTGAATGAAAAACCCAGAAAATCGGAAAAAATCATTTGAAAATTTGGTACAAATTTGATTAGTGATAAATCCGTTTCAGGAAAAATGCAGTTTTCCGATTTTTCCGAAAAAAATTTCCGGAATTTTCCGACTTTTCCGGAAAATTTTCCGGTAAAAAAGTTTTCTAAATTATGCCACGATAAAGTTCTCTATCAACTGGCATCATTACTTTCTCTCGACAATGGTGAAAACTTGCAGAAAAAATCGAGGAAAATTCATGTGAAACGCTTTTCCGGAGTTTTCCGATCAAGGAAGCGTTTGAGCGTTTTGCAACCTAAGACAAAGTTGTAGAGCGAAATGAGTTGCATAAAGTTGCTTTCGTGGAAAACTTCGTGGAAAATACCAGAAAAGCGGGAAGATCATCCGACAAATTTTCATCGATATCATTAGTGATAAATCTGTTTAAGGAAAAATGCATAATTTTCCAAAATTTTCTCGGTATTCGAACTTTTAATAAAAATCAAAGATTCCATTATTCCTTTCCGGGATGAGTCTCAATACAATGTTCGTAACCCGAAAGGAACTTTTGATGGTATGAGAAACTCAGGACACAATGAAATTGAGGACCCAATTATGTTTTTGAGAGAAGAGATCAAGACCAGAACGAAATGTCCTGAAGTAAATCTTAAGGATTTGAATAAAACCTTAGCACGCTTCAAATCGGATTTTAAATCTCGTCTAAGTATACAGTATACAAATGATGATATTGCATAATAAAGAATAGCGTATTATATCTACTGGTTGTTATTTGACAAAGAAGAATACGGTTAAATTAAAATTTGTGATTTTCGAAAGATTCAATTTTTTGTTAAACGAAATTTCGAATTTCGAAAATCTTCGAACATGAAATTCTTCGGGTTTAGAAAATGCATCATAAGCACACCAAATTTAAACTTGCTATGGCCGAAGGTGTAAAAGTTATGAAGTGAAGACAGAAAAAAGTATGTTTAGATTTTCCCCTTTATTTCCCATTAAAAAATTAATAAAAATCTGTAACACACTTTGGATTGTAATCATATTGTTTATTATTTGAAATCATAAAATTCGACATTGGATTAAATCTCGTTTACCGAATTTGCTTAAACTTTAAAAGTTCGTATTTTCGAAAATATTCGAATTCGAATATACCTTTAATAGCTCCCTTAAAAAGAAATATTCAACTTTGGAATCCATTCATTATGCCTGTGAATTGTGGCCAACTTTGATGGACCGCTGCCCCACTCTGCGGCACCCAAATTTAGGAGTAGGTGGGCACTGTGTCTGGGAACTTAAAGGCTATTGAGACGTTTTGAAATTCTACAAGAACTTTTTGATGAATGAATAGATCTCCAGATTCCTGGAGCTGGCATTTAGCACCAGTATCCTTTTTTTCACTATTCCGAGACATACAAATCTTTGTTATTTTAAAACTTTAGTTGCACTGTTCTTTCCGACGGCGCTTCATGGACCTAACGTTAGTAGTGTAGGAACAATCAGCTATTTTTCGATTCTATCACCACAAGAGGGCACTGTACTGAGGCAATTGTAATATGGAAAGGAATCACTTTTATTATATAAGCTGCGATAAGCTAAGAAGGGTGAAATATAAACAAAACCACAGACGTGCATTTTCTAAATAATTTTATAAGGGCTTAGTCTAGGCTTCGATAATGTGGGGGAAAACTCTAATCTCACTTGGTTGCTCACTGCAGTGACTCTGAAAATATAAAATAAAATATACATGAGCAAAAGGTTCAGTGAATTGGACCCAGCGGGAAATGGATGCAACACCGTATCGAAACTGTATTGCACCTTTGGCTTGCATTATCGACCCATTTATGCATGAGAACTTCGATGAATTCAACACACGTCGATGAATAATCATCGATGAAAATTTTGACTACCAATCAATTTTTGAAGATCCAGGGGTTGTGCTATGTAACTTGAATGGAGTAAAGTTGAAACGCTCTTTGTACCTAGATTTCCTATTAAATTTCTAACACGTATTTTTTTTGTAATTCAGCTATTAGAAGTCGTTTCATTTACTCGATTCAAACTACATAGTAGCGCCCCAGCATGAATTTGGGATAGAAAAGGAAGTTTACTCGGTTTCTGCAATACTAGAAAAATATTTGGTTATTTGAAAAATTATAAAAAATATTTTTAAAAGAGTTACATGAATATTTCAAATATAATAATGATAATAGATTAACTCAAGAAAATCAATTTTTAATTTCCAATTTTACTCACAATAACGGCATAATTTGATTTAAACTTGAAACTGCAACGAAATTTTGCACAAAATCTCAGTTGGAAAGGGAAAAACGAAGCACTCATGATCGGGCAAGCCAATTAACCTGAAATTATCACTTACAGCGTCGTTCACGCAAGTGAGTCATCAATGAAATTTTCGCTAGAAAAAATAAAAAAAAAATCGTGTAGATACAGGCACCGTGATCCTGGACCATGACTTGAACTTGAAAGTCGGGCTTCGCTTCTTTCTGCAGGAAATATTCACATATTTTTCATTGATGTTGATTTCCTCCATACCTAATTTTATGCACGATAATTTCGCTGCTGGGGAAGTTCATTAATAGTATTAGTTACTCAAATTAAAAACAGATCTATATAGAAGCTTAGGTTTTGTGGGTTTTTAATCTATTTTGTTTCGCTTTTTGTACTTCAAACTCTTAAGGTATCGAAAATTGTTACCACATGTCTAGCCTATTTCCAATACAAGCAAATCTTTTTAAATTTAATATTTCCCAGCCGAATATTTTCTTAACCTATTTCTTTCAGATTAGCCTTGAATGATAATTTTACTGTTGAAAAATAAATAAGAAGAGGAAAATCAAAGCTTTTGACGGAAGAAAATTCACAAGGGACTACATCTACTGCCGCCGCCACGTTCTTTCAATCTATGCCCTAAACAGTAACTACATAAAAAATGAATAATAGATTGTCAAAATTTCAAGAAATTCGTCTATTTGGGAGTCTAACTTGAATTGACGGAGGCGACTATCAGTTCAACTCCTTTGAAAAATTCACCTGAAAATTTTTTTAATAGCGAATTATTTGGACTCACGCATATAGTAAGGAAGGATATATAAAATTCTTTTTAACAAAAAAAACTTGGAATCCCATAAGACAACCATCGTGGAAATTAATTGGACATTACCACGCAAAGAGGTCGCTTTAAGTATTTTTCACACTTTTATCTTTGATCAGAAAGCTTTTCTCTTTATCGACTAAAATAGAAAAAAAAACTGTAATTTATAACTACTTCGGTGACAGTAAAAGGTTTAAATTAATTTCAATTGTTTCACCTAGTCTTTCTTTTAATGGGTATAAAACAGAGAGATAATGGATAATGGCTAAAATAACTAAGATTCTTGAATAGTTATTTTTCTTCTCTTTGAATTGCTGTGAATTGATTAAAGCAGGAGAAAAATATCTGAAAAAAAAAATCGAAATTACTTTCGATTCCTAAGAACAATATTGTAAAAATGCATTTTTGTCTAGCGAAATAGGAAGTAATAAATTATTAAGTAGGTGCATGTCATTAGGATTATGGAAAATAAATAATCAGTTTCATCAGAACTACTTGTGACCAGGTATACACCATTAAGGAGCAATTTTTTAACATGATGGAAAATAATATTTGCGAAATAATTTATTTTGTCAATTTCCCAATACGAGGAGTTCTTTGTGATATTCAAGGAGAATTTTTAAAAATAAGATTAACCGGAACTGTGACTTTCGACGAAAATCATATGTATGTAAAAAGTTCGGGACGAATATGTTTCTATCACCATAAATAAAATAAGTAAAAAACGACTTTTCAAACAAAACTGAGGCCAAGCCGCATGAAAAAGGAGAAAATAAACTTTTCTTTACACACAGAGGTGAACTCAGATTTTTTAATTGGGACATTTCTCTTGAAAATTCTTTCTCTTCATGAATCCAATCACTTATTACCTCTGATTGATCATACTGAAAGATATCGGTGATTGTCAGCGAATAAAATCTGAGTCCACCTCTGTGTGTGAAGAGAAGTTTATTTTCTACTTTTTCATGCGGCTTGGGCTCAGTTTTGTGTGAAAACTCGTTTTCTACTTATTTTATTTTCTGCCATTTTCACGTTAACTAAATTGTTATTACGTGCTGCATGGAGATATTTTAAAACAATTTTTAAGTCACGTTTGGTGCCGATCCGAAAACAAACATTTTTCGAGTATCAAATCGTTGAAGTACTGCAACGGTTTTCTCAAATGCAAATTATGTTTTAAACAGCGCGGTTTAGCTGTATTTCAACTTGATCCCATATTACATGAATTCTCCCGATTTTCCATGTTTTCCACAGACTTTTCCTATTACTATGAAATTTTTTTTAAAATTTACTTGAATTTACCGCGACTTTTCATGCAAGTTTTCATGATTGTTGAAGAGAAAAAATTGATGCCAGTAGGAGGGAAAAAAATGATTCCGCATAGCTTATAAAACTTTTCTGTCGGCAAATTTTCCGGAAAAGTCAGAAAATTCTGGAAATTTTCGGAAAATTTTCCAGAAAAATTTGGAAATTCTGCATTTTTCCTGAAACAGATTTGTCACTAATCATATCGATGAAAATTTGTCCGATGATTTTCCCGCTTTTCCGGGTTTTCCACGGAGTTTTCCACAAAAGCAACTTTATGCAACTCATTTCGCTGTACAACTTTGTCTTAGGTTGCAAAACGCTCAAACGCTTCCTTGGTCTGAAAAACTCCGGAAAAGCGTTTTACATGAATTTTCCTCGATTTTTTCTGCAAGTTTTCCATGGAAATTTCCGGTTCAAATTTTGATAGATTCAATTGTCACACGACATGAACCTGTGTGCCAAATTTCAGCTCGGTGTGATGACGAAAATTGGGTCTACGAGAGTGTCGAAAATAGTAAAAAAGAAATATATAAATAAATAGACAGACAAATTCGATTACGAGTTAAAGGGAATTGCCTCAAAAAATACAGCAGTCGAATTCATAATTTTTGTCAGAACTTTACTTTAGACAATTTTTATTAATTTTTCCATTGTGATATTGAAATCATAGCAAATAGATTTACAGTGAAGCTATGACATCTGTGATGTAATGAAGTATATAATATGCTATGAACTTTTTGTGTGCACTATATACTTCTTCTGGAGCTGTATGTTGCACGCAAAAACAACAGGGCGAATTTTCCATAGTTCACGGATTGTTCATAGATGCACTTAGAATATATTTTTTCTTCTTCCTAGAATTCTTAGTGGTTCTGGTTAGGCATCCTTCCTGTTGGTCTGATTCTATGACACCATATCTTTTGTTCATCCACGATTTTGATTCATTTAAATTCATCTAGATCTAGTTTTTCCACTCCTTTTTCTTCTGACGGACGCACTTTTCTATTTACGACCTTGACCAGACTGACCTCTTCACCTACTAAGGTGCACGGTTTTATAAAATACAGCCTGATATTGAAAAATTTGCATTACGTTTTACAAAAAGATGGGTAGATCCAACAGCGATTTGTGTAGGCAGAGGAAGATGAAACCTTGAAGCACGTTGTCACGTGTTTGCAGCTTTAATGTTGCAAATTACTGGAGAACCATTTATCTCTCCAAAAAAGGTTTGCAAATTAACACCAGGGGCAATAATTGAGTGCCAAAATTGCCGACATAATTTACTTTTAAAATTGTTCTACTCGTGGGGAAAATGTTCGTAATAAGAACAAATAATGCTAGTCTTGCTTCACTGTAAGAACTCTTTCAAATAACTTAACTTCACGGTCTTATTGTTCTTTTAAAACAATTCTGCTTCAATTAATATTGAGTTTTCTGGTAGGTATAAAACCCTTTTCCTATTCCACAACTCCACGAAATTTATTTTATCAGTTTTATTCCTCAATTTCGGGTTAGAGGCAGAAATACAACATTCAAACAATTCGGGGATTACCCTAAAGCCACTTTACTGTTTTATGTACAAGGATTTCCGTATTCCATTTATCTTAGCCGTGGTAACGTGCGACATTTTATCTATCGTCTCTATTTTAGCGTCGCCACACGACGTCTGCATTCCTGGAGTTAGAGTTTATGCTTGAATATGGGGAAAGATATAGTGCTTCACAAAGGAGACGAATTATCGCTTGATCTTTGGATTTAAGCAAGCGACAAACATAAGTGTGTCACAGGCATTAAAGATTTTAAAGAGTTTTGACAAAATTTGGTTTTTATTCTACAACGATGAGTTCACTTATCGAGAAATTTCATTATTTTGGGTATTGGCTCAAGGTGATCAGTCTTATAATGGGATCTTTCATTAAGTTTATAATTTAATTTTTTTTATTCATTTACTTTTCATTATATTTATTTATTTATTTTTTTTCATAAAAAATGGCATGGTTGAATTCGAACGCGTTACAGACAGAGTCTGGGATTTTTTTTATATTTATGAATGGAAAGGGGTCGATATTTTCTTAAGCATTTCGGTTTCGGTAATTCTGATTCAGTAAATGAATTTGCTGTAACATTCTAGTTTCTCTGTCAACTTTTTCTCGCGCCATGGCATGCAAACCTAACCTCATACAATTGGTGTTCGATTTGATGACCGTCAAATACTTTGTAATGCATATGATGTCTATGAAATGGCAACGTCGCGTAATCAGCACTTCTTGCAACTGTCATTGTGAGTGGCATACAGGACTGGCAGTTTCGAAGCGGTAGCGCAGCATGATTTTGTTGAAAAATATATGTAAAGACGTGCGGTTGGAAGTCCTACACTAAGGATACCAAATGAATTGACGTCGTTCATTATATTGAGGATCTCCTCAGGTAGTGAGTCCGCATGTCCATATAAGCCGAGTTAGAACTGCCCTTCCAACGCTACTTCGGTGTTAATCTGATATATAGTAGACTCGTGGGAAACTTAATAGTAAATAGAGATCTTTATGCTATAAGCGTTATGCGAAATCATCTCTAACCTGTCAGTGGCAGTTATTATGCAGGTTTATCGGGAGCTATGAACATTTTTTACAGTCATACATTACTGAGCGGAGGTATTCAATAGCCCCAGTAGTACGGGAATACCAACCCATCTCAATGGTAAGTGATTATCATACGTAGAAAAAGCATTACAACAATGTGGACCTCGATCTGCTCCGGTTTTCCTTTTCCGATATCTTCAAATTTTCCATGCAGATATCCATTGTCAGTCACCTTGAAATCTCAGCATAAATGAAAATTTGACATCAATCAGTCTCTTTAGTCAGTCGGCGAACATATGATATTAGTCCTCCTCGCGTTTAGAACTGATACCAGACTGCTAAATGACAGGACTGCCTATGGCGATCACATTCTACCCTTGGTCACATTGGTAGTACAAAATTGTTATAGTGCTTGCATACAATACGTTAATCCACATATTTATACACTCTTGGAAAAATTTAAAGCTTTAAAGGTTGCTTGAAAGCTTCTAGGTTTTTGTAATAGCGTTTCGAAAAGAGCAAAAGTTTTTTTGGAAGACTTAGAGCTTCAAAACTGCCTGAGTGCACCGATGCATCGAAATGCCTAGCCTCTTCTTAATATAATTGATTAATTATGATCGCTGGCATATTCCGGATGAAAAAACAATAAAATATAAAAATATTGGGAAAAGACTCCTTTGCACTTCTTTCTTACCTAATCTTACAGATTTTTATTTAACATGAAAACTGGCTCCATTTGGTAGCTGTAGGTTTTTATTGTCGTACGAGATCAGATTTTGTATGAACGAATTATAGTATAAGATTTAAGTGTGCTAATTCTATATACTGCTGCAGAAAGTCATGGTAACTGTGTCAGAAGCCCTTATAGAATTCAAAACTTTTTTTTAATCAAGAAGGAACAACATATCACATAAAAATAATAAATCAATATTTCCTACTTTCTGTGAAAATTGAGTCCGTCACATAAAAAAATCTTAAAAAAAAAATTACTTTTGGATACAGTGATCAGATAATCTCTGATCACCTATGGCGGAAGCATAAGGCTAATTATCGAGTTAAACTTCTCTGGTAGTCGATCAAAGAATAGTTTCTAAGCGTTGGGTCCTAAAGCTCGAATTTTTGCATTTTGTAAATTCATTGAAGTTAATTTTTAATGAATTTCATTCTAACAGTAAATCAATCATCTACTAGTACTGCATGCATACGGACCTTGAAATTTGTAATTGTGACGTATTAAAGTATCGTTTTATGACACTTAGTATTCAATTTTAAGGACAATATCCCCAAGACTGTTAAGAATCTCCACTACATTCCCATATGATTTTTATCTTACTATATCAACGTGGTCTATCTATGAGTATCGAGAGCACCAACATATCTAGGAGTCCCCAATGTACATAATCCAAAAAAGAATATTCCCAAAAAATTAAAATTTCGTAATCCTAGTAGAATCCCAAAAATAATTTGGAAAACACAAAATTTTTGCTTTTCCGAGATTTTAATTTTAGATTTTTTTGGTATTCTGTTTTCGAAAATTGGATTTGTTTTTCGAAATTCTTCCAACTTTTTACATATCTCGCTTCAAAGATTCGGGTACGATAATCCATTCCTTAAATCTATTCAGATGTTGAGTTTTTTTTCGGAAAAAGGGGCAGAAAAGGCAGGATATCAATACACTCCTTTTTCAAAACTAGCCTACATCCACAAAAACTATTGAAGACGCAGATAAGAAAAGAAACTCTGAAATATTCTGGATGTGGCTCCTTGGTTAATTTTCGACTTATAGATACTGTTTTGATTTCTATTGGAAATTTTTCGCAAATCAAAAAAAATAACCGGCCAAACGCGAATCGGACTCGGGCACGAAGGCTTCCGTACCATAGTACAAAATTTAACAATATGTATACTTTTTATTTATTTTTTCAAATCATTGAATAAATAACTAATAAGGAAGCGGGGTATCGTGCGAATACACTGTAAGTGTTTAAGCATTTCAATGACAGTGTGACCTAGGGTGGGGGGGGGGGGGAAATGACAAGAGGGCGTTGTTGCTATTTTGTGTCAGTTCAACATTCTGACATTTCATATTATATGAAAATAAGTTTCGGATTTGAGTTCGCGATATTATGGAAAATAACTAATTAAACGTGATTTTTATGAATAGTAGTGTGAAATAAGTGTGGAATATTTCTTTTGTGAACGACATTTTGTGTAATAGAGACTCCGGAGTCCTAAATTATCATAATGAAGTGCGCTGTGCTGTGCTGCAGGAACGAACAGAGTTATTGTCGTGGGAAAGCATTCTTCAAGTCTGCTTAATAGCTTTACTTATTAATTATATTGTTTTAAACAAAATAAAAGTGAAATATCTGTAAAAATAAAGAGCCATGGCAAAAGATTTAACATTTTACCAATGCCAATGTTTATTTGTTTACAATTGAATTGTCATTGGTTGCTAAATTATTCCAGTCATACAAAGGCAACGCCAAGAAATATTATCTGAAAATAAGGGGGAGCTAAAAATTTGTTTACTTTACATAGGAATTTGGATTGTAAAAAACGTTCCCCTTCAGAATGTCAGAATTTCATTCCTGCCATGACGAAATAAATACAAACAGAGCACACTAATACATTTCGCCGATATGCTTACATTTTCACCCGATATGCCGTTTCCTTATTAGTTATTTATTCAATGTTTCAAATGAGAGTAGGTGTCATGCGAAAAAATAATGCTGTCATTTGAAAAAAAAATGCCTACCTATGGTAATAATAATGAATGAGAATAAAACGAGGAAAAAAACCCCGAAAAATTCACCTTTAATTTTTAGTTTTATTTTATTTTTATTGTTATATCGCCAATAGAGAAAATTTCAACTGTCTACCAATTAAGGTTCATGAGATACAACCTGGTGACGGACGGACGGATAGCGAAGTCTTAGTTAGTAATAGGGTTCCCGTTGTTACCCTTTTGGTATACGGAATCCTAAAAAGCGAGTAACTTATTAAAGCAAATATTAATTTCAATGATTTCATCTTAGTTCTCTGTTCCACTCTACTGCCCAGATATTGCAAAACCTTACATTTTACTGGACATGAATCATACTTAGTACCTAAGTACAAGAGTAATTTTGAAACACTTTGTATAGAAGCTTTCGCAAGTCTACTGATTCCTAAGAAATTGATGAAAGTTTTACCTCCGTATTAAGTCTGTGTTAACCGAAATTCAAGTTTGCTTTACATTGTTGATGTTGTCCTCATTTCACAAATATTTTTTAATTTATGTTTATTACTATGGGATTAGAATTTGGTAGAGGATAAATCATCTCAAGTGAATGTGTTCAGTTGCACGTAAAAATAATTTTATGTTAATGTTGTAAAATATAGGTAAATCTTAATATTGTCCTAGGCTTTTATAGACCTTGGTTCGAAACCGACCAGACTACCAATCGTTTAGGAATTCCGTGGATAATAAAATAAAATCACTCCTTCAAAACCTATAGGAATCCTGAAATATGCGAAATTTGAAATGAAATATATATTCATTTCAAATTTTGTAGACCATATGCAACTGTAGGTCAATTTTCAGTATTTCTCAAAAAACCAAGGAATCTCCTCTCTCTCTCCCTCTAACTATTTAAGTATCGGGAATAGATCGTTTCTTTCATGCAGATGCCAAGACGCACAGTTGATATATCTCGGTAAAATTTAACTTAAAGCTTCCCAAAAACAAAATCCTTAGTTTTGTCTGCACTTTTCTGAATTTTGTAGACTGAATTACATACTTAGATGACTTTCGGTTCCGTCACGTGTATAATACTGCCTAAGGGAATCCCATCACTGCACTGTGAATATTCTGAAATGTTAACGATTTCTGAGAGGAAACAAATGCAGGAAATAATAACATTTTCTAAATTATGAATTTAATCTCATGCTTGCTTGCGATGCCTTGCTTTTGATAATATGACCATGAAGAAATTCATAAGAATATTTTAGAGACTGTAACAAGGTTAAGCGAGTATAATCCCAAAGCTTTGGCACTTGAAATGTAAATGATTTCGTTTGAAATATTCATGTATCTCAAATTACAGGACATCTGGAGAGCTCCACTTCTAGTTGGAATTTACTGAATTTAAACTAAAATGCTGTACGAAGATTGCTCTGCACTTGAGGGCAGATATCAAGATGTAAAATTTTGAAAAGGATAACTAAATGCTCCTTAGTTAAGCTGAAGATTTATAGTGTAGGAATATTTTTTATGAGCTTTAATTTTACAACGATTTACTGTTTTTGATTTGGTTGTTAATTGCATACTTCCATATAAAACGTTATTTACATCACCATCGTTAAAGTACAGAGGATCAGTCTATTTCAGCATGTTTCTTTTCTCGTCGATTATCATTATGTATTCGTCATACGCACACAATTGTGTAAAATAATCCGATGACTCAGTGTTGCTTTTTCCAACCATCCTAGAATATTTACCCTCTAGAAGTGTAACTGCAATAATATGACACAAAGGATTACACCAAAGAGAGAAATTCTAAAACGCATTTTCACGGTATTGTCTGGAAGAAAAATTTGATTAAAGAAATAAGGAAAAAGTAATTTAGAACCCGCGAAACTTTTGAGTCCGAGACTTTTTTCATGACAATTAAACCGACTGTTAACAAAAGGGTTATGTGCACTTGCTGCTAATTGATTGTATTGTGTGCATGCATACTTTTTAAAGGCTTTCAATTAAGAATTAAGAAAGGGTAAATATTGGAAAAATAAAAAAATTAAATATTCCTGAATAATTGTCCAAATTCATAAATAAGTACATACATATAAAGCACGATGATGTCATCACTTTTCTGGAAGATGGGAAGATATTGTCCTCGCCCCCGTAACTTCCTATTTTATCTTGTCAAGCTTTTGAAATACATCTTTAAAGATTTTTCGAATATAGAGAATTTTGTCTGCCTGTTGACTGACATGATCAATTCAAAACAATTTCTTATTTTTGAAGGAGCCTGCTACGACGGCTCTAAGGACATGCGGCAGGCGAAGTGTTTGTTTATCACTAAAGAATTGTAGATTTGAAAAGCTGGGAACCAGTCGTTGGTATCGGGGGATTAAACGTTCGATAAGTAACCAGACTAAAAGCTCAACACCTGTTCCCGAAAGGTTGCAGGTCCAGACTATCTCTATGGTAGCCTGGATGAGTGGTCGGCTTGAAACCAAGCTTTCTTTAAGACGGTTCACCAGTTCAGAATGCCGAATGACTCGGGCGCCCGAATTCAGACTATCCCTGTGATAACGTGGAGGACGACTCAGTTCCAGTTGGACTTGTACTCTATTGAAATCAATTGTGTTCAAATGCTTAAATTTAGTTAAGAAGTGTGACGGGAGGGCTTTCTCTTATACACGTACTGACTATCGTATTCCGTTGTTCACGTACTACCACGTACCAACTATGGACTTCCGGCGATCGGTTGACGTGATTGCAAAGAGGCACGGTGTACTGAATAGCTCAATGTGTTATACGATTCGGTAGCGGGTGCACGTTTTTCAATTAAAAATGCCCCAAAATTATATTAGGCCATTAAGAAAACGTAGATATCGAAACTATATGAACGATGACGTCTCAGGAACACTAGAAGATATTAAGAAGGACATGTTACAAGTCAGTGAGAGGAAAAAGTGGAAAATGTCTATTGGAACAATTCAGAATAGACTAAGTGGTGTACAAAAGGAGAAAATTTGTGGTTCGCGTGCTTTAAGCCCTGTGGAAGAGACAATGATTGCGGATACTTTGCATCAGGTGGCTATGTGGTAGAAAATGATGACAATGATGACCTGTACTCATTGTGTAAAATCAAATGCGATGAAGACATCAAAATATATTAAATTTTTCGGTTTATGCGTAAAAAATCGAAGAAACCTTCAAAATCTGCCAATGTCACCCCGTTTTAGGTAGTCTCTGGTATTGATTTGATCGTCACGCCCCGCATTTCGATCTTTTACAAATTAATCCTCTGTGAGATCGGTTATTAGCACCTTTTCTTTTCTTTATTTCTTTCTACTGATTTGCCTAACCATTTTCCTAACTCCTTAGTATAGTTGGCTTCCGCTTTTTCGTTGAATTTTATTCTTAATTTCTTCTATTTTTTTGTAATTTTTCTTTTTCTTTTGTTTCTCTCTCTTTTCAAAATTTACTTTTAATTCTATATCTATCGTTATTAGTTTATTTTCCTTATTTACTTCTTAACATTATTCTAACTTTACGTTTTTTAAACATTCTGTAACTTCTACTCCAGGTAAATTGTATGTTATTGGGAAATTCTGTATATCCTTTTAACTTTCAAAATAAGTAAATAAATAAATATGCTAATCACCAAATTAAATTAAATTTTAAGAGATATAAAAATACTGTATGGCCAATGTATAGTATGGGATGCAAATCTAAGTAGGTACCTAGGGAGTTTTTCGCAACACCTCTTTCACCTTTTATCAGCAATTTGAACATAAAACGAACGTGATTATCAAACATATTCGAAATCCAATCCAAATATTTTTCAACCAACCACTTTTATTCAGTTCTGGACATTCAAATTCCTAAAAAAACATAAAACCATTGCTATGTATCTATGAATATATGTACATGAGGATTATACTCCCTTTCCTTAGTGTTCATAGAGAGAAGGGAAATACAAGAGTATTTCCAGCTGTACTACTAAATCCGTATTCAATGGGTGTAACAATGGTTTCACTTCACTAGAACATGTAATTTTCTATAGTATGAGAGACTGTAAGAGCAGCAAATACCTTACCATTCATAGTGAATGCCTATGCCTTTTAGAACAATAGTTGTTGTCGGAAGTCCTGCCAGATTTGCCTATTCATCCAACGACTTAATAACCTGAGTAATTTGATTTCCAGGACTACACATTCTTACCTTATCATCGAGTGACATTTAATTAAAAGCCGCTGACTCGCAGTACCCACATTAGCTTGGAATTTAAATTTTCAAAGCTTTCTGATGCAGGACATACATCCATACTTACATAGTTTAGCTCTTTTCATCAGAGAATTTCCAGCCTGCTGTGCTTTTTCATTGCGTTCAATGTTTTAATCTGTTCTTTTTGCTCCTCTTCTAAAGTAACCATGTAAAATAGCTACATAAAAAGCGCAGCATGTGGGTTAGGTTATGTAAGACATAAAGAAGTTGTTTTAAATTAAGATTTTATATAAAACGGTGAAAAGCTGCTGGAAAAACTGAAGGGTACTGAAGAAGAGGAAAAAATGTTGTTCTTTATTTTCAGAGAAAGTCTGTTGAAAGGCTTTTTTACACTCTCCATGAATTAAGTCAATTTCATCCATGATTTTTTATTCCTTTTAATTCGTCTAAGTATATGAAAAGATTGACATGAAAGGGCGCTGATATATATACTAGTACTCATTTTGACTCCTGCCACTCTGTAAAAGGGATTAAAGAATATTACAAAATAAGGGGTTTGTTGTAAAAAGTGGAAAATAGGGTGAAACACAATGTTGTATATGTATATTCAGTAATGATAATTTATCTATTAGAGTTTATTCACTATTGTATACCGGCCCTATTAGTCAGGTCAACAGCTTGACTGCGTTTTCAGTAATCTTAGCAAAGACTTTTATAAAATTAATCAGACAATTTTAATCCACGAGCTCTCCATTTTTTGGTTTCCCCCCATTTTGATCATTGGTTATCTGTCGGACCGTACGCAGCGAGTTCCATTTCCCGGACCACTTTTGCTAAGCTGTGCCTCAAGGCAGTATTTTTGGGCGGTTACTATTTATTCTGTACATCAATGATATATTATTATGCATACGATGCCAAAATATTTCGTGTTTTTATGATGACTGTGCACTTTCAACCGTTGACTTAGACACATATCATGAGTGGTTCTACAATAATTGTCTTCCCCTATTGTCTCACTTTGTGATATTTTAAAGGAACCTATATATTCCCCTCAATAGGTGTATGAACCCTGACGCGCTCACTCAGAACCCGTAGCTTCCTTCGTCTTCCTTACCACTGATCCAACTACAGTTATGATGCGAAAAAGCCTTTAACTGGAATCTCTCGTACCGTATTTATTTTAATTTTTTTTTAAACTGTATTTGAAAAACCAGCTCAAATTTGATCTTAGTTAAGTTTATCTGCTTCTTTGTTTTTCCCTTATTCTTTTTATTTTTTTATTTTGCATGTCTTGCATAAAATGAATTATTGTTGTAATGATGAATTTCGAAAGAATAAATAAATAACGAAAACTAATAGGCGCGTTATAAATTAAGTTAACTTCCAGGTATTATAACCTAACGAAAAGTAGGCTCGGGTGGAGTAAAAAGTGTCGCGGGTAAGAAGTGCCACCTCTAATATCTCGCACTATAAAAGGTCAATTAAAAAAAATCGTACATGCAAGGTCCTTATTCTTATATACTTATACTTCTATTCAGGATAAAAAGTGGAGGGGGGGGGGGTTACATTTTATGTATAAGGCAGATAACAAAGACTTAAGTATATAGCTACCTATTTAAATATTAATATCAACCTGAATTGCAAAGCGGCTACAAAGATTTTTCCAAAAAGTAAATATTAAAACAATATTTTATAGTGATGCAACTAAAATAAGGTTAGACTATCATATTAAATTAGAAATAGAATTTATGATTATTTTTCTAGTTATGAATAAATATCGATAACAGCGATATAGATTCAGCTTATTTATTCTTTCTTACCAGGTTGCAACTTGGTGGAACTTTTTACCCGCAAGATGGGTTAAAAGAATTGAACGACTTGCATATTTAAAATCAATTAATAACGTAAAATAATTAAAATTTTTACATATATTTTTTTGTATTGTTTCATGAAACCCCAAAGATTGTTTGTTTAAATTATCATATAATTTTACGTAAAAGTTTATGATATATTGATGAAAATTCAAAAAGTGGCACTTCCAGGCCCACCTTACCGTATGAATTTATACCCTTGAAGTTCATGTCTTTTCATCCGTCTGTCGGTCTGTTACTTTCTATAAAAGTCCAAAAGCCAAAAAGAAAACTTACTCTCCTTAGTACTTATAATAGTTTATTCGAGAAAAATCCAGAAAATTGTAAAATCTTCCCTATTTTCGAAGACTAGACGAAAAAAGGAAGGGACGGAGGATAATAAAGTTTATGTTATGCTCTTACTTGATGTAAAAATAAAACTCAGTGATATTGACAACAATCAACCTCGACTAACATCAAACTTTTACAGAACTGAATCCTGACATTACGTTATTCCTATACCTTTTATTGTTATACCTACTATGTAAACTACGTATATGCATACCGAGGTATAACGATGATCCTAGAATCTTCTTCCTATTATGAGCTTTAGTCACTGTTGGGGTTTTTCCTTTTTTTTTATTCATGGTGCAGTGCTACTTTTACGTACATAATTGTTGCAACCTTTTCATTTAACCAGCGAAAATGGTGAAAATGATTAGACTAATGGTTTCCTTAAGACCGCTGTACCTACTACCTGTGGTATACAAATGAGCAAGCCAATCGGATAAGTAAACCATGTTTTCTATGCTTCACCTCGAATACGCTGTCCTATATATAAGGAACACGAATGCTTCTATAATCCACAGTGCATCCTGCGTTTTGATGTTCCGATAAAGTTATAAGAAAAAAGTCGTCTGAGTTTTGGTTGGTTGCACACATACACGTGGAATACTTAAGAGTTATTACGTTATTACAGTTATTTTCTGGTTTAAGTTTTCAGTTTAGATCTTTCAGAGTACAATAAATATTTACAATTTAAACACGTAGATGGGGGGGGGGGCTAATGTGTGGTAATGTTAGAACTTAATGATTATCCGAGAGAAACATTTCCTTTTTAGTTGTATTTGTCGTTGTGAGAAAAAAAGTTTTGCGACTGAAGAGTTTTCTTACAAAATTGCAAATTGAAAATTTTCGTCGAATTGAATTAATTGAAAATGAGTGCGGAAATGTGAAGTTGGTATTCAGAAGTAATAAGAATTTACAAGTTATAAGTAAATCACGCTTTTCTTGGCAATCGCAATGGTCCCGCAATTTTCCGTTGTTTTTTAACCCATATATTCCCAAGCATGTATAATCTCGTTCGATTTGTGTGAAACTCATGTCAGTTCATATTGGGATTCCTATACACAAAGGGATGTATCGAAAAAAAAAATTCAGGTAGTCGTTTTAGAGTTTCAAAGCCGTTCCATAAATGGAACAGTGGCAAGCATGCCTCTGTATTTACTTACTTGTATAATGAGATAATGAAAAAAAAACATATTTATTCAAAAACGTATATTATTAAATGAACTTATAGTAACTTTTATATGTTTTTTTTTTTTTAGTTAGAATGGAAATCGACAGAACATTTCTGATGCAAGGCAACGTTGCAACTACCACATTTCATTGTAGTGTTTTTGTGACATAATCCACAGTGGCTTTGTTTATTTTGTTTGATTATGTGATGCACCTTGCCACCTAACCTAATACTATCAGGAACACGTTTTATGGTCGCCAGAGGAGATCTAGGTAGCAGAGCTTTCGTTACTGAGCTAGAACTTGTAGGTAAACCTGCCATCAGAAGATATGTTGTCACAATGTATCTTGTGAATGATAACAAATCATGCGAGTTGCTTTCTCTTGAAACTGGGGATAATTTGTACAGCTGGAATGCGTTGTTAACACAAACATTGATGGGAAACATAAATAATTGCCAGTACCATCTTTTTAGGCGAATCGAAATTCGGTAGCATCCAACATTTTGATCCAAGCGATCCACCCCGCCCATGTATCGGTTGTAATTAACGATGCAATGAGGTTGGTCGACATCTTTCTTCTGTTTATCGCAGAATCGCTTTACTTTTCTAACAGGCTCCACACCAAATTAAGTTGACGCAACAGTAACAATGTTGTTGTCGTTGTATCGCACGAGAGTAATATCCGACAAAGTATCTGTACATTGATTGTAGGATCCTCTCCTAGTCTTCTTTATTTCTTTCTGATTTTTCAAAGGCGCATTTTCTACTCTATTCGCTCTAATCGTCCCTGTTGCATCGTGGCCTAATTTCTTTATTTCATCTAAAAGCGGCAACGAAGTAAAAAAATTATCCATGTAAAAACTGTAAGTGGCTGGTGCCAGTTTTGATATAAGATCTAATACAACAGAAGCACCGACACCGAGTTCTGGATGGGTGTTTCCGGTACTTGCTCCTTGATAAGGCTCTCCATAGATCAAGTAGGCGAGACGATTACAAATAGACCAGTTTTTATATCCAAATCTAATTGGTTTTCCATGGATGTGTTGTTTAGTGCTATGTTTTCCATAATATGGTATCATGGACTCGTCTATGCTCAAGTTTCTATCGCCGGGATAATATTTTAGCCATCTTTTGTTGAGAAGATTCCAAAGAGGACGAACTTTGGCGAATTTATCATTTGGAGCAAGATTATTGTTGTCAGCAACGTGGAAATACCGCAATAATTGTTCAAATTTATTTCTGGACATAGCAGATGCCACTCCCTGAAAATTACAGTCAACACTTTGCTCCCAGTACATCCGGTATCTTGCTACAGAATTGTACCCTGACAACAATAGGATACCGATAAAACGCTTGATTTCTAAAGTGGTAACTCTAAAGTTATGATTTCCCTTCTGAATTTCGTTTATTTTCAGTTTCTGAACGCAGAAATTCAAAAAATTCTTCATCGAAAAAGAGTACAAAAAATTTAACAGGAGAGATCTTCTAGAAAACTAGGGGGATCAGATTCTTTTTCCGGTTTTCAGGAATATCTACAGGTCTCCACTTTCTTGTGACGATATTCCTTTTCTTACGGAGAGGAGGATTCATTGATGACGTACTAGCAATTGGTTCATCAGGTTCATATACAAAGGAATGATCTGGAAAGTCATCTACTACTACTAGTCCTTGTTTAGTTGATACCGTGGCACGAAATTCAGCTTCTGCTAAGACTTGGTGCCTTGCCAAATTATTTATATTATTCTTCATCACCACTATCTTCATCACTATTATTTTTATTATCTGGAGGGGTATGTACATATATGTCCCCCGCTAGTACATCGTCATCTTCTTCTAAATGCGTAATAATATCATTTACCGTAAATCTGAATAAAAGAAATGAAATAATCGAGTAAAATTCATTACCCTCCTTTTAAGATTTTCCAATAATGGAACAGTATAAATAAAAGGAAAAACAAATATCAAAATGACTTTGTTTTCGATATATTCTAACAATAAAGTATAATTCAAGCTAAGATGCATAAAATAACATAAAACAGTGGACGATATCGTATGATAAATAAAAAATACTTACATTGTACTAAGAGGCATTTTTTCATACAAAACTTCCTAAAACGAGACTGCGTGAAAATGTGCGACGAATGTCAAATAATGAAAGTCGAATCTGACACCCAATAACTTTAGTGTTACCAGAATACAAAAAGATATATTGGGTGCGTTCGCGTAAAAATAATGAAAAATTAAAATGCTACCGATCCAATAATGGAACATTGGGAATATATGGGTTTTAAACAAATTGCAGAAACCGGCGTATATCAGCTAAATCACAAAATCAAAGTTAACGTAATGACAAGTGTAAGAAGCACTAGAGCAAAATTGGAAATTTGTTGGTGTTTTTTAGAATGAAACAAGTTATTTCATATACTTGGCTATGCACTATTGTAGTGCAACTGAGATAAAGAGTTAAAAACCAAAATCGAGAGAACGTAGGATTACCCGAACGACAAAATCTTATTGAATTCCTCAAAATCCTATCAAAATATTCATAATAATTTACACCAGGTCACACTACCTCCCATTTTTAAGAAAAAGATAAATTTCGCTTTGGCCCAGATGCTGAAAAGAGATGTAAAATTCCTGTCAAATAAAATTCTCATTTTTCCAGAAAACATCAGAAAATCCATCATGCGTTCTCCCACTTATGTAATCTCTTCATAGCAAAACGAATGTAAACAGAAACACGTGCTGTTCAAATATCATAAGATTACAGCAACAACATGTTTCCATTTACAGCAACAACATGATGTGACCAAACATTATCAATATTTAATGAAAACCGGTTTTCACAAAAGCGCGGGAGCTTTTTATGAGAGTAGAACGTTTCTCATTTATTTTCGAAACAGATATTTGCCATTCGGTTTCGTTGCATGCAACTTGCGCTTTCACATTTTTTATCTTTATTCATAAAAGTTTTAAAGACACTTTGATTTTTTTCTTCCTTTCTACCTTTTCTTGCCACATTTTAAATGTAAAACACTCGGAAATCTCGCCTGCTTTTTAAGTTAACTTTGACAAAAGTGTGGATGGAAGGCAAGTTGAAGTATTTAAGAGACTCTCGAGCTAGGCCCATTGTGCACATGCCTGATACCCGTATGATATTTAGAAAGGGTTCCCCTCAACCTCATCTCCAAACTTCAAGAGGTTCATTGTAATGGTGCAAGCCAAGACATTTATATTCTTTAACGGAAAGCGCTGAGCACTATTTGGGTCTCATAGTCACATCTTGTACAGTCAAGTGAACTATTTCGAGGGGAGTATCGAATAATAATGATCGGTACGGTTTTTAAGATGACTAATTTAATCTGAATTTTTTTTTTTTTTTTATAACTTTGATTTGGTTTCTGTCGCTGCTCTTTCATTATTCTCCGTGTAAAGCGTAAGTGTCACCGAACAAAAACTCTGATTCTGTCTTGGCTATTGACGCAAACCACAAGAGTGAAAGTACGTCATTTTAGTGCAACCCTGTTCACGGAGACGGAGAGCTCCAAGCCAAGTCACCCTGTATAGTCCAATACCAATTTTAGGATTGAACAAGATTTGATCAAGACTTTGTGATAGAAACTTGGCTTTCTAAGCAGATGGTAGTCTCTTTAATTTCTACCCAAATATCATTCCGTTTTAGTTTTTTTTTCCTATTTGGGGTAGTAGAGCGTATGTCATCTAAATGTAATTCGCATTCTGCATTAGATGGATTTTTGATGCTAACTATACTCTCTCAGACGAGTAGATTTTATTTCGCAAATAATACATAATATACAGTTAATTAAACATACAAGCCGGCGCATCGCTCAAACACGGGGATTACAGTCTAAGGACTAAAAATGCATTTTTTTTAAATAGTTTAGTAATAGTTTATGTACTTAATTATTTATATAAATTATTAGCTCGTAGATATCAATCTAACTATTTAACCTCATAATGAGTTTTCGCAACGAGACCTAGATAAATCGAGGTCTTGCACTCGAAAATAGCAGATTCAGAACAATTCATCAAAATTACCGCCCACACTAGGTGGATTATTTCTCGTCTACAGCAGTCTGAAATTTACTGAAAATAATTTCAATGAATTTCTAAAATGCATTGAGAATACAGAAAACTCTACCTCCGTTACCCCTGTTACACTCTTAGCAAATTTTCCCCAAGTGGTGATTTTGCTATACATCATACAACAACCAATAAAAATTTTTCATTTACACCATATCACCTTTTAGTATCTAAATTCCTTATCGCCAAAACGCATAATGCATTCATGGAAAATGCTTTCCTTGGCAAATCGGTACATTGGCACCTTTTACCCGTAGCACTCTCACTTTTCCATTTTCAACCTGTTAGCGAAATATCTGCACATGTTCACACTTAAACACACCTCGTTTAATTTCCAACTGAAATGCTTTATCCAAAATCCTAAACATTAAATCCTTAACAATATATTTCAAAGAACATCCTTTTTGTGAAAGATTTATAGGTAATATTTCAGTTAAACAGGAGAGTGTAACTTTACAGCTAGACTTGCGTCATATTTCCCTTAATTCAAGCAAACCCATTTCCCAATTCTATGGGCATCACCTGTTACACCTTTGCAGGATGTGCATTTAATTTTCATTTTAAATGTGCACACCAGTTGTGCTTCTCTTACACATAGTCCATTTGTTAGTTTTGCATAACAATTATAATTTCTAGGAACAGACAGCAGATATATATATCACACACACACACACACACACTATATAATGGATAAAATGGGAAGGTATTCATTTTGCGCAAAACTTTGCAATTTAAACTTTTCTAAGTACATCAAAAAGTCGGGAACAGAAGAGAACATTCCAACAGGATTGAAAAGGCTTTTCTTGGACTTGGTTTTTCTTCAACTTCTTAAGACCGAAAAGGATTTCTTAGTTGAGTTGTTAGGAAAATCTGTCTTAAAGGAATTCAATATTACCCAGGGGGAAAAAAAAACAGGAGTAAAATGAGAATTTAATTCTGTAAATAGGAAGAGGTTCGTGTTTTTTAAATGTTATGAAATATTAGTTAGGAGAGAGCTGAAAAATAATTAATTGGCAACTATTAAAAGGATTAGTTTGAAAAGTGAATTTTATTTCTTTACTGCGAAATTATATTACCCAAAACAAGAAAGTCCCTTAAATTTAAGATACCGAAAGTGAAAAGTTTTAGTCTATTGCTTTTGTCTTCGGCCCGAATTCCATAGAGGTATTCCATAGAAACCTCTTATCATGCATACAGAAAGTTCCGACGAAAAATTCTCTTTATTGTTAAAGGGGAATGCCCACATTTCATACAACTTTGGGTCCGATATCAACATCCATGAGAGATGTCTTAAACGGTGCATTATGATACGCTGAATATATTTAATTAACAATGTTTATTTCAATTAAGCAGGGGAAAGCTTTCGCGATTGGATGAAGCTTGAGCGAATTTCTTGAGTGAAAAAGTGGGCTTTTCTACTTCTCGTGATTGTGCCGAGTCGGTACGTTGTTGATAGTGATTTCCTATGAGAAAAATATTCACAACAGAGCTCTAATGGCTATGTGAGAAAGAACTGCATAAATGTATGAAAATGTAGTAACTGGGGTGTATGTGACCCAGTGTATGAAAATTAGTTTTTTGGAACCAGTTACCCAGCCGGGGGTTACAACACCCACCCTAAAAGTATGCATAGAAAACTTTTCTTCTACGAATTGTGGCTGTAATGAACAAAACCGAACAGTGAAACCCGTTTTCCGATCTGATATAACCCTACCGAGTTAGAGCCAATCTAAGGTGCGAAAAATCTACTACCTCAGTTTGAGTAAAAAGAAGGAAATACTAAAAACATGGGTATTGGATGGCTATTTAAGTCTTCGAGTATAGGATTGAGGGTACTCAGATTTCTTTTCAGTACCTAAGAAAATCGATTCTGTACTAAATCCCGCCTAATTCAAATGAGCTTTTTAATAAATGACGGATTTTTTTTGGAAGGCTATGTTGAGGAATACACCCGTTGAAAAATACTTAATTTTCTATTTCAGTACTCAACGTTTTGTGTCCAAATGCCGAGGAGCTCTATACGTATAATATTATTTAAATACGATTTCAAGTTTTTTTGAAAATTCTAAATACTTACATATATTATATTGAATACATTTTCTGTCTGCGGGGCATATAAATACTTTTTAAAGATAATAATAAATAACAAATAAGCAATCTCCGGTGTTTTAACCTATTCTGAGGCTAAACATAACAGAAGTTGGCAGGTGTCGGTTTAGATTGGATGTACTGAAATTCAGAGTATTTTTATGGCTGAATCAATAACAATTTTCTTTTGTCGACACCAGCCTTTAAAGTATAAAATAAAAATACAAATGAAAAATATTCCAATTAATCAAAAATGAAAAATAAAGAAGAAATCCAAAGTTGCGAATAAAATCCAAAAAGTAAAAACAAAATGAAAATAGGACAAATTAAATGGTAAAAAATCAAAAATAAACAAATAATATATAAACAATAAAACGAATCCAAATAATAATCCAACCGTTGAAATAAAATGTGTAGTACCACAAGTGTGGGCGTAAAAAGATGCAGCATGCAGCACGGTGCTGAGAAATGAGGCGTGCAGCTGTGTAGCAAACAAGCAAAAGCAACCCTCTAGTCTGAACAATATAAAATTGAATTAGTTTGCTACCAATTATTGTTTTATATAACAGATTGGTCGTCAGAGCTTGCCCTTATAAGGGGACCGATTTCAATACTTCCGGTCTTTTTGGGGTGAAGCTTATAGCAGAGGCATAGGCAATATCAATAGTATTTTGCAACAGAAGGTGTTACAACAGCCCCCAACAACTTAACTATAGACAACCATTTAAGAGATCCTTCTTTGTTAATTATCTGAATTTAAACTTCATCCAAAGTGTCATGTCAACCTTAAAGATGTCAATTAGGTACGAGTTCATCAAGTAATCCCGATATTTTTGAAAGAAAGAAACGGGTTGACGTTTCCACGAGCTGAAAAATACATAGACCTTCTCAGGTTTTGGCTTTTATTTAGGCTATTTTTGTCGTTCGAACTGTATGCTAGATCGAGGCTCAAACTAGAGTCAGTCAAGGCGCCAACTGGGTGGTTCAGTTGATAAAACAGATAATTAGAAACTCGGCATTGACCAATTATATTTTCTGATTGCAAAATGTATTACTGCAATAATTGATGAAGACTAATTCTCATGTGTAATCAGATTAATCCAATGATTTCACATTGAATGAAATTGTCGACACTATCAATACACGACTTTGAACTGAACCTTTCTGAAATATTTTTGTGGGAAGAGAGTAATTATTGAGGAGGATTAGGTTGAGGATGGAAAAGTCTGGGCGGCTGTTTAAGTGGAGCCGTGAATGTTATTTTTTATTATACTTTGATATAGTGATTAATAAGCGCTATCCTGTTCAAAATGTAATTATCAACAAATTTGTTGTTGTTCTAATTTGCACAAAACATTGCAGCTCTGGTCGAAGTCATTTGGTGTCTTCGTGCCATAGTTGTAAGTATAAAATAACCTTAAGTTAGCAGTAATTGATGAGATTACGCCGATCATATTACAAAAACTTAAGAAGTTGTAATCCGTTGTTTATGGATAAGATTTATATGAGAGCTATCTCTCTTACTCGGTGGGTCCTCTTGCTTGGAAGTGAATAAAGTTAATCTTTATGTACAAGACAGAAACGTGTAGACATACAGTTGACAAAGATTGCAGAACAAAAATAATTTCTTTGTTTTTTTGTTTTTGTTTTTTTTTTTAATAAAAAACAAGGCGCGAAATTGCGGGTCGCGGATCCTAAAATTCTCGAAAGCAATAGCCATTTTTTCCACAAAAACTGTGTAGCGGCTCGTGATCGCGAATGGAAGTTGTGAGCTTTGCTTACTATTTGACCTTTGTTAATGCATGAATAATTTTCTTCTTTTGTTTACACTGTCCTTGCTCATCTATTTCCATGCCACGCAGTATATTGGATTGTTTTGAGTAAGCGAAATAAAAAAAAATTCAAAACTGCTATATAAATATATTATCGTTTTTATGATGGTGAGCCGCAGCGATACAACGGCTCGCTCGAAAGCCCGAGCTATTTAACGACTCGGACTTGCGAGCAAGAGCGTTTAAGTAAAAATTTGTGGGCTCAGAATCACGAGCGAGAACAATCTTACAAATAAGTTTGTTAGAGCGCTCTTTCCAGAGCCGCTCAACAGCTAATATTTTCGTACTCCGGAAAAAAAACAAGCAACCTCTGCAGTACGCTTAGAATGGAAGGGGAAAAATACTTGGCTGTTAACAAGGCCACCCAAACTACTCGTATTAAGTGGTGGATGAGGAAAATCTTTGAAGAAATTAGGATATCGGGTATCCTAAAAGTCCTGTATATCCTCAATACAATTCTAGATAGATAGATAGGTTTGTTTAAATGAAAATTCTAAAGGGAGACATTCCATTATCTGAGTCATGTCTAACAATTATCAACGCTATGTAGAGGTTATTGCTTCTGTTAATAATGTAGTAAAATGCCTTCCCTTTGCTGGGAATAAGGAGCCTCGAGCTGAAGGATTAATCTTAGTAAAGTGCATTTTTAGACGACAAGCTTAAGTGTTGCTTTTACATAGAGGATCCCATCCATCTTGGATTTTGGTATTATATTTTAGTAGAGTGACTACAATAACAAAAAAGAAACGTGCCTTAATTCAAGGACGTGCATGGCTGAGTATCACTGAGGCTCTGACAAACCAACCGCTGCCCTCCACATTTTTTACCCTTCATCTGGTCATCCATTGCAAATGTATCTATAGCTGGATAGAATGCTAATTTTTTGGAAGATTGAATTGTTGGAGGAATGGACCGATTATGACAGTTGCAGTAAACGTACGAACTTTTTAGGTAACTATCTGCAGGTGGCGATCTCATTAAATTTATAAACATCATAGGGAAGCGGTGTCAGAAACAGCAAAGTTTAGGTGCGGTTAACAGGCCCTGACTTAAACTTGAATTTCACTATAATTTGAGATTCTTAACGAAACACTCTGTACACAATTAATTGAAAGCCGACGAATTGCACATAGCTGTCGATGAAGCAAGGAAGAAATTGTGTGATGGAAAAGGGGTAAAAGCGGTAACTTCCAATGGTTTGAGAGGTGCACGTCTTAGGAGAATTTTTCTTATTTATCATGTGGCACCCATTGACTTATAATAATGGACTGAGGAGCGATTTGCTATTTCATGTGGCACACATATCGTATTTCTGCATATCAGGATTTGAGCACGCTTACTACATAAAAAAATACACGTAAAATTCATCCAATCAGACAAAATTTAACACGCGAAAATCAAATTATTTAAAATATATATTTCTCTTATTCAAGTGTTATTTTAATTGCTTATAAGCACTCATGTAAGAAATTAAACTAGTTCTGAATTTTCAAAAGGTTATTTTATCTGAATCCTGCGTATGGGCAAGAGAGACGGAGCATGGTAAACACTATTTTTACCTTATTCCTCCTGCGGTGATTGAACTTGCAGCCAACATAAAAACATCAAATGATGTCTGCCATAGCGCGAAAGAGAAAACTATAAAACTTGTCCCATTCTTTCTTATTGAAAAATGACAATACGCCAAGCGCATAACTTCTGAATAATATTCCATATGATGATGCAATATTTATGAATAGATAGTCGGTTTTTAGTAACCTTCCTCCATGTCGAAAATAAAATGAATTTCTTACATGATAATGCAGGCATATCTTGTATGCAATTAGTATCAATTTGCCTCAGTAGCGACAGCGCTATGATTTTATGGGTCTAGGTTCAAAATTCATTCGATGCCACTAATGATCGAGAAATTTTCTGAGAACAGATCAACCACGGTGAAGACATATGCAAGTAATATTTCATCCACTTGTTCGGTGACTGCTTAAAACTGCAGATCCTATTTGAGAGTATGTGAAGAAGAAGAAGGAACAGTTAAATGACTTGAGAGTAGAATTGAATCACTCCATCTTAAAAATAAGGTCGTGGGAGTCTTTTATTGGCGAAAATCAGAGAAATTTTGTGGTGGTATACTAACCGTGGGTTGCTTTAATTTCCAATTAGACTCGTACGAAAGTACATTACGAGAAACATGTTTACATCATTACGATCATAAATTAAAACATCAAAAGAATTATTCCCTCTTCAATTGACCTGTTCACCATCCGTTTTTTTAATATCGTCTGATTTTTTCGTATATAAACAGAGATTTCCCAACCGGCAGCAGTAGCAGAGCAAAGGCGAACGAAAGTTGTGCACATTCTCTCCGTTAATTTTTCACTTCATTAAGCATACACCATGAAACTCATTTCGACTGGATACTTATGGAACAGAAAATTTATTTTTCTGTAGTAGGTACATTCCCTTTATGGGAGATACTGTAAGCTTTGCGATTCCTACTCTCTGATCTTTTTTCCTGTTTTTTCCAAGATATGTTTTAATGTTCGAATTGCCCCAGAGGGAGTAACCGTAACACTTTATAGCTGAAAGAAATATTGTGTCCTTACAGAATAAGATATTGATGGAAATAGGATGTCCTCAGTAATGAGATTTGTCGTAATCATATTTATTCAGCCTCTGGCTGACTGGGAGCATTTTGAAAGAAAAATAAAATAAACTGAATCAGACTTCATTCATTTACATAGTCTGAAGATATTTGTATTTTTTTCCAAACATGAACTTATTTAGAGCACTGAAGACTACGAAGGCGAGGTGAGTCGGCGGGGTTAAAGTTATTGAGAAAAAATCCAACGAAAACTTTAAATTTCGGGTATGAGGCGAATGAGATAAGGTTGAAATAGCTATTGACATTTTAATGAAAACTCTCGATTTTCTTGTAGGCCCAACTTCCATGTCATTAACTTAAAATTCGAAAATTCTGAATCTCATAAATAATAAATTTGGCAGCTACTAAGGGTAGAGCGCAAAGATTCCAAGGCGCAATTCCAATCACGTTTCCCAGGAACAGAAAAATTAAATTATGGACTGGAAGACCTCCTCCATAATCTGTTCAATGATTTGTTACAGTACGTGTTCATAAAATTTGCAGTGTTGATGATTTAACTGAGAGATTTTACACCTAATTTAAATATTATTTATTATTTTTATGGAATGAACTATAGATAAAGTAAGTATTAATAGGCTGGACGATTTACGGGGTATGTGGAGTAGGACTAAGACATTTAAATTGATGTTGACAAATTTTCGTTCAGACCACTCTGCTTTTTATTGACTGCTGTTAACAATTTCTGCGATACGTTGTGTTTGACAGATACACAGATTTATTGTAAGTTTTACGAATACTAATTTAGATATAAATTTTTTCTACAAATACAAAATGTCCTCGCCAAAGAAGAAAAACTGTGAACTGTGAGAAGTCGTAAAGTTCGAAACATATTTTCTAAACAACAGCTTCCTTTGTATTCATTTTCATTTTAAATAGCCTTGCGACGATGCTCCTTATTTCTCTCTCAGCGTTTAGTAGGTCAAAGTAAGCCAATGAGAATGAAATCACTATCCATTTTGAAGCCATTCCCTCTAACTCGTACACGAATTTGTCTGTCTATTTATTTATATATTTCTTTTTTACTATTTTCGACACTCTCGTAGACCCACTTTTCGTCATCACAGCGAGCTGAAATTTGGCACACAGGCTCACGTCGCATCACAATTGAATCTGTCAAAATTTGAACCGGAAATGTGAATGGAAAGCCCGGAAAATCGGGAAAAATCATTTGAAAATTTGGTACAAATTTAATTAGTGATAAAACCGTTTAAGGAAAAATGCACAGTTTTCCGATTTTTGCGAAAAAAATTTCCGGAATTGAAACTTTTCCCGTAAAAAAGTTTTGTAAATTATGCAGGATCAACTTACCTATCAACTGGCATCATTACTTTCTCTCCGACAATGGTGAATATTTTCAGAAAAAATAGATTATAATTCATGTAAAACGCTTTTCCGGAGTTTTTCAGACCAAGGAAGCGTTTGAGCGTTTTGAAATGAGTCGCATAAAGTTGCTTTTGTGGAAAACTCCGTGGAAAACCCGGATAAGCGGGAAAATCATCGTACAAATTTTCATCGTTATGATTAGTGATAAATCTGTTTCAGGAAAAATGCAGTATTTCCCAATTTTTCTAGAAAAATTTTCCGATAATATCCGGAATTTTCCGACAAAAAAGTTTTATAAGCTATGCGGAATCATTTTTTTCCTTCCTACTGGCATCAATACTTTCTCTGCAACAATCATGAAAACTTGCATGAAAAATCGAGGAAAATTCATGTAAATTTTTAAAAAAATTCATAGTAATAGGAAAAGTCTGGGGAAAACATGGAAAATCGGGAAAATTCATGTTATATGGGATCAAGTTGGAATACAGCTAAAAAGCGCTATTTAAAACATAATTTGAATTTCAGAAAACCGTTGCAGTACTTCAACGATTTGATACTCGAAAAATTTTTGTTTTCGGATCGGCACCAAACATGACCTAAAAATTGTTTTAAAATATCTCCGTGCAGCACGTAATAACAATTTAGTTAACGTGAAAAAGGCAGAAAATAAAATAAGTAAAAAACGAATTTTCAAACAAAACTGAGGCCAAGCCGCATGAAAATGTAGAAAATAAACTTTTCTTTACACACAGAGGTGGACTCAGATTTTATTCGCTGACAATCACCGATATATTTCAGTATGATCAATCAGAGGTAATAAGTGATTTGATTCATGAAGAGAAAAAATATTCAAGAGAAATGTCCCAATCAAAAAATCTGAGTCCACCTCTGTGTGTGAAGAAAAGTTTATTTTCTACATTTTCATGCGGGTTGGCCTCAGTTTTGTTTGAAAACTCGTTTTTTACTTATTTTTTATAGCCAAACTGAACTAAATATGTATGATTCAATGTGGTCCTTAAATAACGGCTAAGTTGAACAAATATCATAATCCGTACCGTATATCGAGCGACACGCGTTTTCGAAATAAATCGTTTCAGGAATTTTAATGTACGGTGTTATAGCAATTGACCGGAGGACCGCTATATTCCGATATAGCAGGAGTTTCCACCTTTGGTGACATAAAAATTCTTTTCGGTTATCATCTTCATAAATGGCGCATCTCGCATCATTACAATTTTCCCAGATCAATTTTTTGGATAATATAAGTCCTATCCATGCATTTAGACTGATGTAAGATGAATATTTGTACTATTGCATATTGTATATGAATTGCAAGTCGAGCACTATTAATTAGGTTTCTTAAATCCTTTAATGGAAATGCTGGAAACCCATTTTTAGACAGGAAGCACTATGAATTTACTTTGGACCTTTTTGTGAAAGTTTTTATATGGAAGAACCATTCTTTATACCTTCCTACTCCGATCTTTTGGCCATTTTTATCTTTTTTTTCAGGGTTGTATAATAAGTTAAACAACGACAATTATTAATCGTCTATAAACTGCTTTTATGACTCACAGAAAAGACAGATTTGTTAGTTCACTTGATGGATTTTCTACTGGCTTGTATAATTATCCTATTCCTTCAGTTTGGTATGGCTCATCCACATCTCCAGAAGCGCATTTTTTGTTTTTCCGGGAGGATTATCCTATCTCTACTTCGTTCATTGGTAAGGTAGATTCTTTGAGAAAACCTAAAAAATTTGCGTCAAACAATCTGTCAACAATCAATATAGAAGAGTAAATAACACAAAATTTGGCATGAATGATGATAAAACCCAGTAGCTCGAAAACCAGACCTCAAATTTGCTCCAGCATTGGACAAAATTGCTAGCTAAAATTTCTTTCGGAAATCTGAGAATTTCGTTTTGGAGTAGTTCCGTGAGATTCTTTTCTCCACGTATCTGAAATTCTTTTCTTCATAGTAGTAAAGAAGCTCACATCTAAGGGCTGCATTAAATGTAATGTATAATGCAGTATTTTGCTTTCAAATAGACATTCATAGTCAAGATAAGAAGATATTTCGAACTAATCGGTAAAAAGAGAGATGAAAAGCGTCATAACTAGCTTTAAACAGGTTTACGCTGAAGTAAAATTACTAATCGGCCAGTGTGAATGAAGCTCAGCATGTTCTTTTCTAATTAGACCGTGCATATTATGGCCCCAGGAAAGAGTTCTAATAAAGATAATTCACAAGTTAGAAGTGGAATCGACAACTGGAATTTGTGTTCCATTGATTACGACAGATGAGAAATAAGAAGTATCTAAAAATGTTGTGTATTTAATTAAGCAGTTAGTCTTGGCAGGGTTCATGTCAGGCATGTCCACAATGGTCCACAAATTTATATAATCGAGATTAATATTTATGCAACAAGACCATTTTCAACTAATCCAATTAGTCATGAGCATCATCAGCATGAAGATGCAATGTGTGCTCTACTTGACACAATGAAATAAATCATTGATGAAAAGAAAGAACAACAAAGAACCTAAGATAGATCCTTGCGGTACTCCTGAACATTTCAGTTGAAAAGTGGAATATACATTTTATGAATACACAGACTAATACCGTTCCCTCTAGTAAGTGCGGATAAGGTTTGCAGCCTAAGCAGAGAAATTAAATTGCACCATCATCTAAAAAGCTTGCTATGACCTACCAAATCAATCCAAGATCACTAACATGGAGAAATCAATAGCAATCCGTGTATCATTGGTTATTTAAAAAAAAAAAGCAGTAACACAAATCTGCCCAGCTGTAAACTCTGTTTGTTCCTCATTTAGTCAATTATGATATGCAATATATCTACTTATCTGGGCAGACGTAAGTTTTTCAAGTACTGTAATCTCTAAATTGTTTTTTGTTTTTAATATGGAAGAGCAAAACATCAAAGAACCATTTCTCAGGCATGATCATATAAATCCAGCTGCTCTTACTATTCGCAAAAACGATCCATTAGGCCCTGCTGTTGTCCAATTTTTTCATAAAAATTCTGGCTCTTGTTAATAACCATAGGTGGAAGTTTTAATTATGGCTGTTCATTAATGTTTCTGGACCCTCTCAACCCCCTTTCTTTCTTGTGGGACCAAAACTGTCTTAAACCAGTATCGTCAGTTACGCTGGTCTCATCATAATTATACATATTTGACGGATGGGCATTTAGCAAATAGAACTCGACGTTATTTAAAAATTCTTTAATATCAGCTTTATTAATTCAAGCTCGCTGATCTTTGATATTAGCGGCACAAACCGGGTTGGCTATTTCTAGTAGCAAATGGTTTTAAAAAGCTGTATCCCTGACTTTTTGATACAATCATGGCAACACCATAAGAAATAAAACTCAAGTAGTACAAGAAAAATTATAGTATGGTATAGTCAATGCCAATTTTGACGGTCTTAACATTTGAGATTACCTGTTCTGTTGTGGGGACTGTTGAGCGGTGCTCTTTGTAAGGATAATTGCTAGCCATCTCCACTCTATAGTTTAACCTCAGTGGATTAAAAAGGAGGTTGAACGATTTTTTTTTGCGTTTCGGCAGATTGATAGAGGTTGTAGCTATAGAGGATACCGCTCATTACTAATCACAAGATACTTCACGCATATTTTTAAGAATGAATGTCGGTGATAGTCTCAAATCCCTGTTATACCTGGAAGAAGTAAATAAATTCAATTGTATATTTCTATAGTACAATTACGTATATCCTATTTTAATTGAAGTATAGGAATGTTTTGATTATGAAGTCTCATTGAAAAATATTATGTTTTTTAATGTAGCTGTAATTGATAACCACAGCTAGATTACGGCATTTAGGTGGACAGTGTAGCGGTATGAAAATATGATATGTGGGCTTGTGTTTACTGTTGTATTTATTGAAGCTTATTCTTAGTACACTCAAAAGTCACAAATTCACTGTAATTTATACTTTTACTTAAGAATTGCTCAATTGCATGTGTGATTATTATGCCGTATCTTAGCATATGTTTAATTAAATGCAATTTATAGCCACTTCTAAAGCGCTATCACGAATTACTCACTTATTATATTACACCTCAATTTATAACTTAACTTAACTAATTTGTTTCGTTGCATATATTCTTAAAAATGCCGAATTTGGCATGTGTTTAAATTTATGTAAGAAACCTAACACTAAATTTATACACTATTTGTTAATTTTTCACACAATACTTAGCTTTACAATGTTGTACCTTCGCCAATACCAACTGCACACAAATTTATGCATATGTGGTAATGTACCTTAAGAATTGGCAGTTTTTATCTATGCTAAATTGCTGAAAATCGAAAAGACACTGAAAACTGAAACTTGAAAGGAATTTAAAAATGAACCACTTGATCGTACGCTTATGCATGTGAGATCGCTATTACAAATGAGAGCGTTCTTAGGACTCGCCTCCTTTTTATAGCCTCTGAGCGGCCATTTTGCAATAGGTTCCACAAGGAAAATACGAATTTAGTATCCATTTCGTACTTCAGACCTTTACAATTACTTGAAAATGTGCCCATTACATTCATCTAATTTATTTTACATTATCCACGAATTTTCCTAATTTATTTATTTAGATATTTTATTTTTTTTCGGAAATTATCAAGATGGCGGCTCCCTGCTATATTATGACAATTTCCTATGTGGAACGCAAATATTTCTCTAATTTCTTGCATCTCATTCTCACGTCTTTCTCTTTCCCACTCATTGTGGGAATTAATTTCACCTTTTTATCAAATATCTGCTTACCTGGTGAAATTCGCGCTTTCTAGGTTTGCTCAACAGGTTGCGCCCATTTGATTTCACCAAGTTGACTTTTCCGCGAGTCAATTTGACAGTCGGGATCGCGATAATTCAGTTCATCAGTGCGTTCGTAAAATTGTAATTGTTTGCTTATTAATCCATTATTTTAATCAATCTGTACTAATTTATGTATTTTCTTTTAATTTCAGTTTAGTTCCTGACACTGCAGGATGACCTGGAGGAAATTGGAGTGCAGAAATTAAGGGAAGTGTGAAATACATTTTTTATCCATATCTAATGTTTTTTGATTTATTTCAGGTGTGCTCAACAATTATTTACCAGGAGCTACTAAGGTGCATAAGCAGAGGAGGGAGCTACGTTTTAAAAAGGTAAAAAATAAAACGTAGGTAAAAGAATAATGAAATGAGGCGCTCTGATAATATGAAGTTCTCTTTAATATTTCAAACAATACAAAAAAATGTTTCAACCCCAAAGCATATTAGCTATCTGCCAAATTTTTCTCTTAACTGCATTCAAATTTTTCATGACATCTTTAATAACCAAAACCAACCATCAAATAGTTTCTGCATTGAAACACATAAAAAAACACTGGTCCTTGGCAAAATGGAAAAAAAATATAATAGGACTTGCAAGTTTCTTCCACTAATAGAAATATGCAGCAAAAGCGATGCAATTAAATCCAGTCAAATAAGGAAAACAAATCGATAAACCAGTTAGGTGCTATTGCCGACTCTCGTCGTATACCATAGGCTTTTATGCGGGCATCATAAATCAAGGCCACGAATTTCCTTTGCTACTTAATAAAAGCTCAACCCTTTCAGTGATCATATGGTAGGGAGCTTAGTTTGACGGAAAATTTCCTCTTTGTGATTTTAGGTGGTTTTGTGATGCAGAAAAGTTGCGCTCAATAAATTTTGCCGTCGAGTCGGTCGTCTGAAAGGCACAGCCTACTAGTAGTTCTCTGGATGCACTGCAGAATTGTACCACCCACTGTGAGTTCTAAGATTTTCTCGTTGAGTTGTTTTTTTATAGCCGCATTGCATTCCTCGTTCCCGTTGTACACCAGAGCGGGAAAAGCCCATAAAGCAAAAGCCAATTCTTTGAATTTTGCTCCCATTTTTTCCAATTTCGTATATCGTTGATAGATTCCATGGGACTTTATCGGGCAGACCAAATTTATTTATTCCTTTAATGGATTCTTATTATTCCTGTAATTTATAGGAATGATTCAAGCGAGATATTAGCGAATTTATGAAATTTTCCAATTCAGGAATTAAAAGGGAGACACTTCTATATTTTTTATTTGAATGGCCTGATGCAAGGAAATGACCGCACTTAGGTCACTGAATAATGGTCGGAGGGATTGGCTGGGAAATTGTTGAAATCCCATGGTTTTGATTAGGTTATGTTATGGATTCAATGACTTTTTTTTACCAAATAAAATTGCCACCAGTATTTTTCTGTATTTTTCTGGGGGCATGAGCAATGGGCAT